>OZ010582.1:117080716-117168216 GCA_963932145.1 Acanthosepion lycidas | reverse complement strand
ACTTGATCGTAAAATTGAACTTATTCGTTATATATTAGCGTCCTTTTTGAGTAAATATGATTCATGTAAATAAATTCAGTTGTACAATCAGATCTCCAAATAAGTGGATGTTATCTCCATGAAACCCAATGTGAGGTTAAGATAAATGAACTTTTAATTTCATATATATATATATATATATATATATATATATATATATATTATATATATATGAGAGAGAGAGAGAGAGAGAGAGAGAGAGAGAAACTATTTATATAATCATTTACATTTTGCCCGATGCTCACTTGTACAATGTGGGTGCGGGTGTGTGTGTGTGTGTGTGTTTACACACTTCTTAGCAATACACAGAATCAGTCAATTACGCACACAAGAGGTGTACGCATGAACAAGTCGCTTTCGGTCTTTTCCATGTCATTAAGATAAAATGTTGAAAATGTTTTCGTTTACTGCAGAGCTTTGTCGCAGTCGGTGGTCAGTTGAGACGTGACGATGGACGCCTTGTTGAAGCCGATTGTTGTCCACGAAGAGTGGCCGTTCCACACTTCGTTTTCGCTTCATGACATTCGTGCGGCGTTGGCGAGAATCTCGTTAAATTCACGCTTCGCCAAACAGATTTCACTAATGATGAATTTCAAGCGGGGCAACATGTGTCTTGTGTTGCACCCCAGTTAACTGGCAGTGAACGAATTGGGCACCAATTAACGCTTGTCATAAGTAAACAGACCGGAACATATTGTTTACATAAAATAATATTGCAACTTGAATGGGCCATCGTATTTCGCGGCTAAATTATACACAATTGGGAAACCAAACTGGAGGTGTTGGTTGAAGTTCAATTCTTGAAAAGTTATTTTTCAGTATTTTGGCTATGATGGCTCTCCACAACTTCCTGGTCTTTATAGGTTTAATAAATTTTGCCTTTTTTGTTATTATTCTTAGACCCTGTTCTGATATTCATTTGCACAAGCTCATTAGGTAGTTTATGCACGGTTATCCTTTGACACATTTGCCTCCAGTCTATCCTGTGAGTATCATATTTTCTAAACCCTCTTTCCTCATTATGTGTCCTATAAATTTCAACTGTCTCTTCCTGATGTTAAGTACAAGTTTCCTTTTTATTTCCATTTTCTCTAAATCTTTGTTGCTGTTCACATGTTTGATCAATTTTATTATCAACATCCTTCGGAAGAACCACATTTTTCCTGTTTCAAGTCACTTTATCTGAGAAGAGGTTGTCAAGCATTAACTGCGATATTGAAGGACTTATTATAATATAGTTCAATATTCTTTCCTTTGTTTCGAAATTTTCTTGTTTCTTAATGTGAAACTCAAATATTAACTATGGATATTGTTTTTAATTTAGTACTATATATATATATATATATATATATATATATATATATATATACATATACATATATATATATATATATATATACATATACATATATATATATATATATATATTAATTGATTCATCGAGTCTGATAGAAACCTCAGGAAGCACTGGACGGCCGTTTCGTCCTATATTTGGGACTCATCAGCAGTGCGCATCCACTACCGAGGGAATCACAAAGATTGATAGTACAGCAAAATAAAAGTATCAAATATTTTATACGTATTAACATAACACTCATAAATGCCGTTAATACGTATATGATACCCTCTCTGTATTATATCAATATTTATCTACAGTCATAAACTCTGCGGGCCTTTTCTGTAAACATGGCCTCACTCGAACCATCTAGCTCCATCGAGTGGACAACTTGTGCAGCAGAGTTAGAGAGCATGGAAAAAAGAAAAAAAAAAATTTTGTATGACTTAGTTTTCCTATAGATTCTTTGTTTGAGTACAGTGGTAGTGAAGTGTGATTTTTTCCAGTTGTATCATTAGGCTTTGGGGATTTGCTTCAATATTTTATCATACTGCGCAGAATAATCAAATATTGCTTGTGTCAAATTGTTTCACAGCTTGATGAAACCGGGGTGAAGGCATATAGGTCGTAGAAAATTATTTTCGATCTCATTTACAGTGAACAGTTCTTATAAAATATGCAATTAAAAAAAACAATGCACGTCCCTTCAGAACGTCGCTGGTCATGTATCTCCACAGCTTCGTTTTTTCCTTTTAATACCTGTAAACTGGATTGTTATGATGATTCATGGGAAAAAGAACATGGTGGGCGCTTTGTTGCCTTTTCCACGGATTTGCCCTTCTTCTATACTGGTTGCCTACAGTATTATATATAGTAAACAATGTGGTTTGTTGCTTAACTCATAGCTAAAGGAAACAATTCTGAATAACATAGATAAAATAATGTGAAGCAAGTTTAAACTGTCTCAGAAGGAATTTGAAATCAGTATACCGATTCCATTTTCTTTGCAGTTAGCATTTTATTTAATAATAATAATAATAATAATAATAATAATAATAATAATAATTTTTTTTTTATTTTATTTTATTTTTTTAATTTTTTTTTGTCAGTGAAAAGTGTCATGATGCCATTTCTAACCTTAGGTCCCTTGGCGGGACCCGGAAAGAAATGTGTAAACGCCAGAAAGCAAAGAAAATAAAAATGATAATAATAATAATAAATAATAATAATAATAATAATATATATATATATATATATATAATTATTATAATATTTTTATCATAAGAGATTATAATAAAAACATTTTACACCGCTACACAAAAGCTTTCACGTTTCAATACTATAATTGTACTTCCTGAGGCGATGGCCGTCCTGGGTAAGACGTTAAACTACGTCCAGCAGCAAGGCCTCTGATCAGGAGGTTTTGAGGAGCGTGAACCCACCTCTTAATTGCTGGTGTTCCCAGGTCCACTCTGACCCGGGGTGGTAGCACCTGTTAGGGTTCCAGCTATGGGCAAATAGTTAATTATTACCAGCAATGCTTTTTTGAAAAAATTATTACCAACAATACAATTTTGAAGGAAATATATTACCAGAAACAGATTTTTGACAAAACAAAATATTACCAGCAATAAAATTTTTTGTCAACATTAAATAACCCATTGAGGTTGATATGTCGTAAAACAAAATAAACCAAACCAACCTAAACCAAAGAATACATACTCTATTCATACGAATCTATCCTAAAAATGTTGTCGGCATTAAATAACCCATTGAGGTTGATATGCCGTTAAACAAAATAAAACAAAGCCAATCAATCCTCAGGCGATGGTAGATAACTTGTGATAAAAATGATGTATTAGAGAAATTTAAAGACAAATTGTTATCCCTTTAATTTACAAAAAAGGGTAACAATTTTTTTTTAATTTCTCTAATAAATCATTTTATCACCAGTTACCAACCATCGCCTGAGGATGTACAATCATAGTATTGAAAAATGCAAACTATTGTGTTTATTTATTTAAAAGGTTTTTATTATAATAAAATTATTATAATATTTTGCTCTACTCTGTAGTGAGCATTTTTTTTTTTAAAAAGTAAATGCTACGAACTGTGGATTTTACTCTATCTGTCCTTTCACTTATTTGTGTGTATATATATATATATATATATATATATATATATATATATATATATATATATAGTTTATGAAAAACTAGGTAATCCGTATGGGTAACCTAAGGAGGATAAAATCCAGAGAGCTCAATGTAAATCCAGAGCAAATAATTTAAATAAAAACAGATCACTTTAAGGTTCCATGTAATAAATTATTTCACCATAGCCCTTTTAAAGGACTGCGGATCATCAGAATTTACTTCCAGGTTTGAAAGTAAAGTCTGATGATCCGCAGTCCTTTAAAAGGGCTGTGGTGAAATAATTTATTACATGGAACCTTAAAGTAGTCTGTTTTTATTTATATATATATATATATATATATATATATATATATATATATATATATATATATAATAGTTCGGTGCGAGAAATTCCAGAGATTTAAAAAAAATCAAGAAAAATAATATTGATAATAAGACTAATAATGTTTATTGTATATTAGTAGTTCTTTCGACCAAATGGTAGCATGATAGGAAAGATTTTAAAAACCATAATTTTCGGACACGTCAGTGTCCTTTTTTTATAAATTAGGTTCGCCTATCGCCATTCACACTCCATCAAGTTCTTTCGAACAGGAGTAATGGTTTATCCCTGGTTTCCTGTTTATGATTAGTTTCCGGTTCCTTTCAAATATTCTCATTTTCTTTCACTACTAGTAGCCCCCTTGAATCTTAGTGACATTGCCACCTTGCCTGAAGTGAATGGATTCGCCTTACAGGTACTATCGCCTTACTTGGAGTGAATTGATTAATATATATGCGCGGTACTCATTGGAAAGCGCTCAATATCAGTGACAGAGCTTACATATTTAGTTGTATTGATGTGAGTTTGTGACGCTGCGTTTCACGCCCTTGCGATCACCAGACAAACTCTCTCTATATATATTTCACACACACACACACAGTAACTGTAAGGCGACTGCAGTGAAGGTTATTGGCATTGTGAACTATATCATCTTCTCAATGGGTATATAGTGTGTGCTACACCAGGGCGATATACGATTTTTAATTTGGCTTGGTTCACCTATTAACCTACTTGTCAAACATGGCTAGAGAGTACAGTTTGATCTGCTTTTTCTCCATAGCTGTCGGAGAGAAAGAGATTCATATCTTGCGTGAAAATGAATGTAATGAACTCGGCTGGTTGATTTCTCTGCCGAACAATACACCACCTGCACATCTAACAGAATAGAAAGAGAAACGATTTAGCCCGTGCTCTAAACCTCGGTGGATCTGATATCGATTCGAGGATGAGAATGCACAGATACTACACCGATCTTAGGCAGAAAGGTCAATCCATTTGTAAATAATCTCGTCGTTTTTACGCTGGTACTACGCGAGTATAATATTAAGCCTATCGGTGAAGACACCCGAAAAATACACGGATCGATTAACCCTGTTGTTGTAATTAATCACCTGAAAGAAAGGAAAATCATTTTTCCTTGTTACCTCAGTTTCAACCACTCAGCAAAAGTTAAGATCCGATGCCCTACTGAAAGCCAATCTGACCAGGACTCTTTGAATGACACTTTCTGTTCATGTATCATAAAATGACAATCGACAAGCAGACCTAAAAGGTCTCACATCAAACTTCTTGCTCCAGCTTCTTCTTGCTGTGAAAATCGACCGCCTTTAAGAAAGTCAACAGTAATAATGCTCAACGACTTTAAGAAAACTCTGCTATGTAGCAAATACTGCAACCAAACACATGCTGGGTAAACTGAACATTTTTTTTAAAATGTGAAATATCTAATTTAATTGTTCAAGAATACGAAATTCCAAATATTGATTTTTTAATATAGTTACAGTAACAATACGAATTTTCTTTACTGGTGAAGAAGAGACTTGACATAACAGAGCTGACATTCTACAATAGGATGCGGAGAATAATACGGACGTAGCAGGTAAGTAACGGAGAAATTTTTAAGGAAAACGGAAACATACAGGAAACTTAGACTGAAATTTCTAAACACACGAGGAAAGAAGGGTTAGAAAATTTGATACTCACAGAATATATTGACAGACAGAAGGAAACATCGAGTAACATACCTAACAAGATTGTGTAACTGAATGGCATAACAGGGAATGGGAAGAATAGTAAAACGACAAAAATTGCTCAAAGCTGTAAAAGATAGGAAGTCGTGGAGAGCCATGATTGTCTACGTCTTGAATATACGGCAAATATAGTAATAATAATAATAATAATAATAATAATAATAATTGTCAGCAGTTTGTTTCCGAGTAATCCCTTCTGGTTGGTTGACTAGCTAATCCCTGTTGCAGACACCTGCCTCGGCACATTTATGATTCTTCAAAAATCCATATAACAATCACTGGTTTATACTGAAACTATTTCCAGCAGACTTTATTTACAGTTTGTGGGAGCGAGCATAAAAGCAGGCAGGTCAATAGTTGAACAAGGTCGGTACCTTCAGCCACGATGACTTGCGACTTTGTGGTTGGTACGGATATAATTGTGTTTATATTCAATAAACCTCTATTATGTATCATTCAATTCTTTCAAATGCAGATTTTATTTCGCAGGCCAGTGGGAAGAAATCGCACGAGTAGAACTTACTTCTCACCAATGGAATATGAAAGGAATGAGGGTGGTTCGCTACGATGTGTGTAGCATGGCGGGGTCTTGAAGATAAGAACTGGTGGTACAAAGAATGTAGTTTGTCTGAATTTCATTGAAATAGCAATAGAAGAGAGAGAGAGGGAGGCATTCAACGTTTTGTCTGTAAGAAAAGGGTTACAAAATGGAAAATAATTCGTCACCCACAAGGACGCGGAGACGCTTTTGGGCTCTGCTGAGAGTGGAAAGTGAAGAAAGTGCAGCTCCTACGACTATATGGCAGCAGTCACCCATTCTCGGACTCATCTTGCTCTTGTAAAGGTAGAGGATAACAGGAGTCAGGTACTTACTGGAGCGATTCAGGGAACCGACCATTTTCCCAGCATCTTTAGCGATGGAACGTATTTTCTAAGCGTAGCTTAGATGTGGTACTAGGATGACAGTATGGGGCACACAGTGAGGATCGAACTCAAAGTTATAGCTGATCTAGACTAACAATCGTGTTAACCATTACACCACATCGAAATTAAGCGATTGATCGTATGTATGAGTTCCATTTGATTGGTTGAGCTGAGTTTAAGACTCAGTAGGTGCTCAGTGCATGTGACCTCCCTGAGGGAACATCCGTTCAGTGCGGCTGGGTGAAGCTCTGGCTCCGATGATAAAAACACTGTATAAATTGAAATTTGTAATTTTTGTTAGGAATATTTACAATAACTTATTGCGTGAGATTGTATACAATACATATAAATAATAGGGTAGATGTTGGTGTTTATTATTTAATTTCAGGTATGTAAAATGCCATGTTTGATGAGAAACAGCAACAAGGCATTGTAAAGTTGTTAAGTGGTGGGAATATCATGTTGAAAATTGCGAAAATGTTGAGCCAAGATCACAGCAATGACCATAAAAGGAATTTCATAATATTGGCTAAACACAAAAATGAAAAGAAATTTGACTTTGTAAATATCGCAAAAAGAAATATGAAAATAAGTTAAAATGATAAAGCAGGAAAGGCTGACTGATCCCAACCAAAAAATATTTGAAGAAATTGATATTGCGCGTGTAAACAGAAAGAAAATATAGCAGAATATTAAGAACATTGCCTAAAGGCATGAAAACAACTAAACTGACACATTTAAGTGAAGATTACAAAGAGAAATGTGTAAGCTACATGAAAAAGTTCCTGAAAAGCTATGTGGGATTATCTCACCCTGTCTTTACCAATGGATGTTGCACAACACTCACAAGACAGCGTTGCAATCAGCGGCATAAAAGTAGTCGTTTTCTCCTGTTTTTGTAGCGACAACACTTGTCTCTGCAGGGAGAGACTGGTTTCTTTCTATGGGCAGGTCGACTGCTTGATTTCACCAAGCTAGGTGGCACACTCATTCATCCACACACACTATCATTAATCCCATTTTTTTAGCCATCTGTATACACGTAAATATAAATTTCTCTACTCTTTTAGTCAATGTTGTCTATTATCTAAACATATGTGTAAAAGTACTCCACACGTTGAATTTATTTTGAACGTTCTCACTCATATTGAGCACAAAGTACTAACCGAATCTATTACAATCCTTAACACCGTCCGCTACACTTGTTTCTGGACAGTATTTTTTCGTGATGAATGTGAAGCTATATTAGATGGACTTGATAGGTGGATAAGATGTTAGGTCTTTTTTATGGAAATAATCGACAACACGTAGATATTACAGAGGAAGCATAAAATAATAAAACAATAATTTATTCAGGTATATGGAAGGTTGTGTTAGATATATTTTTCTGTCCTCTCGCTTTTGGATTTATTTATAAATAAAAGATTTATGGCGTGCTTAGTTTATTTGCATAATAAAAATCTGACACCCTCAAAGCAATTTATTATCAATATTTGCAGTAAGAATAGATATTATATATTGAAATTCACACGATTTATTGCTCGTAAAGATGTAAGTATATTCCGAAGATTTTACAAATATGGGTTGTTAATATCTATTTTGTTGTGAAAATATTGACTTGCAAAATAAAATCCGAAATTGTGTGCTCAGGGGAACACCATCTAGTGACCTATCATAAAAATGGCACAGATGACAACCTTTTCGTACGGTACTGTGACTTTCATGACAATCTGATTGATTCTGTACAATTTCTGTATGTATAATGTTCGTGTAAATGTTTCACGGGTTTTTATTTAAATAAACGTATTTTTTTTTATTGCGTATTCATTTTCTCTCTTTCTAGATGAATAAATAAATAAATAAATAAATAAAAAGAGGAGCCTGGGAAAATTTTCACAAACATAGTTTACTGAACATGGGTATTAGCAAATGGAATGCAGTCTGTCTTATTTGTTTATCAATCTGGAGAAAAGTTTCATATTTTTTTATCGCCAGAATTCAGAAAGAAAAGAAAAAAGAAAACAGAACCAGTTTTCATTGAAAAATTAAAATGAAATAAAACTGAATATAAAACAGCAGAAAATTGTAGATTTAATTGATTTTTTTTTATCCAGGCAATAAAACATGTTTAATGTTTTAGTCTCTCTAAAATACAATCGTCAAAAAAGAACGAAGTTTAATATAGTTAACATTATTCTGTCAAATTCTCATGCGTGTACGAAAAATTGTATAGCGGCTGGGGATGAGAAATCGCAGAGACAAGTTCGAATTCCTGTCGGGTTACTTACAATCACTTATGTACAAATACCCTTGGGAAATATCTCAATCCAGCTCTTCGTCTCCTCTCTAGCTATGGACTAAAGAGTATGGGCTCTTCAGCCTTCGTTGGTAACCAGTGATGGAAAACTTAGAATTCAAAACTGGAAGTGGTTGTTCGGCGATCTAGTGATATACTATGTGCACCAATTCTCTGTCTTCACATCTAAGGAAATCAAATCATATGTTCAAATAGTCTGTCTCTTCGATTCTACGACGGGAGAGTCCATCATATATATATATATATATATATATATATATATATATATATATATGTAAGTGAAGAAATTTTTAGAGTAATCTCAACTGCAGAAAGGTATGGGACTCATCAGCAGTGCGCATCCACTACCGAGAATCGAACCGGTACCGTTTCGATACAACGCAAGCGTCATACCAAATGTACCATGGAAGAAGACACAAACTAGACTTGATATATCGCCGCTACTCACTAAGTTCCTCAGCGATACTCATCCAAGTATACGGATATATATCTATATATCTCCAAATGTTAAAGAACGAAGAATAAAATTTCAATAACATAAATTTAAACAATATGCAAAAGTAGACCAATAAATATTTATTATACACTCTTACAGTGGAAGCTGGAAGACAAAAATATGATCGCCTCCATAAATGTAAACCATGAAGAACGTCCAAAAGTTGTAGTCAATAAATAGAATATGAAATCAGGCATAGCTGATCATGTCATTAGAACATGTAAATATCTACTACAAAATTGTATATTTCAACATTAAAATCAAACGTTTCTTCAGGTGGCTAACAATAATAGTACCAATGATATGAAGATGCATGACGTTGTGGTAAGTGTCCTAGACGTCTTCACTTTGGTTGCCTTTGACGTTGGAGCCTTCGCAATGTAGATGGAGCGAGCTAACAAGTGCACCGAAGTCAGAGGTTCGTACTTTGAAGGGGATTAGAGTTTTTGTACTTTTTTGAAATTAATAAATGTCTCTCCTGACAAAGTTTAAAAACTTGTGGAATACACCTCGTATGTGTGTGCACAGCTTTTTCTTGAACACGCAGATACTACACTGATCTTAGAGTGAAGTGCTGTTCCATGCATAAAGAACCCAGTTTTTTGTGTATGTGTACTATGCTAATATAAATAAATAATAAATTACGACGAAAACCCTTATATTGCAAAATCCTTAGTTTGTGATTGACGAAGGTGAGAAACTATGAAAGTGTTTTGGAAATATCCACAAACTACGAATGAATAAGCAATTTGCATTGCTTACTTAACATACCCAGAAAACAAACATTAGCAGATGAAACAATTTATAAAAAAATAAAACAAAAAAGCAATTCTCTCATATTTGGAATCATCAGCAATATATAAAATATTATATACTACCGTTCTATAACATCTTATATTGGAATAAATAATATTCATAATTCCTTGCAGCTGTGACCTGGAGTACAAAAATATAATCACCTCCATAAATGTAAGCCACGAAGAACTTCCAAAAGTTGTAGTCAGAAAAGAGAATATGAAATCAGGCATAGCTGATCATGCCAGAAAAGATGGAGAATATTCAACTTTTTAAAAAAATAGAATGGCAGTGAACACCCTAAGAAAATGAAGTGATTGAAAATATCAGCATCTATTCTATAATAATCCTGTCAGTAGGTTAAGCATGGAAATAAACATCATATAAAAGCCTAACAAGAATAGAGCAGATCTTCTTTTTAACGTTAAAAAATTCCTTTTTCTCACTAGGGCTGGGACCTAGGGAATAATAGCATGTGTCAAGTGGATCTAGTTCAACGGTGATCGAAAGTTATGTCCATGGGTCAGATAGTAAAAGCTATATACTTAGGTTATAAATTCGGATGTTATCGAATGCGGAAGAGACTTGAAGGAAGGCTGAGTGTCCAATGACAGAAATATGCAAGATGAGGATACTCGTCCGAAAATGTTTTTGTACAATAAGGAAAATACCTTCTATCAGAAATTTAAACAGAAACAATTTAAGACTGTTCTCTCACTAATCCTTCGCAAGAGATAATGATGGTTTGTTTTTGTTTTTAGATGAGTAAGGTGATGTGCAGGTCTAGACCCACTCTCGCAGCATCCATTCTAGAATGCTGCGCAAATGTGGGGTTCCATAATTTCAAATGGGGAATCACTTGCAGTGAATAGCCAAAGCTTCGAAGAAAGAAATTAATCGGTCTCACAAAACAAACCATTTACACCTGCTTTAAATTCGAAGTTTTACTTTTTCAGCCTGAATGCTACTTAAGACTCGAGCGGCCAATTCATATTACTATTTAATCCTTAGAATCGGGAGAATGGGTTTTTCCAAAGGCAATAATAGTAATTGCAAGTGACTTGGGTGGAATTTGGTCTCGGCTTGATGATTTCGCTTTTCGCATTGATGGCTGTCACGCTACCAGGATGCACCAGTTTCTCACACGCACACTTACACACACACGATGTTGTAAACTGAAAGCCAAGATCATGCGGCAAAAAATTCCGCAGTTAATCTTGACTGACAATTGTATTGTAATTTCAGGTAATAAATTTTCAGTGATGGTTAGCGAGCTAATCAGGCAACATGTTTAGGGCCTCGTCATCTTTTGTTTTGTTTTTTCACATTTTTTGTCCCTGTGCCAGAGCTTAGCAAATATCGGCTTTGTTTTAGCTCAATAAAGTTTTCATTTTAATAACGGATGAGGTTCAATCTTCAAATAAAATATTGATTTTGATAGCTGAGAACGCAAATGATTTTTTTTTTGTTTTAAACAGGATCGTGGTTTGTTTTAATTAATATCTTTCTCGGTGACCAATCCGAACGTGCAAACGTTATTTCCTACAAAGGATTCTCACCGGAAGTGGTAGTAAAAGTAAAAGTAAATTCAGTTTCCGGGCATCGTTTTTGATTTCGGATTTTAAAATGGCGACTGAAAAAAAAAAAGAAGATATTCACTCTGATCTTACAGTTAAGATTCACACCATCTAAAATCTATCCAGAAAGCAATGTCCAAGAAATGTGGCGTGCTTTCTACAATTTCGGTTTAATAAAACAACAAATCATTATTACATGTGCTGCTGTCGTCATGGTGGTCATACTTTGACCAATTTTGTCAGGAATGGACAGGAGAGAAGAGGCGCGTCTGCTCGTAGATAATGGAATGATGATATTAGATCTGTTGGGGTGGGGAATGTCGATTTTGGATATGATTTGTGCCCGGATGTGTTAAAATCCGGTGTTACTATTGGTATGTCATTTTAGTGTGCCTGTGTGAGAGAGAGAAAGAGGGGGCAGATAAAAAGAGCAATTCAAATAGACTGAATATGAATAAAAGAGAGAAACAAAGAAAGAGATGAAAACCAAAGAAGAGAAAATAGAAAATATTATATATGTATGTAGATAGATAAATAGAGATATTGTAATACTACAAAAGAAAGAGGGATGCATACTAAAGAATGAAAGAGAGAGAAAGTAAGAAAAGGTAGAGAATAGAAATATCGAAAGAGGGACGAAGAAAAAATGAGAAAAACTGTAGGAGAGTTAAAGAAAAAATGTATGAAAATAGTGAGAGAAAAAAGAAAACGGAGAGAGAGAAAGAAAATGAAGAAGATAGAGAAAAAACAACAGAGACAAATAACTAAGAAGGAAGAGAATGATCCACAATTATGTCTCCTCGGTAGCCACGAGAATAATTTAAAACATAACTGATACCGCTCCCCCAATAACCGTTACGATAATACAGTGGACCCTACTACACATAATATACCACTGACCAGCGTATATAAATAGTCGAGCAAAAGTACAACACACATGGCCTGAAGATTACGTTCAAGCAGGAAACTGGCTGTCGTCGCTAGGTGTTAAACTCAGTGTCCATTTTATATATACATACGCTCTATATCTGATACTGACCCTTTTAGCCATAAATATAGCATATTTGAAAACTATGCTTTTATCATATATGATAGATATCGGAACTGTTGCTATGTATAACAGAGTTAAAGTATGCTGAGTGAAGCCGCTTGGTACAAATTAACCTTGGATGCTATCGTGAATATACACTAAAGTTATAAGGTTCTCCCTCACTTCTGTGGTTTGTAACAGTACTTGGAAGGAAAGTGTGTAGAGTGTGGTCGTCTCAACACATCACAGAGATTCAATCTGTGACCATGGCTTGTGCAGCAATTTCTGACCAAATACAACATTCCCAGGTCCGACAATCACCATGTTTCCCAGATCTCAATACTTGCGATTTTTTCTCTTTCCAAAAATCAACTTCCATTTGAAAAGAACACGATTTCAAGACGCCGAGGAAATCGAAGAGAATACGACGCTATCCGCCCAAAAGGAGTCAATGGAAACGACGCTGGATAAAGTGTGTGGCTTTAGATGGGGATTACTTCGAAGTAGATTAAATGTCGAATTGATATGTGTTGTAGTTTTCTTTTTATTGGACCAGGCACGATACTTTTTGATCAAGTATATATACGTTTTGTAGTACTTGATGGATTTTTAAAAAATTCGACACGATTTTTAATTACTAATAGTGATATATATATAATTAACAATATGATGTGGAGTAATATCTGATCAGAAACGGAGATATTAAAGCAAATTGCTTAGTATAGTTTATTTATTCAGATGTCTATACGAACATCTCAGAATTCTATTGCAGAACAACATCTTAAACGGACTCGTAGTAATGAGGTTTACGTGATACCTGTTCTACTGTATGGCAGCGAAGTCTGGACAATAGACTTGGAGCAGCACAAGTGTGGTTCTACAGAAAGATGATGAGGATACCATGGATCGAACATGTGAGCAACGAGGTTTTGGAGAAAATAAAAACAAAAAGGAAATTTATACTTAACATCAGGAAGAGGTAGTTGAAATTTCTGGGGTACGTAAAAAGAGAGGAGGGCTTGGAAAACTTGATACTCACAGGACATATTCAGGGACAGATGAAAGCAGTGCGTAACATACTTGATAAGCTTGAGTAAATGAATGGTAGAACAAGGTTTAGGAGAAATAACAAAAAGAAAAAAAATTATCAAGAGCTACAAAGAACAGGGAAATGTGGAGGGCCATGATCGCCTACGTCCTGAAGGGACACGGCACATGAAAGAAGTTCATCGAAACACATGTCCAGAATTTCGACGGAAAAATGCCTGACTGGTTTAAAGAGAAAATAATTTACTACGTAAATGCACTGATCTCTCGATGGCTTACAGCGAACCGAAGACAGGGATCATATCCTATATCCCCTATCATTGCAAAAAAATAATTGGTAGCACAATGCAGCATATAAATTAACAGAACCCCACCCCCCCAAAAAAACAAAAACAAAAAACAGATCACTTTACAGTGGGCTAAATTTAAAATCTAGCAGATGTTTGGGGCTTCAGTCCATTAAACATGTGTTCTTTATTACTCCCCCCCTATCATATTCCAACAACTTTTTCTTACAGTTTTGTCTCGTTCCAGCCTGAGGGGAGTCTGCTATAAAGGGCAAAATGTGTAGCTGAGTAGTTTTCAAAATGTCTTATATATATATATATATATATATATATATATATATATATATATATATATATATATATATATATATAGGGTGGCCCATAAAGATGGGACATATTTTAAATGCAAGCAAGTAACAGAACTTGGTCTGAGGAAGGTGGCAGAGAGAAGGAACTTGTTGAGAGCTGCAAGGGATAGAGGGAGGTGGCGAGCCATGTTCGCCTACGTCCAAAAAGGACATATCACATAGAAAGAAGAATCTTCCATTATAAACGTGTCTGAGTACCAAATTGATTCATTACATAACTGATATACAAGAAATCAATATATCGAATATTTTGCGATTTCCTATAATAATAACAATAGCTGGCCACTCGTATTCGAGGATACCCGTCTACTAGGGCGCCTAACCAATCCCTATTACCGACGCTCGCTCAGGCACATTTGTGTTTGTTCAGCAAATACATACTCCAACTATGCTGAGCAGACCTTAGTTACAGTTTCTGGGAGAGAGCGTGTTATATTGCATGACCAACAATTTGAACAACGCCAGCAAGTCACGATGACTTGTGACTTCGTGCTAACACAGCTATCGACGCCCCCCCAATTGATCCGTCTACCCAATTTCAACCCGTGGTATGGTTTTCAGGCACTTTCCAAATAACACCCCCCCCCGACCCGATAACGTCAGGATGTCTCCTTCCTGACATATCATGGCGAGATTCGGGTCTCATGGTCAGAAAGCGAACGTTGTAACCACTCGGCCACGCGCCCAGATGTGGTCAGAACGATTCCCTACAGGTATCTGTTATCTCTTTTGCCGATGCTGGACCATCATAATATCTGTGTTTGAAATGAGAGAGTGAGCTCTTGCATGCTCTGTTCGTGTTGGTGACCATCTCAGGAATGTCATATTCAAATCTTAAATAATATATTGAACTCTTCTATATATCAGTTATGTAATAAATATATTTGGCAATCTATATCATTTTTATAATCCAAGATACTTGCATGTATAAGTGATTTTCTTTTCACCTGCTTTTCTCTTTAGTTTTCTCTACCTTTCTTTCCTCTTATCATTACTCGTTTACGCCCCCTTCCTACTCTTCATGAGATACTTCCAGTTTAATGTCATTATGTAGGTTTCTCGATCAGAAAGAATAACTTAGTTCAGCTTAGAAGGGCAGTGGAGTGGACAGACACTACACTCTGATCCTAATAGAAACCGTATAAGACATAAATAGAAACTAGCAAATTAATAGATTGTTTATAACTCTGAAGTTTTTAGCATATGAAACATTGAATATTTTTTTTTTTCATATCTTTTTAGAAACAAATTTTCAGCCAATATATTCTTGAGCTCGCGTCGGGTGTAATCCGTGTGAACAAAGGAGAAAAAAAAAGAAAAGAAAATAGGATAAAATAATAAATATACATACAGACATTCGCGTTTTTATTCAACATTCTTGTGTAGTTATCCAGAGAAAATTTTAATACCGCTGAGCCTGAAGCTCAAATGTAAGATCTATTTCAATTGAGCTATTAAATATTTTCTTTGTTTCTATAGGCTTACACTTGACGAAGGATGAAGAATGGATCGGCCGAAATGTCGTTTGACTCATAGCAACTATGCAAAAAGAAACTATTAGGTTGGTGCAAAAATAATGACGTAATAATGTCGTTTTTTTGACGTTACGTCAAAAAACGACATTATTACGTCATTATTTTTGCACCAACCTAATATTGCGTGAACAATATAGATAAAATAATTATTAAATAAAATCCCGGGTAACGCCGGATAATTCTGCTAGTCGTATCATAAACCACATGAAATTCTGGACATTAGACTATTGTCAAGAATCGTCAAATAAATAAAATTTCTTTTCATCAAGTTAAATCAAGAAACAGTGCAATATTTGCAATAACCGTTCGGCTATAAGTTAATGAAATAGCTTATGTCTATTTTCATACAAGGTTTTCTCGCCAGACAACTGTCATCTGCAAATTATTTATTTATAAACAGACCATGAAGCGTTGAAATATTGAAGTTCGAACATTCGGTCGACTACGACTTTAGATGTCGGCTGTTTTTACAGCACTTTGCTTAGGTGTTTGTCAAGAGTGGCGCTCGCTAGAAATAAATGTAGATGCTAGCTGTCAGTGACATAGAGAATCATATTCGGGCGAGGCTTTCGTTGGGAGGTGTAACTTGACATCTATATTGAATACAGGCAAACAGCATGGACGAAAAAATTAGCCCCATAATTCTTTACATTGTGAAGATATTGTTATCTTGGCTGACTTGTCGATTTTACGGGTCCGAAGCTGATAATATCTCCTCTGTTATTGTACTTCTGATTCGTCTTATCAAGAGGTTAGATTAAAAAAAAAAAGTGATATTAATAATAATGCTAAGTAGATTTCTACATCATGAAATAAAATGCTTCTCGCGTTAGCAAAAATAAATGTTTCTTGATGAAAATGATAATTTTAATAAGTAAATGTATTCTTTTTGAATCGTAATTTTAGTTATGAGAAAAAAATGATTGTGTTATAGTATGAAAATGAAGCGATGGAGATGAGAGAAGAGGAAGATGATTAGTAGTGAATGATGAAGCCTTGGGCAACGGTAACGATAAAGTGTAAAAAGATAAGATTCTTTGTTGAAGTTCCTTGATGAATATCTAATTAAATCAAGTTAACCTTTACAAATAATACATTAAGAAGTACACATTAACGTTGCAATATCATTAACGTCATTTTACATTAACTGGGATAAATAAACCCTTTCCTCGCATTAGCAAAAACGCACATCATAAAGAAATTTGTGTGTATGTATATATATATATATATATATATATATATATATATATATATATTATATATATATATATATATGATAAAAATATAGTTTTAAGGTTTGATATAGTTATGGTTAAAAGTGTTCAGTCTCAGGGATAGAGCGTATGTAAATATAAAAGTGGACACTGAGATCAAACATTAGTGGCGACAGTCTGCTTCAGGCTTCTCTCTCTCTCATATATTATATTATATATATATATATATATATATGATAATATAATTATTTAAAAATAAGTATTTATCGGGACACAGAAATTACCATGTTTCGGAACTAAAAACTAAACTTTAAATTAAACTTTAAGTTTAAGTTTTTGTTCCATTCTCAAGCAATGTTGCATAACTTTCGAAAAAATGATTTCCTTTTTTTTAAGCTAAATAGTATTATATAGTTTAAGTTGAAGGGGGAAAGGGATTACAAAATTTTAAAGCGTGTTGCTTTTTTTGACAAATCAGGAGAAGAAGTCAGGATACAAACATTAAAAATTTAAAAAAAAATTTCATAATTATATATCTATTATTTGATGATAAATAAGGAAGTAAAAAAAATAATTGGATAATTAAATTCCTAAATTTTAAATCTTTATTTTAACAATACCGTATCTAGTATACAAATAAATATAATAAATATGGGATTTTAAACCTTTATAAATAAAAATATAAATATATAAAATATGACTTAATCATATTTGAAGTCTCTTTAAGACAAGCAAAATGTATTTTATAAAAAATAAATAAATAATAATTAAAAATACCACTGTAGTGTATCATTTATGTCACTGGGTATTAAACGAAGTGGACGAAGGAGAAAACCGGATCTTTCCAGTTGAGTTTAGGTATAGTGTTTAGGATTATTTGCGGTTTCGACCTTTAGAATGTTATTTATTCCTTTTTTTAATTATATTTTTTGCTTTTTTGTATTTCATTTATTTCTTTGTATATTTTTCTTACATGTATTTTTTTTCAGTTCAAAGTATTTCGAATAAATTCCATTATATTCATGTTTTATTTTTTTTATTGAGTTGTTTTAGACTTAAACTTTTATATGTGGCGTAGTGTGAATTTGTTTTTGTGTCGACATTAAGTAAAGGTGGCCTGATTATTCATGACGACTTGTCTGGTTCTGGATAATTAATTACGGATATTTTCTTAACGTAAAACTTACAACACTTTAAAATGCTTTTAGCTGGTGCGTTTTTTCTTATTTTTCCATTTTATTTCTCGTGTGTTTTGGCCTGGTGATCGCATTATGCCGTGTAACTGACAGTCAACAGACTTTGTTGATTTCTATGTTCACAGTATTTCTCTCTCTCTCTCTCTCATATATATATATATATATATATATATATATATATATATATATATATATATATATATATATATATATACATACACCCAATTATAGGATTGGTGCATAAGGAATAAATTCAAATAATAATCAACAAATACTATTCTTAAAAGAGTGCTCAATACAGAGTAGAGCAAATATAATTATTTATTCGAAAATTATAACATAAATACGTTATAAAATCACTACAAAAATAGCCATTTTGTTTCAACACTTTTGGTGTCTTATCAAGTGATGGTGTTGAATTTAGAATAAAGGGGTTTTGAATATGTGTATATATATATGTATATATATATATATGTATGTATATATATATATATATATATATGTATGTATATATATATATATATATATATATATATGTATGTATATATATATATATATATATATGTATATATATATATATATGTATATATATATGTATATATATATATGTATATGTATATATATATGTATATATGTATGTATATATATATGTATGTATATATATATGTATATATATATGTATGTATATATATATGTATATATATATGTATGTATATATATATGTATATATATATGTATGTATATATGTATGTATATATATATGTATATATATATGTATGTATATATGTATGTATATATATATATATATATATATATATATATATATATATGTCTGTCTGTCTGTCTGTCTGTCTTCCTGTTAACGCCATGTCAGCACACATAGCTTCTCACCTGAGCACGTAACGTAGTTAATTGAATATCAGAGGACTTCACTTGAGCATTTAACATCTCACCCAGATCTCTTCTGAGCACTTGTGAAAGGGTATGTCCGATATGACACGTGTCTATTTGTTTCGTGACTTTTGGCACGTCAATGTATATAATGTATACTGCTTCTTAAACGGTCACTGAATATGACAACGAAAATATCAATATTTAGAGGGTGACTTTTTGCATGAAATAATCTTTTTTTTTTAAATAATTTTAACTTAGGCGATAATGCCACTAAGACGTAGGATATAACAGGGAGTGGAAGAAAATGAGAAAACTTAATAAGTGAAGAAAAGGATAATGAAGGAACAGTATACAGAAAGATACTAGTCAGGGAATTGAGGGACCAAAATCGGACAATGCGGGGGACAACTTTTTACGTATACCAAATGAATAGAGCAGTATCTCTAGTTTTTGAAACCACTTGTTGGACTTTCTCTACGGACAGATTTACGTGTATTTTGCAGACCAGAATATATTGACCAGTTATGTTTGAAATATATCTTTGTGCTATTAAAATTACATTTCTGAGTGCCTGTACATTTAATTTTGATGGATCTTCTCCTGCGTCAAACCCATCTAGATGATCTGAAACTAATAAACAGAGTCGAATGAACGTTTGACTCACTACTTGATAAATTACTGACCAGATTTTTGGTAAATTTTCGTAAGTTTTGATTTTGGTCCCTCAGCTTCTTGATAAGCTGCATTTATATTTACGAAGATTTTATGTGGCAGGGAAGCAAGAATTCGGAAAGTTGTCCCCCAGGCGAGTAAAGAAACTATTAGACGGTTGCATCTAGTCAGTTCAACTGTAAAACGGTGAGACCTAATTAAAAATCTAGTAACACGTTTAAGTTCACGCAGTCGACACACTAATGAAAATATTTATGGAAAAAAGCAGATGGAAGTCATGTCACGTCGGTGAAAAAGTAACTGAGGTCAAGATGCCAGGTCAGGATCGTCTACATTACTCTTGTTTAAAGTTTGTCAAGAATCTTGAGACATATACTAAAAGAACCAGAAAATATATGGCAGCAGTATTCAATGCACGGACGAATGGTAGATGTATAAATGTGCAAGAGGGATTCTGACGGGGAGAATTGTCTGCACGCCATCGTAAATCAACTTTCCTAGCAGTAGATATAGCAATTGATGAAATATAATCACTCCTCTTCGTGTCAGTGGAAAAGAATCCTAGTTATAAGTCCCTGTGAAAAACTAGGTTAATGAGTAAATAAGAAAAAAAAAAAACCAAAAAAATAAACTCCCAAAAAACTGTCTGCCATAATAAGCATAATAAGTTGCTGTTAATTTTGATATCTATGTTCGTCACGATTCTTGCAACACTCGATTACGCCTCATATTTAGGGAGATTCTTGCTTCGCAATCCTGTAATATTATAATGTATTCATTCATCGTTAGATGCTTAATCAATATGACCTTATGCCAGACAAGGATAGCTTGATAAATATCTGCATCTGTTTTAATCGGATTTCCATATAAAAGTCATTCCATCTTACGGCGATATCACATTGAAACACCGGTTCTTATACTATCACCGAAGTTAAGCAACGTCGAGTCTGGTCAGTACCGAGATGGGTGACAAGGTGCTGCAAGCTTGGATGTGCAACTGGTGTAACAGATATGTGTTCGGATATGGAAATCGGAGAGTTCGAGTTCCAGTCGGGTTCGTTATATCTACTTACGCGCAAACACCATTAGGGAAAGTATAAATCAAACCCTTCTCCCTTAGCTAAGGGTTAATTAGTATAACTTATTAGCAAGTTGTTATCTCAAAAAATTCTTACAATCTAAAATATTTTCTGCCTTTAAATAAACTGCAAAAGGTTGATAAAAAACAAACAAATCAATAAACCTCCCATCTTGCCGTTTGTAAGCAAAAGGAGCTATTAGACCTGAATATTATCGGTTTTGCCTGATTATACATTTCTAGGTACCTCCACGAAATCGCTAAAAAAAGAGCATAGCATGATGAAAAAACGCCAACCTTGACGAAAACAAAATTGTATCGTCTAAATGCATATGTTATTATTAAGAGGAAAGACCAAACGTTTTTAAAATTATTTTTTGAAATTTTTCCTTCTTTTTAGTACATTCTAAATTTTTATTAAAAAAAACTAGTAAAATAACATAGGCAATTTTTAGCACGTTTTTTTTGGTATGACACACATTAATTTGGAAAATCTTGCAAAAATAAAAATAATTGTCGGATATTAATGAAACTTTCAGGAACTATTCACAGATGATCGAAATTATTATAAATATTTTTTTTATAAAATTTATGGCAGAAATATTTTTTTATATTTATTACCCCCTCATAACTAATTTTATGAAAACGCTAGAAATTCGATCGCATCGCGTTTAGTGATTGCAATAGTTAAAAGCACAAGGCTTTGAGGAATGCAAAACATGTTTTCTTTGTTTTTCATTAGACCCCGCTACTTGAAAATCAGCTCTGAATTGTAACATACAAAACTCAATAAAGCAAAGATATTATTTAATTTCAAATGCTTTTATTTGCTTTTAGTTGTTTTTATGAATATGGACAATATTTTCTGAAAGCAAAAATTTTTTTCGATGAAAAATGAATTTTTAATACAATTATTTGTTATTTCTTAATTATAATAGATTTTTACATTTAAGTTGTTAAAATATTATAAAATTAGTTAAAAGCCCCATCGGCTTTTTTAAGTCTCCTTATGAGATAGACCTTTTTTTTAGCGCGTTGTAAATTGTATCATTTTGACTAATCAGAAGATTCGCAGTAATTAAAAAAATGTGATTTTGTGTTTATAATCCGGCTGTAATTATAAAGTACGGAACACCAACCAGAATACAATTAATTTGCGTTATTTGAGTTAAGCATTGTTCTCCGCTGTTAAGGCCTTTACTTTTGCGAAACACGTGTGGAGAAGTTAATTTGATTTTTCAGTTTCGACTGAAAAGGGTACCTACAAGTATCAGTATCATCTTATGAAATTTATATGATCTTATTTTTATATTAATCTCAGTTATGACATTTTTCCATAAATGAAATATGAAAATTAATGAAATGAATGGAAATACAAATAACACAGTAAAATGTAATAAATGTACATAAAATTATAGTATTTTATGTACACTTCTGATAAAATTTCATAAGAAAGGTACCTATAAATTAATTAGATACCTTTCTTATGAAATATGAAATTTAATCTCACTCTTAACAGTCTTATTTTAATTTCTTTATAATATATTTTCCATAAAGCATCGTAAACGTAAAGATGAAAGCTAATTACAAGAAAAAAAAATTAAGCGCTGAAAGTTTTCCTTAAAAATAACGAGGTAAATAATTTGTTCACTTAAATGTAAATTATTTCACTTTTCTCCTTCCGTAGAACAAATTATCCTCACGGAATATGTCATTCATCACCTGTCAAGTGACGCGAAAGTTTATGACCTGCTTTGTTTTATTTTCAAATTACATCTTTTCGGCGCAGAAGCTAAGTTAAGCTTGGTTCAAAATATTTTAAACAAACATTATAATTTCTGATTTTCTTAAAATAAGTTTTGAAAAAATGATAATTGATATTTAAAAGAATTTCAAAGTGAGATGTCCAGTTTTTTTTATAAAATGGAAAAAAGGTCAATTTAGCTGATTCAAAAAAAAAAAAAACCCAAAAAAACGAAAATTTCGGACGTACTAGGAACGATTAAAAATATAAAAAAAATCCCCCCAAAATACTTTGATCTTTCCTCTTATTAATAACAAACATTTAGATGATAAAATTTTGTTTTCGCCAACTTTGGCGTCTGTTTCATCATGCTATGCTCTTTTTTTTAGCGATCTCGTAGAGGTACCTAATTTAGTATAACATCCCGTCTTTTCAATTTTAGACGCGGTGCATATTTTTTTCTGTCCTCGATTGAACTCTGACCAGAGAGTACTGAAAACCCGTCCAGTTCCTGCTATTTCTTTCTAGTTTTGTTGTAAACTAGAAAAATTACCGAAGGAGGAATAAGCAAAAAGGAGGTTGAAAATGAAATTGTAATCTTTATAATATCAACAAAATACAATACTCGCCAGCGACGTGAAGTAGGTAAACCACTGCTAGTGGTGGATTACTTAGACATCATTACCCTACACTTACAATAGTGCCCAACGCATTTATGAGGATTGGGACATACCCATTAGTGTTCATAGGTACGGTTTATAACACTATCTATCTATCTATCTGTTATAACCCAGAAAAGGCTACTGAATGAGGAATAACCAAAACGGAGGTTAGGAATGAAATTGTAATCTTTATAACATCAACAAAATACAATACTCGCCAGCGGCGTGAAGTAGGTAACCCACTGCTAGTAATGGACTATTTAGACAGCATATTACCCCCACTTACAATAGTGTCCAACGTATTTATGAGGATTGGAACATACCCATTAGTGTTCATAGGTAGTTTATACAACAAATTTTCTCATCGTTTCTGTTTTTCGATTTTTCTCTTTTGTATTTTAATGTCTCTGTTTTTATTGTAATTATTTAATGAAATTATCATTGGTTTCATGAATATTCAACTATTTTAGTCTGAATTTTCCTGTTATATCTCTTGTTTTCGTGGTGTGATCATGGCTGAAAGGTAGAGAGATAGAAAGGTAGAGAGATTTGTATTTTACGGTTTATCAAGCTTTTACAGGTTATTTAAACCCAGAATATATTTTCAAATTTTAAGATTTATGTGAGATAATTATTTATTAATACAAGTCTTACTAATTAACCCATAGCTGGGGAAGATGTGGTGGATTCATACCCTTAAGGAAGGGTATGAAAATGATTCGACATAGTGTAGCTGACATGGCGTGTCGTAGCTGTAAAGGCCTGAACTAGTGGAACTAAGGAATGTAGCTCCTTTGAATGTTTGATATAAAAATAACGATAGACCAGAGACGTTTCGACTGTGGGAAAGGGGCTGTAGTTCTGAAAATAATTCATCACCACGTAGACGATTTTGAACTCTGTCAAAACTGCCATAATCCTCACTTTGTGATCAACATATCTTCCAACAACACCTAAGATTAGCTGATATCCTTATCCATAGTTAAGAAAAGCCAGATCAGGCCGAAAATGGAGAACTGTAGTCATATTTGAGCGGGAGCTACCGATTTCTCACTCTCCAGTTCCAACAGAGTCTAAAAGCGTTTCCGAGTCCTTTTGATTGACGAAATATTTTCCACCTTCCAATCTCTTTCTCGCAGGCGGAATGTAGCAAGTCTCTCGCTGTTCTATCGTTAATATCATAGAAAATGTTCGGAGAAACTACAGTCCTTGGGTACCGCCAGGTCAAACCTTAACGGCTAGTACCCGCCATGCCACTTACATAGTAGCAAAACATCCACATTCCATCAGTGAGAAGTAAGTTCCACTCGAACAGTTTCTTCCCGCTGCCTCTTAACATAACTCCGTGCAACAAGTAGTTCCCTGGACCTTTACAGGGTGAACGTTACTTTAAAGAAAATCCCACAGTGGTTGTCGAAACCTTTTCGAGATTTTCTTTTGCAACATGATTATTTTTTTTTTTTTTTTTTTTTTTTTTACAAAAATTCAGTCTTATTTTAAACCGAATAATTTTGTCATGTGAAATAAATACTTTCAACTCAGTGCACTGCGGCAAGGTGATTCATATGATGAAAAATGTGAAGTCCGCTTGCTGCTGCAACCATTTTTCATCTTCAAAGCAATTGGCAAAATGTTTTATTGTTTTCTTGAAAGTATTTCTGCAATTCATCTTTCATCTCAGACACCCTATTTAGAAAACTTCCTCTACTCAGCCAACGGTTTTCTGTAAGCAACCAATGATTTATGTACTCATTGTGCAATTTTTTCCTATGACTTTTTAAACATTCTGGAGCGAACGGTCTTTGTTTAACGAACTTTATCATATTTGTAGCATCCTCTAACGTATAGTTTTTTTTTCTTAATTAATATTCAAGAGATGTTGAAATCGGTACCGCCCTATAAAGTGTGTTGAGACAATATTGGCATTTTCTAGTTTCGCCAGAGGAACGCAGCCTCTTCCCAAACCAATCAATGATAACGCCTCCTCAGTACAGATGCCAATAGTTATCTCAGAAGTAACCTCATGTTTACTGATATGAGATTATACACACACACACACACACACATATATATATATATATATATGATACATTTATCATTTTTGCTTATAGGCTTCAAATGCCGGTTTCCCTACGATCACCGAAGTTCAGCAACGTCGAGCTTACATAGGTGAACGCTTGAGAATACCAGGTGCCGTAAGCATGGATGCGCGGGTGGTGTAATAGATAAGGGCTCCGAATTGTCAATCGGCGAGCCGAGTTTCAATTGGGTTCATTATATTCATTTATGCACAAATACCCTTGTGAAAGATATGGATCCACCTCTCTTCCCCCATCTATGGGTTAATTATTAAGACGTGTATCACTAAAATCATTATCTCAAAAAACAAACAATAATAATAATATCACGCACAAAATTTTTAGATGTCGACATTAAATAACCCATAGATGTGTTGATATGCCGCTAAACAAAAAAAAAAAACAAAACAAAAAAAAAAAACAACCAATCAAATTTTTGCTTGCCTCTTTGAAACAGAAAGTGTTTTCTTGTATTTCCCCCTGAATAATGAATATTTAAATCAAGCTACATTATGTACGTTTACACTGAAACCCCACCCCAACATTGAAGCATAAGGTCACGGCCTCACCACTCTAGGTGTTGCTGCTATGTTTTCAGTAGCAAATAGGAATTTTTACGAGGTGGCATTGCTAGGTTTGTGCCCAAATTGATTTTGATTTAGAGTTTTCCTTCTCTTTGACTGGTTGCCAACCAAAGCAAGAGAGTCCAGTCTACGCTGCTATTAACTGGGAGAGAAATGAATTTAAATCTTCACAAGCGTATTTGTGTGAAAGTGACTGCAACGGCTTCATTTCGAATCTGGACACAACACCTGTTGACTCATTAACCTGGTCAATAAACTTGTATTTTCAGTTTATCACTCAAAACTCCATTTCAGCAAAACATCAAATTATTAAATACTTCTAAAGTGGAACATGTTGAATTTATCATACTTTATCTTGTTTGTTTGAATTAGTTTTTACGGTTTATCAACCTTTTGTAAATCCGTAACATATTTTGGGATTGAATAACTTTTTGCGAGTGAATACAGTATTAACAATTCTTTGTAGATAATAATGAATATCAGATACAAATACTGCTATTCAACTCCTAGCTGGTGCGAGAAGATGTAGATTTATCTCTTTCCCAAGGGTATTTGCATGCAGATGAATGAAACAAACCCAACTGGGATTCGAACTCGGCTCTCCAATTTCCCATTCTAAGCTGTTATCCTTTACACCACCCGCACATTCCAAGCTTATAGAACGTAGTATTTCTATTCACTGACCAGTTTCGGTGATATGGCCGTAAGCCAGTGCATCTTGTTGCAGCCTTTGATCCATCATAGTTTTGATTGAGGAATCGGAGAGCCGTGTTCGAATTCCAGTCGAGTCCATTACATTCACTTACGTGTTAATACCCTTGGGAAAGGTATGTATCGTCCTCTTCTCCCTCAGCTATGGGTAAATAGCAAAACAGACTAGGTTCTATAACCTTGCATGGCAACTAGTCTACCGCAGAAAGAAATGGCAACCTACTGTGGGGAAAAAATCTGCCTCATCAGTCATGTATCGAAAGATCGCCTAAGCGTGTATCACGCATGGCACATAACTGGCCGATGCTGATATTATTAAGTTTTCGGCAGCAGTCTGAACTTTTTTTTTTCCTTTTCAGTGCAATAATTTCTGTGAACGAAAATCCCTATATGACTCTTTTCACCGACGCCGACTTTACTGATAAAAAGGCTGTAGTCAGTTTATTTTGAGGTTCAAACATACTTTCAAAAGGATCACTAATTATTTTTCTTATGGCTGTGATAAGTCGAGAAATATCTTTTCCATGTTACTAGAGCCATTATTGTATTTGAAAGATAATTGCCACAGACAAGGCACAACGGAATAAGGACAACTTGGATCATCACCAGCCATTATAAATCCCGCTGATAAGTACATTTAAATGTAAAAAGCTGACTTTTTTTTATGTCCATTTCTTGCATTAATCGGGAGAAATCAGAAAATAGCCATTCAAATCACGAATCTCATCAGGATTTTCTGTATATATTACGTTGGTGCAAAAATAATGTCGTTTTATCACATATGTTACTATGTGAGAAAATGACATTATTTTTGCACCAAACTAATATTTTGTTTCTTTAAAATATCAACCAATTATGAGATTCTAAAGCTGGCAGATAATACGCATGTACATAGATGCTAATCAATGATTAAGGTTAAATTTTTATGACTGACTTTCCATACTTAAACCTGTTTTCTGTTGATAACAACATTTTTCTTCAATGGTAATCGTGTGATTATCTCTTTCCATACTGAAAACATTCGGTATTCATTGACCAAACAACACTGGGCTCGTACAGTAGAGCCAAACATGCATTTTTAGCTTTTGAGCCCTTGAATGATTTTCATCTAAATTATGGAACTGTATTAATGTCTTTTTTTTTTATTTAAAAAGATTGAAAACAAAACGTTCATATTTTTAATTAAAGAAAGGGGTTTAAACCTAAAAACCCTAGCCTTCAGTGAGGAGACAAAAGATATTTTATTTTGCATTTAATCAACTTACACTACTTTTGGGGGTGTTTTCAGTGCCCTTAGAAATATATGACTATAGGTCTAGATCATGATTTTCTGATAAATACAAAATAAGGTTACGCTGGAAACTAGTATTTTGTGCCCAGTTATTTTTTTTTGTTTGATTTTGTCAAGCTGCATATCAACCTCTATAGGTTATTTAATGCTGAAATCGAAATATTTTGAATACAATTTTATGGCTTCAACTAAATATATTTGCAATGCAACTATATGTCTTCAACTGCAGATAAAATGTATTGTTGGCCATTTTATATATATATATATATTTTACTTTTCTAGTGTTTTGATTTTGGTTTGGAGGTTCCCTATATTCCCATAGCTTGGACCCTAACAGATGCTACCACCTCGGGGGTTAGGGTGGACAAGGGAACAACAGTAATTAAGAGGTGATTTCACTCTCCTTAAAACCTCCCGATCAGAAGCCTTGCTGCCGGATGTAGTTTATCGTCATACCCAGGACTAAAATATATGGCACCAAAAGCAGATAAAAAAACACGAAATTTAAAACACGAAAGGAACTGATTAGGTTTTAAATCTTTTCTCGAGAAGAATGTTTTGTTGGCTTAAATTGTTTTAATATTCGGGAACTTACACTATTTTTGATAGAATTTTACGTATCAAAAATCTACTCTATTTAAAATATATTTGCAATCAAATATCAAGTGAAACTTGTCTGACATTTATAATTTTCATTCAACAAGATTCCAATATCTTTTCTTGCATCTAAAACTGTTCATCTAAAAGTAAATGATTAATTATGTGTGAGTTTTAATTAACTTTAGCTTACGGCGATATCACATTGAAACACAGGTTCCCATACTATCCGAAGTTAAGCAACGTTGAGCCTAATCAGTACCTAGATGAGTGACCGCTTGCGAATATCAGTTGCTGTAAGGTTGGATGTGCGGTTGATGTAATAGGTATTGACTCGGGATTGAAAATTCCAATTCCAGTTTGGTTCGTTATTCTCACTTACGTGCAAATACCCTTGAGAAATTATTACAATCTAAAAGTATTTTCTGGCTTTAAAGGGGTCATAAGCCGTAGGAAACGAAATCAGTCAATCAATTAGTGCGATTAATGATAGTAAAAGCGTTTGTATTGACTGTTCATGTATTATATGAAGACGACAAATAACACATTATGAATCCACCTCTTCCCTCCAGCTATGGTTTAATTATCAGCAAATCATTACGATCCCCCCCAAAAAACAAGAAAAAAAGAAAAGAAGAGAGTCTTAAAATTTAAACATATTATCTGGCTTTAAATAACTTGCAAAAAGGTTGATTTGTTTGTTTGGGTTTTATGGCATATCAACCACTGTGGGTTATTTAATGCCAAATCCAGTTTATATGAATTTTAAATGCCTATTTTGTATAGAATAAAAAACGTATAGCTGGCAACATTATTCCTTTTCTACAAAAAAAAAAAAAAAAAAACTTAGAGCTGGCAACATTATTGTTTCAAAAAGTTAGAGCTGGCAACATTATTTTTCTGAAAACATTATCTGAGACCTTGCTGTTGGATGCAGTTTATCGCCATACCCAGGACGTGGATGTAGTTTACCGTCATACCCAGGACGCGGATGTAGTTTACCGTCATACCCAGGATGTGCAAAAAGGTTGATAAGCCGTAGAAAAGAGAGCAATCTTATAATGATAACTTGACAAATCCTTTGAGTTAGGAAAAAGTTAGACTAGTTCTGAGCTCATGAGACTGTTTGCTTTTAGACTAGACAAAAAATATCACTTGGGAAATGTTCCAAAACTGACAAATGTTAGCTTGCGAACAGTTTGTGTTACTGTCGATTGAAATTTATACAGTATTTTTTTATTTTTTTTTTATTAAAAATGTTTTTCTGGAAAATAGGCTTTTCAAGTCCACTAACTCTTATTGCCCTTTCTAATACCGATGGGAGTTTTCTTCAAAACTCTTTGTCTTGGGTAGTGTGGAAAGTCGGATGAAGGTTACATTAGGCTATTGCAGGATCGTCATCTCGACAAGAGATTTTAGAAATATACAGGCAAAAAGAATGACCTAATGTTAATCAGAATGAAGTTATCCTACTTACTGCGGAAGTTTTTATCACTTTAAACATTATTTTTAGTGGATATCCATATTTGAGTTGACGCTCCATTTATTTTGAACATTATATTTAATTTCATCTCTCCACCAGAATATTCAAGAAATCTTATTAAAGAAGACTATGTGCCCTCCGACAGGATTCGAACTTGCGCCCCCTTTATAGGACAAACTCTCGTTAGATCCGATGTGCTGTAGACCGACTCGGTGACGAAGGGAGTCACCGATCAAGCAAAGCTGAATAGTGTCTTTAAATGCAAATCACTAACATTGGTTCTCGAAAATTCATATCTGCACGTTTTTTTTTATCCATGCGTAAACGAAGGAAAGAATTAATGTATTTATCAATTAATCCGTCAAACTTTATTTTATTAATAGATACTTATAATTCAGTAGACGCTCTGTTTTTTTTTAAACAGTAGATTTATTTTCGTCTACCGGCCTGAATATTCAAGAAATTTTAAGAAAAATATGCCTCCACCGCCAGCACACCTATTTTTCTTTAAAGTTTAAAGTGATAAAAATCAGTCAGATTAATAAATAAAAAAAATCTATTACTTCATTAGAAATTTACTTTAGAAGTTCATAAACAGCAACAAACTGTCGTCATGCCACACTAAACAGAAACTGATAGAACGACATTATAAGATAATGAGAAATCTTGCAAACCACTTAATTTGTAGTTTATTTCCAATCAATTTGAAATTGAAAACTAGTCAATAGAAAATGAACGTGCACGTGTTGAAGAAATTTTAGAATATTAATGGAGGTAAAATAATATTAAAAAAAAAAAAACTAGCAAAAATAGGGGAGAACGTAGTTCCAAATAATATATTTCATTTTCAATTCAATTCTGTTCATTATTTCGTAAATAAGAGAATAAAAAATAGTTACATAAATAGAAAATAAAAGAACCCTTGGCTGTTGTTCTGTAGAATCCTTGATGCTAGTGTATAATGGACCAATCGGCGAGGGGTTAAGACAGAAATAAACAAAGTCAGAACACGTGATAGATATCTTTGAAGCTGAGGAGACGAGAGTAATTTTTGTTATCATTTTTCGTGTATAATACACACTCCTTTCTCTGGGATCTGTTCCTGTTATGTAAGCATATTGATCAAATATGTCTACCGTTCGTCCATGCTTTGAATATTGCTGCTTCGTTGCTCCTGCTATATATTTACAGATTCTTGATGAAAGCCAAAAAAAGAATCAGCAATATTTTTGGTCTTGATCTGGCATCTTGAATTCAGTCACTTTACCACCGTTGTAATGTAACTTACCTCTGACTTTACTATAAATATTTTTATGGTAATTGTTCTAATGAACTTTTCGCTAAGTTAAATAGATTTTATGAATTTAAGCGCAGTACTAGATTGGCAGCAAGGTCTCATTATTTTACAGTTGAATTGGCTAGACGCAGCCGTAAGTTCTATGCTAAGTTTCTTTTCTCCCACTTCCCATTTGTGGAACTCTTTTCCGGACCCATGCTTTCCGGCTAACTTTGATCTTCAAAAAATTAAATGCAATGTCAATCGATATCTACTGTCTCCATTATTCTATTGTTCTCGCCACTTAATGCTTATGCATGAAACGCAATTATTTTTTTTTTTAATTTGTAACTTCCAAATTTAATATTCGTTTATTTAAAAAAAAAAGAAATCCGGTTTGTATCCACTAAAAACAATTTATATTAGTCGTACCCGGGAGAAGGCTCCGGTTTTCCTATTGAAATTCAATTACTTTAAAGAAGTAATAGGGTACAAATGAAGAGATTTGAAATTGAAAAGTTATTTCATTTCTCTTGAGCAGGTGTTAAACATATGACTGCGTTACAGCCTTTTTTTTTCTTGCTGAAACGAAACAGCGTCTCTGATATGTCTTTTCCGTCTTTCCTCGCGATCAAAACAGAATAATCCATTATTTATGAGGTATTAGTAGGGCTTATCGTATACGCTACGGGACAAGCAGAATTGTAATACGAGTTTATATTATGCTTTTGTAGTCTTATTTGCATATCTGTGGTGCCCCATACTTTCGACCTTGTGCCACATCTACGCTATGCTTAAAAAATATCACCTTATTTGCGTGTCTGAAAAATATGTAATATTTATGTAAATAAAATAGGTAATAAGCAAGGCCACTTTAGCTTGAAGATATACTTGTGAATATTTCCGATACAATTTAACACATCACAACAATGGCGCTGCCGATAAGTGTTTTATAATCATTATTATTTCGACGGGCACCTCGATGTGATATAATGGTTAGCAAGTTTGTCTTGCTGGAACAATTACGACTTAGTAGTGAGTTCGATCCTCACTGGGTGCCCCCTACTTTCGGCCTTGTGCCACATCTAAGCTACACTTGGAAAATCACTATAATAATTATTATTTCCAGAAGACTAGAATTTTTCTGATGTATGGCTGGATCGCTTTGCATCTCACGCGTGAACGAAGAACCTTCGAGGCTACAATGCTGGGGAAGTAGGTAATGAAATAAAGATTTAGGGGCTCACAATGAAATTTTCACTTCTGGATTATGCAAGGAAGCTGGAAAAATTGAACTTTAGGGGAAATTAATAAAATAATACAAAGGAATACACGTCCTAAAAAAATTGGTTTGATCTAGCTGAAAGACCGAAATTCATGTCCATGCGACAAGAAGCCGGTGAACCAACCGTAAAGTGTTTACACCAAGAAATTCAAAACGAGGCAAGAAAATCTGAAAAAAAAAACAAAAAAAAAAAAAACAACAAAAAAACTGATAGAAACAAAGATCTATAATTGACTGAATGCACAAGACTTAAGAAGCGAAATAGATTTGACTGAAAAGCATGTGAAAATTCACATTGATAAAGCCTGGACTTCATTCATAAAATTGACATATTCTGGAAACCTGATCTACAAGACAACCTCAAGCGGAGATTCTTTTGAGCCACTGTAGAAGCGGTATTAATGTAGGGATACTACTGCTTAACTAAAACTATATAGTCTTGATGAAATCTACACTCGGATGCTGAAAGCTATTTAACATCCGTTGGAGAAAACATCTAACTAAGTCACAACACTATAGTCCCATCCCTGATTATATCTACAATCTTATGCGAACGCCGAATGCGCTTTGCAGACTTGCGAGTGATCTACTGACCTGGACACGTAGCCAAGGCGTAAAACGAGCTCGTTGCGCAGCAACCACCTACATTGACCAGCCAGGTTATGCCACCCTAATGAGTTTCCAACCTCGATGCAGGACCGTGATAGTTGGCGTGATAGCCCAATCGAATAGATAATAAAATACCGTATACACACGCGTATTATGCGACTTTTGAAGACCTAATTTTAAAGTTAATTTTAAAATGGATATAATCTGGAAATCTGATCTACAAGACAACCTCAAATGGAAATTCTTTCGCACCACTGTAGAGGCAGTTTTAATGTATGGTGCCATTGCTTGGACATTAAAACTCTTGTGTCTAAGCTTGATGGAACTTACATTCGGATACTGAGAGCTATACTTAATATCTCCTGGAGACTACATCTAAATATATCACAGATCTATAGGCCCATCCCTGATATTTCTACAATCTTAAGCGAACGCAGGATGCTATTTGCAAGACACTGCTGGCGAGCAAAATAAGAATTTGCGAGTGATCTAAACCTCTGGACACCTAGCCATGGCCCAAGACGGATTAGTCGCCCAGCAATCATGTACATTAACCAACTATGTTATGACACAGAATGCTACCTTAATGGCCTAACCTTGAACCAGGACCGTGATGATTGGCGTGATAGACATATGAATGTCAGAAGTAGCTCGACTGAATATACAAGCCTTAGCATCCTGACAAGATGTTGCAGCAACTACAGTCAGGCAATATGTCCTTAAATGGTTGTGTAGATTTCATACAACAGCAGGAATTAATTTCACACTTCAAGAAGTCTGAGATTCAATTGGAAAACTTAGATGTGCAGGTAGCGTAAATGATAGATGTTCAAAATAAAAAAAATAATTCCAGTCGAGTTCGTTACCTTCATATACGCACAAATGCTGTTAGGAAAGGCATGAACCCATCTCCCCCATCTATGCTTTAAATACTTATATCTGGGTAAATCATTGTTCTTGTGGAAAAAAAACTTAGAAAATGAATTGAGTAGATACACAAGAATAGAAAGAAGCTTAAGACAAGGATGTGTTTTCTTCCGGACTTATTCGACCTCTACAACGAGGCTATCCCAAGGGGCCTGGTGGCCCTATCAGATACGAAGATCGAAGCACAAAGAACACATACTTGACATGAGAAGGAGACAGCTGAAATTTATAGGGCACGTAATGAGGAAAGTGGGATTGGAAAATATGACACCCGCAGGACATATTGAGGGACAGAGGGAAACGGCGACTAACCTACCTAACGAACATGTGTAAATGGTTGGCGGAACAGGGTTTAGGAGATATATCAAAGATACAAAACTTACGAAGAGCTACAAAAAAGGAAATTGTGGAGGGCCATGATCTCTAATGTCCTGAAAGGACACGGCACTCGGAAGATGATGTCACTGTGTTGATTACTTGCACAGAAATAAAATTATAGGAGCTTCTAGACAATGTAGTAATGGAAAGCAAGAAGAAAGGACTAACTATCAACTGTAAGAAAGCAGAAAGTATGGTCGACAGCAAGAGAAAAAGCCCAAGATACAAACTATGAATTGAAAATGTCGACATCAAAGTTAGAATATCTGGAAAGTGTTTTAAGAGAAGATGGAATGTGACTTTGAAATCCGAATATGCTTTAGCGAAATAGGTATTCCAATAATTATAAGTACTAAAGAAAAGAGAACTGGAGGAAGCAGAAATGTGGTTCAACAGAAGGATGCTGAGAATTCCATGGACACAACGAGGAAGCAACGAAGAAGTGTTAAAGAAAATGGTAAAAAAAGAACTCATACTCAGAATCAGAAAGAGACAGCCGAAGTTTTTGGGCATACAATGGGCAAAGGAAATCTTGACCCTCCCAGAGCATCTGGGGGCAAGAGTGATAGAGTAAAGTAGCAGGTCATCTACATGATAAACTTGTGTGAATGGATTGCAGAACGAGGGTGGGACAGGAGGCCCGGTAAAAGGAGAAACGCTGCACAAAGTTCACAAAGGATGGCAAGCACTGGAGTGCCATGATCGCAAAAAAAAAAAAAAAAACATTACGAAAATATGAGAAACAGATCTTTCTTGAATGGGTTTGGCAGTAAATAGTCAGCACCCATCATAGTTTTGAGAACAGGCAAATGGAAATCCACGCATATTTTTTAATCTATTAATTAAATTAATTAATCATTATTTACCCTAAGCAAGGCAGTAAAGCCACTAAGATAGAAGGGGTTACTGGGTGCGAAAGAATTACAAAACAGAAAACATTATGAAGAAGCGAGAACTATAAAAGAGTAATCAGGAAGACAGTAGATAACGATTGACATTGAATTTAAATTTTTGAAAATCAAAATTGGCCGGAACTCATGAAGATGGAAGAGAGTCCCAAGCCTAAAATGCGAGCAAAGTGATTTATCATAGAACTTACAGTAAAAATCTAACCAATTTAACTGTAAATTGTTGAGACCGGGTTGCAATTCTAGTAGTGCGTTTAAATTCATAAAGTCTAGGTACCATAGGGAAGAGCTCACCCGAAAAATTATCATGAAAGTATGTATAGTAAAGGCAAAGCAAAGCTATATTATGGCGGTGGGAAATATATCTGAATCCGAGACGCCAGGTCAGGGCCAATAATATTGCTGATTCTCTTTTGGATTTTATCAAGAATATCTAAATAAATAGCAGTACCGGACCATATGAGGTTGCAATATTCTAAGTATGGGCGAATGGTAGAGTTATAGATATGTAAGATAGATTCCGGAGAGAAAAATTCAGTGAACGAACTTAGCAGCTAAGCTAGCAATGGATTCCACGTAGTCTTTCCGCTTCATATCAGCCAAGAATGTTAACCTGAGAAGACGCAATGATTCACTCAACTGGAGGTTGTGGGAATTATAAAATAAGATGTAGGCCATAAAGTTTGCCAATATCGGATGTGGACATGACCCTTCATTCCTTCGGAATTAAACTTTTATTAAATATATTAAGAGACGATGAAACTCCATATACCGATAGATGACAAATTCAAAGGGGAGACAATTAAGTTGGATCAGAATACCATACGGAATAAGAAAATTCAAGCGCCATTGAGATAGTCATGGGAATAGATATATAAAAAAAAGGGTGATCATTTATCGAGGCGATATATGCATAGGCGTCATTAATGAAAGATTTTTTAAAAACCGGAATTTTCTTGAAGACATTAAAGAATGAAGGGTATTTTTCAGTACACCAACGTCGCTACCGAATGTGACACAAGTCGAGGTTTAATATGGGTTTACCGGCAATACTGTGGAAAAAATGCTTAAGACCTCTCGGCACTTCTAATTTTTGGGTACGCCTCAGGCATTGGATAATGACTCAAACCCCAACTCGAAGAAGAGGTATTACTTGCAGGATATAACTCTGGGTTTTGGGCATTATTTTCAATTTTTCCAGGGGAAGCCAGGAAAGGAAAAGAGATTAGAGAATGAAGGAATGATAAAGAACAAAATAATTATGCACGCAACAGTGTTAAGATATCGTTTCTGGGATATTTCATTTTAAACGAAAGTATCTTAATCAGATCAGGTATTGATAATACTTACAGTATTGACATCCACAAATAAAAAAGAACATGCATCCTTTATGGTATGACTATCTTTTACTGACATTACTTACCACGGTATACAGAATGGGCTGTCAATCCACAGAGGAATGCTGAGTTTACATTTTAGAAACTTTTGAAGAGTTAAAAGTAATTCTTGCAAAGAAAGCGGATATACTGTAATGTATCTATCAAGGAGGCCGACAACCACAGAATTTAACTATTCAAATATAGTGATTTTCCAAGTGTGGCACAAAGTCGAAATTATGGTGCACCCAGTGAGGATCGAACTCACTACTCAATATTAATTCTTCTAGCGAGACAAGCTTGCTAACCACTGCACCGCCTTGGGGCGCCCAACTATTCAAATATAGAGAAGTAGGCTCTAGCTATTGCATGTTAGTAGTTTTTGTTTAGCGGAATACGAGTCATTAAGCAATTCTTTTTGGGATAATGGTTTTAGTGATACAAGTTTTACTAATTAACCCATAGCTGGGGGTGGGGGAAGAGATGGATTCATACCTTTTCCGCGCGTACCTGCGCGTTAGTGGATATAACGAAACCAACTGGATTTAGAACTCGGCTCTACGATTAACAATTCCGTGCCATTATCCATTACACCACCCTCACATCCACGATTGTAGCACCTGCAAGTGGTCATCCATCTAGGTACCAAAAAAGCTCAACGTTTCTTAACTTCGGTGATCGTACGGGAACCACCGTTTCAACGTGATATGGCCGTAAGCCTACTAGCTATTGTATGGACGACCACGAGGGCATGCAAATTTAGTTTGAGGAATATATATAGGAATTACATTTTTTTTATTGAAATGGAAACATACAGAGTTTATATTCAAGAAACAAATGAGGCTAAGTCACATGATCAAGAATAGTCAGTTGAGCAATAAGATTGATAACTTTTTATTGCCATTATGTCAAACGAAATTCAATTCTACACGCGAATGCACTATGAAGGATGCGATTTTATCAAAAGAGAATATAGAGGAAAACTGTTGCAAATTTTTTTCTTCATTAGGTCGAGACTGGTGTCTGGATTTGGGATGTCTATGGCTACTGGAACTATGCAGGATCCAGTATTAAGTAGAATGACATCAATAATAAGAAATAACGTCTTGGAGTAATTGTTCTAAAGCAGAAAGACCATACAAGGAAATTGGACATGAACTAACAATAGAGAATAGAATAATTTGTCGATTTCATTGTGCCTCCAGAAATAGTGAGAAAACTCATTATAAAAAGTGTGCATTAGGGTATGCCATTCCACATGGCGTACCCTAATGTACACATAAAAATGATTAAAGTTGCCAGGATATACACGTGATGGAAAGGAATATGTTAAACAGATTCCAAAATCTAAAGAAATCAGAAATTTTACATCAAATCAACTAAATTCTTATCTCAAATAATTAGAACCTTGTAAAGTTATATTAATGTAGACCATACATACGTCAGTGGAGTAGGGCCCTTCTTAATAGTAGTGTAATTTTTTTCAGGGTGGCCAGAAGTAATCCGTGTGTCTGACAAAAAAAGTTTTACGGTCAAACAAAGTTTAGGAGTCATATGCTCCATAAATGGAGTATCAAAAACTTATCTGACTATGCTCCAGAATTTTGCTATTATGAACTGGGATCATGGCTAAAAAAATAGGATATAAGCCTTACAGAATCATCTCCATATCACCATCAACCGAAACGTATAGCAGAAAATGCTACGAATTGTAGTGTTTGGCTTTTAAGTTCTCAACGCAGTGACAAAATCAAAGACTTTTTGTCGAAACTGCTTTTAAGCTACCGTAAGATACCAAACGTTGGTAGACTAGAAAGCCTATCAACATTAATGAGAAGGCAAATTAAAGATCCCTTAATTAGCTTATTCAACAAATGAGAGTATGAAGTGTAAGAAAAGGGCCAATATAAAAACAAATGAGGCAGCATCACGGCTATCATAAAAAGAAAGTTGGGAGACATCATAGTAGCCCTTGCAAATCAAATAAGTCTCCAAAAAGATTAAAAGTACAAAGAGCCTTCTATAGGCGCTCCCATTAATGATCTTGTAGACCAACAACGAAATCTGTCCTTAAAGAATGAAACAAAGAAAGCCATGATTACTGATGATTAACATAGCCAACAGTATTCGGAAACGTCGGATGAAAACGTAATAGTAGAACAAAGAAGAAGCTAGGTACAACATTGGACGTGCAAGAAGGGGATTTCCAAGAGAAAGAAACCCATCAAGATCTCGGGAAAGTGGAGAGAGAGAAGGAAAGCAAATAAATACCGAAAATAAAACAACGTAGAAAAGAAGCATACGATCAACAAAGGGTAAAATCACGCCTATGTTTCCGGAAGATTTGTATCGTCTGATTTTTATATCCGAAGAAGGAGAATATTAAAAGAGTAGCAAACAAAGTCACATCAGCAGATATATACTAAGAGGATTTTGAATACCATTAATACAATTTAACACAACAGGCACAAAGTTTACAAAGTACTGTGAACAAACGCACAAGCAAGATAGTACGACATACAATAAGCTTGCGGCAAAAATAAGACATGACTTCTATCTTTGACGTGAACAGCAGTTAGGAAGACTAAAATGTGCTTCATATCTATGTGAATAGTCTTTTTTTTCTTTTTTTAGACAAATGCAGTGTTTGGTTAGTGATTTAAATTGTTACACGCTCTGTGTGTGCGTGTTTGTAAGTACAAAATTTCAGATATGAATAGGTGTATCTGCAAAACAATACTGATAGAAGAAATGGCAACAGAAAATATTTTATGTCAACACGTTTTGTTCTTTGATGAAATTTTAAGAACGAAATGCGTTGGTATACAAGGTTTTTGTACTGTTATTTTTCTTAAATTATATATACTATATATAATATATATATATAATATATATATATAATATATATATAATATATAATATAATATATATAATATATATATATAATATAATATATATATATATATATATAATATATATATAATATATATATATAATATAATAATATATATATATAATATAATATATATATAATATAATATAATATATATATATAATATAATATAATACACGCACATATACGCTTGGAAAATCACTATATATGAAATGGACAAAGTCAGACAATTATTTTAAGACATTTTTATTGTGTGACGTCATTTGTTTACATATGAATACGCATCGAGCAGATATGAATGTCCGAGAGAAAATCATGGAGAATTGTAGTTTAAATACAATAAAATCGACCTTGCTAACCGAAACTGTGGCTCAATCGGTAAAAATCACGCCAGGCTATATGACGGTTCCGTATAGGATACAGGTTCGATTCCTGTCAGAGGACGCATATATTCTATGAAAATTTCTCGAACATTCAGCCCGGTAAATGTCATTAATACTGTTTATTATAAGCATAGCATTTACTTAAATATTTGTATCTATAAAAAGAACGTATAAACATAAAAAATGTCTTCAATACATATATATTAGTTAAATTCCCAGATCAATTTTGTGGAAAAGACAAATTGGTATAAAATGATAATTGGAAAAAAAAGGCTTATACAGAAGCGTCTATCTTTTTACATTTGGATCTGTTAATGTAACTATAGCAACAGAGACATTCCGATTTCATTTTTGCCTTGAAAATGTCGGTAGACGAGGCGCGTCGGCAAAATCTAAGATTTTTTTTCCAATTGTCATTTTATACCATATATAATATATAATACAAATATCAAAATTGTCACTTAGCTGATTGAGGTCATATACAGCATCTCACCTTCAGAGTTTTGTAGATGAAACCGTTTATGTAATTGCTCTGTCCCCTCGTCAGGAGGTTTATAACCTGAGCTTTTTAAGCTACAAAATCTGAAAAAAGGGATACTTCTATCTCCTCTTCTAATGCAGCATCAAAGCGTTTCTCGAAAGACGAGTGTTCATGACGTAAGATTAGGATAAGGTCTGTTAATGAGATTATAAATCTAAAAACCGCAACTTGATGACTGTGTAGATTTCCATGTAATATATTGAATTGGATCACTGCTCTTGACTTAGTTTTAGGATTTTAGAATAAATATAACGGTATCTGTCTATATTTCTGAGATGAGGTATTATGTACACTATTTACATTATTCGGACTATTGTCCTCATCTTTGTCGCCATCCTCCAGGACACATAGTACAGTGGATAAAGGCGTTGGTTAGATCCAGTGACTGAACCCAAAGCGTGTGAGTTCAATACCAGGTTAAGGCGGTGGAGAACTTTGAGAGGGGAATTAACAGGAGATAACTGATAACTGACATCCATTAGACATGGCACGTGGAACTAGAACAGTCTATACCAGTGAGCGAAATAAAGGGTTCAGTTCGACATTCCAACCACCTGAAAAAGGTCGGAGCGTACAACGACCGAAACGTTGTAATAAATACGGCGACAAAGATGAGGACAGTAGTCCGAATAATGTAAATATAACAGTAATTTGGGCAACTCTTTTCCAAATCGCATAGCAGGATATTTTAAATTTCGTTATGAAGACGAAAGATTGGATGTACATAGAGATTTTAACTTTATTTTTGTTAATTATAAAAATAAAAGAAAAATATAGGGAAGGAAATCAAATTTTAATTTCTTAAATTTAATATTTTTTAACATTATTTTTCACATATTTTATGCATCAGGTTATCGTCATATTTTTTTTGCAGTTTTTTCTCTTTGAGAAGTATGGAAGCCTTCTCCTTAGTTTGTTTCAATCTAAGTGTTGACAATTAGTTATATAGATTCCAATCATAAATGATGCACGTATCGTTGGAAAAAAAGTTTAAGACATCAATTGATGAGGAACTGCTGCTTAAGAGTTAAATTCCATTCGGAATGGCTTTCAAGTCAAAGTTTAAATCTAATCAAATAACATTGAAAATGATATATGTCAAACACGGCTTTATCTGATTCTAGACAAAATAAGTAGAAAAAAAAACAAAAAACGTAGTATTGTCTTAGGGAACTATTTCTAGTGGGGTTGTCTGCTTGCCTTCAAAATCAGCATCCATTTTTTTAACTGACCTCGAAGACAGATCTTTAGAACCGGTGAGGAAATAGACAATTTATTTCGGTACTTTCCCGTTAATCACCTGCTACCAAGAATATTTCATTTTTTTTTTCTCTCCATTCAATCACTTTCGAATTTCTGATGTGAATACTGAATACTTGTCTCCGTTATCATGTCTGGTCGCCTCAGGTCAAGACAAACCAAGTGCCGCGTCTTGCCGCAATTAGACATTAAATTTATTTTATTTTTATTTCTTTGGAAAAGACAATACTAGACTAATTCATTCATAATATTTCAGTTCGTTAATAATAGTCAGAAGATTTCATTTTTTTCCCCCGATTTTCGGTTACTTTCCATTTTATCCTGTTTTTATTTTCGCGCGCCAAAACATCCAACAAAAAAACACATTCACGTGGATGGTGTATAACGTATAAGTGAAAAATTAAATATAATATCGAAACCTCGTTGTTTAGATACAGTCCCAAACACACATTGTCAAATTAAATTTATACGTTTTCTTTTTTGCATATACTTGGGTCAGTTGCTCCCACCCTCAATGACAGATCCATAACCTGTCCATCGTAAATTTAGAATTTAAATTTTCCCATTGCTAATCTCATATTCCCCGTATGTAATTTACTATATTTAGACCAAACCGGAAAGATGTTCCACCTACCAGTCACATTAGCTCTATTTTTTAATTTGTTGTTTGCATATAACAGTTTGATCAATTTTTTATTATTTTAATGTCAATTGTTGTTTGCATATAACAATTTGGTCATTTTTAGTCGATGTGCGCATTTTTTTTTTTTTGTCCTCGATTTTTTGCTCTGTCGAAAGAGGATCGACAAACCGATTCATCATCATGGCTAACCTCTAGGAAAGTGACTCATTACACCTTCTCGGGTTAACGTTCTCAGCTGACTTGAAGAGGAAAAACTATTTTGAATCTATTGCAACGTCAGCTGCTAAGAAATTTGGTTCACTGTGTCGTGCGAGACAATTTCTCTCTCCAGAATCTATCTTACATATCTATAAGTCTACCATTCGTCCATACTTAGGATATTGCCGCCACATATAGTCTGAGTTACCTTGAGTTCCTTGACAAAATCCAAAGAAGCAGCAGCAATATTTTTGGTCCTGATCTAGCGGCTCATCTTCAGTCTCTTTCCCACTGACGTAAGGTTGCCTCTCTGTGTCTTTTCTATAAATACTTTCATAGTAATTGTTCAGATGAACTCTTCGTTATGGTAACTAGACATTTTGAATTTAAGCGCAGTACTATACTGACATCGAGAACTCAGAAATTTCAGTTGAGCTGGCTAGATGTAGCCTTAAATTCTATGCTAACAGTTTCTTTTCTCGTACTTCTCGCTTGTGAGACTTCCTTCCGGCTCCATGCTTTGCGGCCAACCTTAATCTGCAAAAATTTAATTTCAGTGTCAATCGCTATCTACTATCCTCCTGATTACTCTTTTCTCAACCCGAACATTATTAATGTTTCTGTTTCTAATTCTTCCACACCCAGTAACCCCCTTGTGTCTTAGTGGCTTTACTCCCTTGCACGGGTTCAAACCGATTAAAAAATGATTTTAATCGTTATTTCGGTATTAGCAATTTCCGGTAATATATAGTGTTCGACAGAAATACCTCCCACATAATGGTAAGACTTCATTGCCACTAATGTCTTACGGGAGGTATTTACGTCGCACCCTGTCGGTTTTTGATGACCCTCTTATATTACGTGTTTCTATTTTTTTTTTAATATTTTTTCTTGTTGTAATATAATTAACAAATAATTCTTTAGTAACGCTGTATTAACTGAAAAGTACTCTAATTTCCTTAGAACTTATTGGGCTCTTTAGCTTTGGATAATAGGAAAAAAAATAAACAGTCGAAGATGAGGACCCTGACTAAGCGCGGGTAACCCCAAAGTCTCCAATGGTAGAACATGCAAATGACTATTATAACATATTTCAATGGTTGAACCATCAGATGAAGAGGTTTGTGTTTTGACCCCAGTTTGGGGGTTAACTATTTGCACATAGCCGGGACCCTAACAGGTACTACCACCCCGGTCAGGGTGGATCTGGGAACACCAGCAATTAAGAGGTCGTTCCACGCTCCTCAAAGCCTCCTTTCTGTGGGACGTAGTTTATCGTCTTACCCAGGACGCGGATGTAGTTTATCGTCATACCCAGGACGCAGATGAAGAGGGTTATGCAAGGCAGACATGCTATATAAGGCACCACTCGAAATTACAACAGTCAATGGCATTCCGTTACAGTTTAATTACTGGATTCTGCATGTTTCATTCCATATGTGCCACAGAGGAAGGTCATGAAATAAAGTGTGTGGGTCACTTCCTTGCATTAAAACAAATTCACGACATCGGCACTTCTTCTTTGGTTTCACTTCCAACCAACTCTTGCAAAGCCAAAAAAACAAAACAAAAAAAACAAAAACAAAAACAAAACAAATAGAGATTGGATCACCGGAACAGATTTTGGTGAAACCGGAAGCTTCTATAACTTTTCAACTTCAAAATGATAATCAACTTCAAAATGGACTCATGGGGTAAATTAATTGAAAAAATAATTTTCAATTTACCAAAAAAAAAAAAAAAAAAATCTCAATTTGAAGTTGTTTATTCCAATTTGAAGTTGTTTATTCTTATTTTGAAGTTAATTGTTTTTAGGTTTTGATATTTTCTCAATTTGAAGTTGATTAATCCATTTTGGAGTTGATTGTTCCATTTTGAAGTTGATTGATCCATTTTGGAGTTGATTAATTTTTTTATCTGAAAAAAAGTCAATTTTGAAGTTGATTATTATCATTTTGAAGTTGAAAAGGTATAGTTTTGAACCAGCACGTTGGTGACGAATTTAGTCATCACTGCTATCATCAGACTTTGCTCTTTAACCTTAGTAAGGTAAACAGTTTAGCAGAAAGACAACGGAATTTAGAACCAACTTGAAGAGGGATAGGTTCCTTCGGGCTATTTAGCCCTAGACACGCATACTGTTACTCTGTCTGGAGGACAAGTGATGCTTCAGTGATCATAATCGATCGACTCTTAGTTCAACCATGAGGCAATCAAAAAGATATTAATCTTGGTTAAGTAAAGTACAAGGCCAAATAAGAAACAATCTGTAAGGAGATTGTGTTACGCAAATTTTCCAAGTGGCGAGTGCGAACACCGCTCGCCGTTGGGTCATACGCAACGATCATAACCACGAAGCCTTCTCTTTGCTTTTTACTGATTCAGACATTTGCTCATATAAATAATTCAGGAACGTAGAATTGTCTTTCATAGTCTTTCATGAAGTATACGCAAAAATACCGAGCATCCTGTAGCGGCTCTGGAGGGTATATTCGTCACCTTGTAGTCTGTCTATTGCGCGGGCCCCAGGAGAATGCGTTCACGTTTGCCAACAAGCTGAGAAAAGAACTGACCAATTTTCAATTCAGTTATTTTTTTTTTTTAGCTTTTAGTGAAATGTCATGTCAAATATGGCACCGCAAACGACATTTAAAATTCAAGACTTTCTTTCGGTTCTTAGCATAAAACAAAAACATTATTTCGCTAAACTACCAAGTGGAGAAGGTTTCTCTGCCTATCTTGACAAATTAGTATTCGATATCCTGGCGTTTATCTAGGTTTGAACGGCAGACTCACTAGTTAGAAATATGCAATAATCTCTGGCATGAGGTCGACTAAAAAATATTATTTACGACACGGATAGTAACCGTAAAAAACATTAATTATGATTTACTTGAAATCAGTAACTTTCCAGCCTCATTAAAACTAAAACGTTGCATCCCGGCAGTATTAAGCTGCCAAACCTGGTGGTTCTTTTTCAGTGTTTTACTAGTGTGAAATAATATAAGCTGGCAGCTTTTTGTTATAAAAATGTTCGTTATCAAAAGAGCGTTAACGGAATTACGAAACTTCGAAGTCGGCATGATTGAACTAACACTAGTCAGTTAAGGGATAAATTTATATATATATATATATATATATATATATATATGCACTTCGAGTTGGTGTAATCATTAGCAAGCTTGTCTCGCTAGAACAATTACTGAGTAGTGAGATCCTCACTGGACATCCCATACTTTCGGCCTTGTTCCACAACGAAGCTACGCTTTGAAAATCACTATATTATATATATATATATATATATATATATATATATATATATATATATATATGTGTGTGTGTGTATTTAGGCAGCATCTTTTCATTGATACACGTTTCATTAAATATTATAGACAAGTGTTGTCTATTTTATGTAAAAAAATTTTTTATCAGATTTTATGAAAAATTTTTACATAAAATAGACAACACTTGTCTATAATATTTAATGAAACGTGTATCAATTATTATATATATATATATATATATATATATATATATATATATATATAGGCGAGTCGCTCATATGTTTACTAGGGCGACTAGCAAATCCCTGTTGCAGAGACCTGATAAAGCATATTTGCGTTTGTTCAACGACCACAGAATGCACCTGTGCTTTATACTGCAATTATCCTGAATGGAGCTTAGTTACGGTTTCTTAGAGAGATGTTATTGTCCTGATGTGATCAAAAGTCTGGACAAGGCTAGTGCACTCAAACACTCGGTCATGATGACTTGCTACTTCGTGCTAGCACAACCTTTGACGGCTTCCAGATAGTTCCGTCTGCCCAATTTCCCTCACAAGGGTCTTGGTTTTCAGGTGCCTTCCAAAGGATTGCCTTTCGACCGCACACTGTATAAGTAAAAAAAAAAAAAAACAAAAAAAAACTTTTAATTCATTTCTTGGAGAGTTCGGTGAATAATCGTTTCCTCTGGTTAATGTTCTAAAATACAAACAATTAGCATCCTTCATCTTTTATGTACCATGTTTCTTCTTGACATGAGTGATCATGGCTCTCCATAACTTCCTATCCATTACAAGTCTTCATATTCCCTGTCATGTCACCCATTTATATAACTTGGTTAGAAAGGTTTCTTCATATTTCTCTACTTGTTTTGACCTGTAAGTGTCTTTTGTGATGTTTGACACTTTTATAATATCAACAAATACTGGTCGTCAATTTCGCAATACACGTTGTAGTAGAGACTTTGTAATCGCAGATACAACTATAATAACGCCGTTGAACAATACTGGTATCAGTTGCCTTCAAATATCACTTGTACTGATAATACTCGCTCGAAAAGTAACCACCATGATCTGAATAGAGAAATAGTATAGAGAATAGCAATCCGTATAGTAATAGAGGATAGACTTGAAATGGTGAACGTTTAGACGTCACGCTACTTTCCACTTATGCGTTTCTCCCATGATCACGTGATCCGCTTAATTCAGTTTTGCTCTCTGGTGATCTACGTTCAAACTTAAGTGTCGGCAGCGACATTTTATTCCAACATAACAGTGTGAAATTCTTCAAGGCCACTTTCCTCATTATGTGTCGTAGAATTTTCACCTGTATCTTTCTGATTCTAAGTACCAGTGTTCATTTTGTTCCTATTTTTCTGAAAACGTCCTCGTTGCTCACATATTCCGTCCATCTTATTCTCTGCATCCTTCTGTAGAACCATATCTGTGTTGCCTAGAGTTTCTTCTTCATTTGCGAGGAAATTGTCCAGTATTCATTGTTGCATAGAACAAAGGCCGGCAATCTTTTGCTAACCATTTGCCGACTTATGGTTTTAAAATCAGTCAGTGTGCCAAGAGCATACGTGCTTTTATACAAATCAGGTTCAATATACCTGTTCTACAATACATTTTACATAGTAATATATAGCATATACACTTTAGTACAGTGCAACCCGGATATAAGAGAGTTGTCGGGACCGGAGAAGAATTCTCTTATATCCGGGTTTCTCTTATATACGGGTTTGGTCTATTTTGTTTAGGTAAGTATGGCTCTAATTTGGGACCAGATAAAATCTCTTATATCCGGGTTTCTCTTATATCAGGGTATCTTATATCCGGGTTACACTGTATATATCAAAATTAAAACCGCTAGATATCTTTGCATTTTAGTAGTTATTGGTTCGGACTTCGTAATGCCATTTGCGGCTGCGTGCCATTGGAAATTGCTTGGCGTGCCGCGTGTGGCACACGTGCCATAAGTTACCGACCCCTGGTATAGAAAGATTTGTATAACGCAACAGTTTAGCACTCTTCTTTATTTACAATATTTTCCGATCTTTGTTCCCATATAGTCAAATTTATGCAGTAACTTTTTTTCTGACACCTCCCATACGTAGTTCACATCTTGGGATCTTCTTCCCGTTAACGACCATAAATTATGACTTAAATACTTCCTTATTATTTTTTTTTAATGGCACAAATAATGCCACTTGATTTCACGGTTGAAATAATAACCCTAGGGTTACGACAATGTCTTCTGATGTGTGAAAGAAAAAAAAATGTTAATATTAAAAATTGATTCAGCGGTTCTAGGTACAATAAAAAAAGAACTTCGGTATCGTCTATCAATCGAGAAAGGCGATGCATAACGACAGCTCTGACTTAGAAATCTTTGGAAAGGCACTCAATGTTAAATGGGAACTACAGGTATCCATACTATATATATACTACGCTGAGTTCCGCCCCAGAGACGTATGAAGATTAAACAGTAGAAAGAAATCTTTAGTGGTTTACTGCATTAGAGAAATTCACGAATTTAACTTCGTATCTGGAATTAATCGAATTGTAACAAAAATTACACAACTTAAAAAAAACCCCAAAAACTCATCTGTAAGTTTAAAATGTCATTCTTAAATTAGACGATGGGTTATATTAGTACGATAAATAAAAAAACAAAAACAAAAAATAAATAAAAAAAAAAAAAAAAAAAAAAACAATTCGGACAGTGAAACATGAAAATCTCACTTCCCAGTGGACGCTTATTGTCAAAAAAAAAAAAAAAAAAAAATATTTAACAGATAAAAACGTCACTTAAGAAATAAAAACAGCAAATCAATTCGATTCTTGCATCGGAATCTCAACAAAATCTATGAAGAGTTCTGGTACTGTCTTATCGTGTATCTTCAATTTTCTCGGAAGAGGAAAGACAAATTTAGACGAACAATAAAAAAAATATTTCTAACAATCGACTTTATGTTTACAGGAACTCTCCAATATTTTTGGAATAAAAAAATTAAAATAAGAAAAAATAAAATAAAAACAAACTTAATTTGTATTTTTACGTGTTGTAGAAATTGGTCTGCTTTATTTTTGGTAATTTCAGTTAGTAACTGAAATATTTCAAACGTACACTCCGCAAACGGATATTTATTCTAAAGACCTGCAGAAAATCAAAATACAGCGCGTGGTTGTTTTCTTTTGGGTACTAATTCTTTAAAAACATCGCAAATCCTTCAGTATTTATCACAGATAACATATTGAACCTTTCCCTGTTAGCGTAAAATTGATTAGACGGATGCCAAAAAAATGGCACAAAATGATATTTCAAGTGGATTGTAGTATAAGAAAAAAGAATCCAGAGCATAATACATGTATTACTCATTAAGGTCAATGGAGATGTTTCCCAATTCATTGGACATTTTTTGTCTTTTGATTGCCCGCTATTCGGTATATCTACATTTTAGAGCCAACGTACCAATATCGATTATGTACAACTTTTTTCTCTAATATAAAATCAAACATGTTACAAAAAATATTCCACTGAATATCATTCGTACTGTTTAGGCTTTTATATTATTTTTAAATAGAATACAGATAGCTTAGAGAAACAAACACAGAATTCAGGAAAAAAAGGTCGACTTCTTTTATGTGTCATGACAGTTTAAGACGTGGGCGATCATAGCGCTCCACGATTTCTTATCCTTTGTAGCTGCAATCAATATCTGTCTCCTTACTATGCTTGCCAGTCTCTGTTCTGTCATTTATTTACCAAAACTCGTCAGGTAGGTTGGTAGATATTTCTTCCTGCTTCGCTTTCCTTGTCTCGTGAGTGTCAAATTCTCCAAACCCTCTTCTCAGTATGATAATTGGCAATATTAACCGCTTCCTTAAAAAGAAATATTCGGTACTCATTGAACGAGCAACTGAAATTTATAAAATTTTCCGATTGAAACAATTTTTCTGGAAAATAGGATTCTCTAGTGCCAGTATTACAAAGCTTTTTCTTCCTGATCCTTTGAACGAAGTAATTTAATTTCTGACCCTTTGAATGAAGTAATCTTCCTTCCTGACCCTTTGAATGAAGTAATGTGGAACGAAAATCATGTTATTATTTCCGCTTTCAGTTATGTGTGCGATGAAATTTTAGTTGCTACTCCTGTTGAAAATCCTCAAGTGATGTGGTTTCTGTTATTTTTATAAGACCCAGAAATGTTAACTGTGTTTCTAAGTATAAGTGTCTTTTTCTGTTTTCCGTAAAAAAAAACTCTTCCAAGTATCCTGCTGTAGATTCGCATCTCAGTCGCATCAAGTCTCCTCGTCATTTGCAAGGAATTTCTCTATCATTCACTACCACATAAAGTAACTGCAAAGGTTAATCGAGCTATCAAATAACCAATTCGTTCATGCAGTCACTTTCTACTCAGTCTAGTCTGGTAATCGAAACCAACACAGTCTCTACAACGGATTGATCACACGCGAAACTAATTCGTTCGACAGTGTTTTTTTTTGTGTCGTGTTCTTTCAGGACGTTGGCGATCAAGGCTCTCCACAATTTCCTGTTCTTAGTAGCCCTTAATAATATTTTTAATCTCTCCTAAACCTTGTTCTGCAATCTTGTTCCGCCATTCAATCAAGCTCGTAAGTTAGGTTATGTACTGTTTTCCTCAGTGGACGCAAAATTCGACTTTGAATCTAAAGGCGTATTGGGATAGCGAAATATGCCTTCCAAAATCTAAGCAAAAGTATTAAAAAAGAGAAACAAAGAAAGGAGTACTGAATGGTTATGTAATATCAGTCCTCCTATATGGCAGTGAATGCTGGAAAATCTCCTCACAAATAAAGAAGAGAATTGATGCAACAGAAATGTGCTTCTACAGAGGGATGCTGAAAATACCATGGACGGACCATGTGAGCAACGACGAAGTTTTAGAGAAAATGGAAATAAAAATTATACTTAACACCATGAAGTGACACTTGAAATTTTTAGGGCGCATAAGAGGGCTTGGAAAATTTGGTACTCAAAGGACAGATTGGAAGCAGAGGAAAACAATGTTAGCCAGTAGGCAGCATTAAAAAAAATTATTCACATTTTTCTGTTTTTAAAAATATTTTTAATCAATTCACCCCAAAGAAGGCAATAATTCCACCAAGACGCATCGGGTTACTGGGGGTGAAAGATAAAACTTTAAAAGCAACCAGAAACCCATTCCTAAATAGGAAACATAGAATAAACCTCTATTTAAGTTTATTCAAGAATAAACCTCTATTCCTGTTCAGAAGATCACGGGGGATTGTGAAACGGTTTGCGATCAATTAAATACTTACAAGTCTTTTAATGATGCCTGTAAATCCATCAGTCAGTTGATCCAAACATTTTTTATTCACGTTTATTATTTCTACTATCATTAATCTATTCGATGGGTAGAAATATTGTAATTTGATTCTCTCTTAATTTGACGAGCAATTCTGACAAACCTTTTTCATTCATTTACACTGTATCGCCAACAACGTTTCGGCCGTTGTACGCTCCGACCTTCTTTAGGTAATATATGTTGGAAAACTACGTGGGTAGATTTTTCTAATTGCTATGCCTTTTTTGGATGATCTCAGTATTAGTCAATTCTCTTTAGTAACTCAATCCTCCAAGTTTTTGTTCCCTCTGTTGTGGACAGATATTGAACTCACAACTCTGGATCAAGATGGATTACATAAAACCAACCCTTTTATCCACTTTTAGCCTTATGTCCTTGGAGACATTAGTGACTGAATATTTGAGACTTATAAACCTTATGTCTCAGTTACATTTTTTGCTAGAGCTCATATTACAATTTCTGTTATTGTTCTTTTTGTCTAGCTCTCTATATTACTGGTTCCCATATTATATTCTTGTCTATGCTTGACCGGCTTAGATTTTTGGAACCTAGCATATGCGCTGATTCCTTAAGTTTTCGTATTTTCCAGTGATGTTCTGTCTATTTCAACTTCATCCCACAGAGGATGGTGATCTTTTCACTCTATATAGGGTCAGACATGCTTTGATTTTTCGTTTTACGACTTTACAGTGTTCCTGCGGTCTATCTTAAGGAGGTAACCTGATTCTCCGTTATATTCCTTGCCACAGTTGCATGGGATGGCGTACACACAGTTCTTAATAATGTTCTCCTCTATGGGTGGTCTTACTCGGAAGAGATGTCTACCTAGTGCTAAACCTCTCCTGGAGGTTGCCTTGATGTTATATGGACAACAGATCTTTCGTATCTTTTCCGATAAGCCCTTCACGTAAGAAACAGCTTCGGTCTGCCTACCCTGCGTATTGTTATTGTCTTGTACACTTCTAGCTCAGTTTGTGGTTGCTACTGTCCAGGGTAGGTGTTACGATTAGGTACTGTTTTATTGACCATTTCTTTTTCATATGTCTCTGGGTCACCACTTATGACTTTTCCTCGATGTTGCTAAATAAAGGGTTCATCGAAATTCTAACGTATATCACCTGAGGAAAGTCGGAGCGTACAACAGCCGAAACGTCGTGTATATGTCAAAGATGGAAATAGGTTTTTATTAATGTTTACCAGTTGTTTGTTTTTACAATCAATATATACTGCAGGCCTTAATTTTAATTCAACCAAACCTTTGATGTAGTCTTTCTATCAATCTATTCTACAATTGCAAGTCCTGTGATTTGACCTTTTTAATCCGATACACATTTTATCAAAACTTTCTACGCGGAATTTATTATTGTGCTATAATATTGTCATTTATTCATTTTGGTAGTCATTTTTACATTTTCGGTTTTTAAGAAAATTTGATTGGTTCTTAAATCATAAGGAAAGCGTATAATTAGTTCAGAATTTTCTGAGGACTTCAAACAATACAGAAAGCCCGAAGACTATATCGGCTGAAACAATCTGTTAACAATAATAAAGATCTAAACAACAGTTTAACTAAAATATGGCGTAATGAAAATACTTAATCAGAGAACTTCATACAATAGAGAGAGGCTGAAGAATATGCATTAGAACAAGAAAAACATTAAAAAGGGGGGAAAACAGTGCGAAAATATATGTGAAAATAATTTCAGATCTTAAGGTCGAAGAATATATCGGCCAAAACATTAAGTTTTAAAAAGAAAAGATAAAATAAAAAATATCGTTCGGAAAAAAAAAATGACAGTTTCCCCATAAAAATAGGTTTCACAAAGTCTGAAAGGAGATTTACGAAAAAGCAAAACACACGACTTTAAAATTGGATAATTTTGACAAAAATTGTTCTTCCGGCCATTTGGGATAACCAAAAAGAGTAGCTGGTCGATTTTTGCCAAAGTAGCAATAACCGATGCTTGTAATTACTTGAAAATAATGGCTGAAGTTCACTCGCCGTATGTATAATGATGTTCAGCTCTCTCCCAGTAAATCAACATAGAAAATAACAAGGAAGATTACTAATGGGAAGTCATCGAGCGACCCGCTGACACTCCTAAATTAACTACAAGAGTTTTTCGTATTTTCTGGCGTGCGAAATGAGGTTTAAGGAATAAAGTACGTGACCAAAGATGAGTTTGCAAAACAAAAATGTTATTTGTAATTTAGTCAAGAAACAACAAGAAATGGTTAAAACCACTTTTATTGTATGGAAATGAATAGGAGGAGGAGATGAAGCTACGCGTTAGTTTCAAGCAGACGGTTTGATTGGTTAGCTGGAATTTTGGTTAGAATTTTAAAAAAAATGTTCTATACTGAATAGCTTTGTTCCATAATGTTCACGGCTTAAATTAAGGCAATTTACGGAATATTTAATTAAAATGGTGGTCGAGATAAAGATATTCTGGTTGGAATATGTCTTTGAAAAATAATCATTTGAAATTCAATGTTATTCGGAATCTATCTGTTCAATCTTCTCTTCTGCTATAATATTCGAAACAAAATGCTCATCTTGGTAGTTATAATCACAGCATTTCGATCATTGGATTCTCCGGCCTTCTTCAGGATTTTGAACCCAACCCTTTATTCAATAAATGGAGGTGGATAGTTCCCATTCTGTTTTCCATGCTTGCAGACGATATAATCTCAATTAAACTTACAGATTCTCCGGAATTAATGGTTACTTGTCGCTTGTTTGTTTTTTCCACTCCAACAGTGTGTAGGATTTTTTCAAAGTATATGAATTTTTCGCACCGCCCGATCCAGGGATTGAAATCACGACTACCAGAAAACGAAGTATGCTATAACCAACGCTTTAATCTAATAGGACACATGTCTTCAGGTTTCTGAGTAAGGTTGCAGGGTATAACGGCCGAAACGCTGTAAGAGCAACAATCAAAATAGTCCGTATAGAAAAACATGCAAAATTAGCTTATTCAGTTAACTATCTTTTTTATATCAATTCATTATATGTGATTATTTGCCGTCTTCATCATATAATATGAAATATAAACACAAACGCTTTTACTACCAATAATCACACTAATTGATTAGTTTTTTTACAGGTTATCAACCCTTTTCAAGTTATTTAAAAATAAAATACTTATAGAATATACTTTTAAATTGTAAAAAATTATGGGAGAGGGAGATAATAATGATATAGTAGAGGGAGATAATAATGATATAGTTTTACTAATTAACCCATAATTGGGGGAGAAGAGGTGGATTCATACATTTCCCAGAGCTATTTGCGCCTAAGTGAATATAACAAAACCCGAATTGGAACTCGCGTCCTGGGTATGACGGTAAACTACATCCCCGTCCTGGGTATGACGGTAAACTACATCCGCGTCCTGGGTATGACGGTAAACTACATCCGCGTCCTGGGTATGGCGATAAACTGCATCCAACAGCAATGTCTCAGATAATGTTTTCAGAAAAATAATGTTGCCAGCTCTAAGTTTTTGAAACAATAATGTTGCCAGCTCTAAGTTTTTGATTTTTTTGTAAAAAAGTAATGTTGCCAGCTATACGTTTTTTTTTAAATAATAATATTGCCAGCTATACATTTTTTATTCCATACAAAATAGGCATTTAAAATTCATATAAACTGGATTAAGCATTAAATAACCCACAGTGGTTGATATGCCATAAAACCCAAACAAACAAACAAACAAACAAACGAATTGGAACTCGGCTCACCGATTTACAATTCCGAGTCGTTTTCCATTGTACCACCCGGACATCCAAGCATATGGCCCCTGGTATTCCCAAGCGGACAACCATCTAGGCACTGACTTTTTTTTTTATGCACCGTGTCCCTTCAGGACGCGAGCGATCATGGCCCTCCACAACTTCCTGTCACTTGTAGCTCTCAATAAGTTTTGTCTTTTTATTATTTTTCCCAAACCCTATTCTACCATCAATTTGCTCAAGCTCAAGTACGCGCTGCTTTTCTCTGCCCCTTAATCTGTCTTGTGAATATCAGGTTCTCCAAGCCCTCCTTCCTCATTACGTTCTCCAGAAATTTCAACTGCCTTCTCCTGTTAACTATAAGTTTCCTTGTTGGTGATCGTACCGGAATCGGTATTTCAATGTGATGTGGCCGTAAGCCATTAATCACATTAAAAACCAAAACGTGGGTCAAAAACGTTAATGAATATAAAAGAATGACAACATTGAAAAAGAAAAAGAAAATTAAATCTATTTCTGGTGTGGTTGTTGACGGCCGTAAAATGACCGTCTGAGAAATTTCGTGAAAAATCAATATTATTCGAAAATTAGTAAGTCTTCCAATAGTAAATTTAGCGTAATATTGCTACTTATGCTACTAGTCTGTATAGACGAGTGGTTAGAACGTTCGTGTTTCCACAATGAGACCTGGGTTCGAACCTCACCATGATTGATTTGTTTCGGATAATAGCAGAGCGTACCAATGGAAAGTGCCAGGAAATCCTACTACAGATTGACGTAATCCCTGTGAGTGTAACTGAGAAGACGCCGGTGGGTGTTCTAGTATTAGGTTGGTGCAAAAAATAATGTCGTTTTCTCACATAGTAACATATGTGACAAAACGACATTATTTTTTGCATCATCCTAATATAACGTCAAAATAATCGTGGCCGCGAGTTTGAGCATACTGGGGTTCCGTTCAACGACGGATCCCGGCAGATTATGCGCTCTTTCTCAGAAAATGGAACTAAAGTCCGCTCAGAATAGTTGCAGTGTAAACTATATGTTGGTGAAACACATTTCTGCCTGTCTATAACATCTGCAACAATTCTAGTAGACTCCAGAGTCTGACGTATGTCTATCCCACCAATGTGTGAAAATAATTAAAAGATGACATTAAATTCAAGGTTCGAAAAAAAAAAAAAAAAAATTAAAAGAATGAAAGCTATATGGTTAATTAAAACTTATCTATTCGGTAGCCCTATACGGTAAAGCTAAAACAAACTAAGTGAAAGAAGAAGAGCATTTATTTTTGATCCACACTGCTAGCCTGGTGGCTGTAAAATGGTGTGAAAAGTTCAGATAAAGAGCAACCGAAATTAAGATAAAAGACGATTGGTAAGATTAATGGTAAATTGACTAAACTAATAAAGGCCTTTACTTAAATCTATTTTGACCTGTAGTTTAAAGATGACTGACGATCCTTAAATACGAATTGCACACTTGATTTTTATCTTTTGTATGTATTTATAAAGGGGTATCTACTTTGTGCAATATATTAATAGGGTGCTTGGAAAGAGAGAAGAACTATGATTTTTATCACTCTCCAATGCCCACTACAGGCATTAGTACATCCATTATATACTTACACCTTGACACAATGGAAAGAATGACTAGAGTAACAAAAATATACACTATTTACATTATTCGGACTATTGTCATCATCTTCGTCGCCATATTTATCACAACGTTTCGGCCGTTGTACGCTCCGGCCTTCTTCAGGTGGTTGGAATGTCGAACTGAACTCTTTATTTCGTTTGCTGGGGTAGACTGTTCTAGTTCCACGTGCCATGTCTAGTGAATATCAGTTATCAGTTATTTCCTGCTTAATTCCCTCTCCAAGTTCTCCACAAGCTTGATGACACCAAGAGTATCTTAGATGTGGCACAAGGCCGAAAGTAGGTAGCGACCAATGAGGATCGAACTCACCTCTCAGCCATAATTATTCTAGTGAGACAAGCTTGATGAAACAAAGAGTATCTTAGATGTGGCACAAGGCCGAAAGTAGGTAGCGACCAATGAGGATCGAACTCACCTCTCAGCCGTAATGGTTCTAGTGAGACAAACTTGATGACCCCAAGAGTATCTTAGATGTGGCACAAGGCCGAAAGTAGGTAGCGACCAATGAGGATCGAACTCACCTCTCAGCCGTAATGGTTCTAGTGAGACAAACTTGATGACCCCAAGAGTATCTTAGATGTGGCACAAGGCCGAAAGTAGGTAGCGACCAATGAGGATCGAACTCACCTCTCAGCCGTAATGGTTCTAGTGAGACAAACTTGATGACCCCAAGAGTATCTTAGATGTGGCACAAGGCCGAAAGTAGGTAGCGACCAATGAGGATCGAACTCACCTCTCAGCCGTAATGGTTCTAGTGAGACAAACTTGATGACCCCAAGAGTATCTTAGATGTGGCAAAAGGCCGAAAGTAGATAACGACCAATGAGGATCGAACTCACCTCTCAACCATAATTGTTCTAGTGAGACAAGCTTGATGACCCCAAGAGTATCTTAGATGTGGCACAAGGCCGAAAGTAGATAACGACCAATGAGGATCGAACTCACCTCTCAGCCATAATTGTTCTAGTGAGACAAGCTTGATGACCATTAAACTTCCTCGAGTTGTCCAAACAGAGAAATTAATAACAAGAGACCTAAATTAAAAATTCACACCAAAGAAAAACTGTGTCTTTGACAGGAGTCTAACCTGCATCCCATTTTTCTACTAGATAAACCACTATTTGAGTCAAAGTGTGACTACCAGTTAAGCCACAGAGACCAGTCTGGAATGAACTATTTCACTCTTTCAGCCCCGCGTTCCTGAAAAGTTTCAACCGTTCTGCTTGAGCTCCTGAGCCAAAATTCGCAAATAATTGGTTTGTAATATTTCACGATAGATATAAAAATAGTTACAAGTTTTTACCCACCGTTCATCCGGTGTCTGGTCATTAAGTCATTTTTCTCTACCACCGGTAAAGCGATGGTCATGGCTGAAAAGGTTAAAGAAAGTACGTTTCCTGTTGGGATTTCTACGAACTGCTAGCTTCAGTGGCGTACCGAAAAATTTAAAAACAATGGTAATTTTTTTTTAAAAGGATTTTTATCCGATATTATTTTTTATTACTAAACGCGATTTTTAGTGCGTACTCGTGTTCGACTTTCTATGCCTGTTTTTATGTTATCTTATTAAACAGGGAGATTAAAATAAACCGGCCTAATATACGTTGCGGTTTGTCACACCCAGATAAATTAAAGCACACATTAGAAAAGGAAGCAATCCGTGAAGGGACGATTAAAAAGGAGGTGACTTACTTGCGACCTCCACAAGAGGGGCATGGCAAATGTTTATCCTCACCAACGCATTGCTACATGGTGTCTGTGGTTCTCTTGTGGATATAGATTCGTAGAAATTCCAACGAGAAACGTACTTTCCTTAAGCATTTCACCCTAAGCAAAGCGGAAGTGCCACTAGCACGCAAGGGGTTACAGAGAGTGAGAGTAAAGATGGGTGTTTGAGGAAAGGATATAGAGAATGACGGAGATCAGAATCAAGGCATTAGAAGATGTCGATTGACATTACATTTGAATATTTGAAGATTATAGCTATCAGAGAAGCAAGTAAGAGGGAGGGAGTTCCACTGGCGGGAAGTGTGAGAGAAGAAGCTGTTGGAGTAGAAGAGGCGGTTACATTTAACTGCTTCGACACTGAATGGGTAGGACTGAGATTCCAACCGAGTAGTACGCTTAAATTCATGCAGATATGGTACCAGCGAAAGTAGCTCGTCCAAGCAGTTGACATGAAAATATTTATAGAAAAGACAGAGAGAAGCCACAGCACGTCTCTGAGAAAATGACTGTAGACGAGATGCCAGATCAGGACCTATCACATTGCATATCCTTTTCTGGATTTTATCGAGGTCGTATTATATGGTCAGTATTTTGTTTTTGCTGGATTTCAAGGTAAGCAAGCTCCCAATATATGGTGGGCTGACGGAACAATATTTCTACCCGGCTGTCGTCCCTATTTGTGCTGTACTAACAAATTATCAAGATAGGAGAATATGTTTATTTTTACACTGCCTCTTCCGTAGCTTTAAAAGATTTCCAGCTGGGAATCTTTGTCGAAAGTTTTGCTGGGCGTTATGGAAACGGTTAGTTGAAATATTTCGAAGGAGCTTACAATTATGAACAGCCAGTAGCAGGAGACTTCCCGAAGATTGAATAATGAAAGGAACGTAATCAATGATTATCAGTGGCAAGAATTAAATTTGGTGATTATCGCATCTTGTTAATGACAACATAAATTAATTAACAGAATTTTAGATTGGATGAAGTAAGTAAATCAATTTAAAATGGAATGTAGGTAGATAAATAAATAGATGATTTAATTGATTGATGGATGGATAGATAACGTGTCAGATGTTCGTTTGCTTATGATTATTGGAGACATACATATAATACATCCAATAGGGAGAGAGAAAACAATATACAATACCGTATATATGAGTGTAACGCGCGATCTCGCGTATAGTGCAACTTATACTTTCACTTATAAAAATGATTTTATCATGTATCTAGTGTATGATGCGTGTTCCTTTTTTTTGAAAGAGCAAATTACAATATACTAACCTCTTTTCCTCTATCTCTTTATCTCATCGTCTAGTTAAATAAGTTAAAAAAGCAAAAGAGAATGATAAAAGTATCATTAGTAACGTTATAGTCGTTGCGTAAATGTGTACAACCATGAACAGCCAAATGAGAAACAGCTAAACATCATAAAAACTTAAACACAGCGTGGTGTAATGGTTAGCAAGCTTGTCTCGCTAAAACAGTTACGACTGAATAGTGAGTTCGATCCCCATATTCGGCCTTGTGCCACATATAAGTAACGTTTAGCAAATTGGGTACCTCAAGGTGGTGTGATGGTTGGCAAGCTTGTCTCGCTAAAACAATTACGACTAAGTAGTAAGTTCGATCCTCACTGGATTCCCCATACTTTCATCTTTGTGCCACATCTGAGCTACGCTTGAAAAATCACTATAAACGTACACAAAGGAAAAGATACATATTCACTATATTTGTATTTTATAATACGATACTAATATGTGAATATTATTAGGTTGGTGCAAAAATAATGACGTAATAATGTCGTTTCTTGACGTACGTCATTATTTTTGCACCAACCTAATACATGCATTATTATTGGATAAACATCAGTTTAATCAAAATCATATTTATTGCAAATACAGTTGTACTTTTTGACAACAGTAAATGGATATATAGTTTGGTTAGTGGCGTAACCAGGACGTATGCTAATTTTATATCCCATGTATGATGCGACCCCCTTAAAATTAGCTTCAAAGTTAGGTCGTCAAAAGTTGTATGATACGCAAGCACGTATATACGGTATATAAAATACGATATATAAAAAGAAATACTTAAATTTTGTGGCTATTTCGCGATTTAAAGTTTCATGTGTACACTCTTTTTTTTTTTTAGTAAACTAAGTCGCGGAGAATATATCCTATATATTACGCGTCCTCTCTGTCTGTGTCTGCCGAAACGTCATGTCCAAGACAGAGATGAAAATAAAGGGTATCCATAAAGTTCGCGTGCACTTTAAAAATGTATAACTTTATTTGTATTTGCGATAGAAATAATCTGTAAAAAATATTATAAAGTTTAATGTACCTAGTTTTAGGTATAGCTAAAATGACTAATGTGATTTCAGGCATTACTCTAAATCAGTTGGCAAATATTTTCCGTAAACTGCAAAATCGTATTACCCTTTGCATTGTTAATGATGGAGGACATGTGGAAACTTAAATAAAATTTCAATAAAACCTTAAAGAAATATAGATTTACTTCTTTCTAATCCTTTTTACAAATTATTTCTAACGCAAATACAAATAAAGTTATAAATTTTTTAAAGTGCACATGAACTTTATAGACAACCTGTGTTTGTCCGATTATCTAATAGATTAACGACAAAATTTAATCTCAGAACATCAAACAGCACTGGAAACGATTCACCTGGTGCCACATGCATCCGAGGAAGACCGAAGAGTGGATTGAACCAGGTAAAATATTAAAAAAAAAATGAAGATACTCGCCTGTATTATTAGTGGTGTTAGAAACGTTAAACCAAATTGCAGTTCCAGTTGACGAACGACTTCGTTTATTTGACTGCCGCTGATAAACAAGGGTTTATTACGATTCCTTGCCGTGTACTAATAATCACTGTAGAACCATCAATCAAATTCCTAGTCCCGAGAACGAAGAATTTAATCTGTAGAATTCAAATGAAGGAGATTCTTTTTGATTATTATATTTTGGCAGACTTTTAATAAAATCTGGTTAGGCTTAATTAGGGAAACTATAGTTTTTATGTCATTTCCGCTTTTTAAAACAGAAATTGAGAAAACAACGTTCATAATTCATTCCAATGGGGATTTTTATGTTGGTCACATACAATATTGTTCATTCGTTCTTTTTTTTTTCTTCCTTTTTTTCGTATTTTTCCTGATTGTTTCCCAAACGACAAAAATTAAAAAAAAAATCTAAAAAAATATATACGAAAGACAACGAGAAATATTTGCCTCATTTATTTTTTTTTTCTATGAAGGAAGGAAGACGAAATTAGCAAGTCATTTATGCAACAAACAGTCCTCAATATTGGAGATATTTGCGAAGATAAACTGTTTGGCATAAGGCCACTAATAGTGACGCAGTAAATAAAATGATTACAGTTACGATAGTCAGTGAAACTAATTCATCAGGAATACTAACATGATATTTACGCATATAAAACACACGATATTATTACACACCCATTCATTTCAGGCGGGCTGAACCAGTTAAAATCATTTAGTGTATTTAAGCATGTAATGTTTAAACCAGCCTATCAATAAATTACAAACCTAGCAGAAAAAAAAAATTACTGTATATAAAAGCAAACTAAGCAGTAGAATTTAACATAAAAACAAGAAATCATAAAAGCGAAAAATTATTTTTTGGCCGCTTCGGATGACGGATATTATATGTGTAGACTTACTGTTGTTCCTCAGAACCGATGTTTCCTGTCAATTACGTTTCCTTTTTCCTCTGTAGCTTCTTAACGATTGGAAGTCTGTTAAGGCATATTGGGGTGAGATGGATCAGTTGGTCTCGGCAATTGTCTTCAGTACTTTGTTAGGAAAATTCCTTTTGAAATAATAATAAGAAGAATGAGTATGATAATAATAAGAAGAATGAGGATGATAATAATAAGAATGATGATAATAATAAGAAGAATGATAATAATAATAAGAAGAATGATGATAATAATAATAAGAAATACACGATTAAAGAATACAGGAATAAAAGAATAATACAAGAATAATGGAATAAACGAATTAAAAAGAAATCTGTAATAATACCGAAACACCAAATGGCATAAATCATGCTGTAAAACATTATATATATATATATATATATATATATATATATATACATACCATCCATTTACACCATTAAGGATCGGTTAAATTATTAGGAATACCAAGCTGTACCAGAAATTCTTTATGTGAAAGATTTTAAAGTCTCAAATTTAATCAAAGGGGCTTGCGTTAGTTGGGAGACTGTTGTTTTTTGAGGAGTAAGTAATAAGGTAAGTTCTATATTCTTATATAAGTTTGAACCTGCTTCTATGTCTACATTTTAACACTATCCCTTTCCTTTGACTTAATGGTTTGCATTGATTATTGTATTTAATGTTAATGTTGGGAATTTATTACTTAGATTTATTCTAATTTTAATTGTTTTGTCTTGAAATCCTCACATCTTTTCTTAACGATATAAAACCCTTATTGTCTAAATATAATTTATTATCAATCCTGTTAAAACATATATGTTGGCAAACCAAAAGCCTTTGGCAATAAATAAACCCATATTCCTACCAATATCCTAATAAGGAATCCTAAATTTTCGCTTGAGGATGAAATATAGTTGTTACTTTAATTCAATTTTAATATTATATATATGATATATGATATATATATATATATATATGATATATGATATGATATTATATATATATATTATATACAATATTAAAATTGAATTAAAGTAACAACTATATTTCATCCTCAAGCGAAAATTTAGGATTCCTAAATTTTCGATTGAGGATGAAACAGGGCTTAATTCAGTTTAATTTAAATAATTATATTAATGGTTCCAGCTCTCGTTTTTGAAACATGAGAACTCTTATGTTGCGAAGGAATCATATTTTTTAAAAAATAATTATAATATATATATATATATATATATATATATAGTACATTATATTGAACAGGAGTATCGGTTTATCCCTTGTTCCCAGTTTAGGATCGGGTTTTCGGTTCATCTTAAAATATTTTCATTCTCTTTCACTCCCAGTAGACCCTTACTTCTTAACGACTTTTTCCTTGCTTGGGACGAATTGATTCAAATCATATACAAGTACAAATTTCATGAAAATATCTGATTTTTTTTTGTCACATCGATACAAAGAGTTAAACAATTATTTTTTTCAAATTTATATCTTCATATTCTAAAAATATAGCCATGGGCTTTTTAAGTTTGATCTATGTGTTGGAAAAAGCAATGAAAATATTTTTCCTTTACATAACAATTGAGGAATTATAGTTTCGGGCGCATTACACCGTTGCTTAACTGATTGGCATAACGTGTTTTTTGTGTAAAAATTTCCCACTTTCTAAAAACAGATTTTTAATGTGCTTCCGTTTCCAAAAGAGAAAACAAAAAACAATGCTGAATTTACATTTTATGTAACAATGAACAAAACCGCACTATTACCAAAGGAAAAAAAACACTTAAATAGTTGCGGCAAAAGTATAACCCCCCCACACTCCTACTTTTTTATTTTTATTTTTTAGATCATATGTGGATAGGACGACAGTAAACAATTGAGTAGCCATCATGATCATCGGACTGAACACGATGCCTTTTCTTGTGGGCTGTGCTGAAATATCTTGTTTACAGGCTCAAACGGAAAACAATGCCCGAATTAAAAACAAGCAATTTTTGCTGAATTTTCTGAAATTATGTACAAATATGTCAAATAATTTGTAGAATTTTTGCATATATAGTCATTGACATGAAGTGAAGTGTTAAATTGTCATGTTTTGATGTTACAATATTTATATAAATATTTATAAATTTTCTTAAACTGCTGTAATTTATGTTTGTTCATAATTTATAAATAAAAAGGATGTTATTTTTGCCGCCTCTCCTTCTCATATATATATATATATATATATATATATATAGATATTAGAGTGTGCAGCTTTTATATCATATAGAAATAATATATACAAAGAATTAATTTGCAATGTTAATGCGATTAATGGCGAAATCACTTCGCTAACAAGACTTAATGAGACATTAACTTACTATCAATTCCTTGAATAATATGATCCGTATATTTGAGTTTTTGTTAGATGGAATTGACGAGCCTAGTACATTCGACAGTTTCAAATTGTCATCTTCAGTGCCCAATTTTTCCATATACAGGCAAAACATTAAGACAAAATATGTGTAATGGAGACCGAAAGATTCTTTTTTTTTTTTTAAATATGCTATTTATTGACAGTTATATTATTTTCGAGCATGTGATGCCGTGACGCTAGAGTTCTTGTCCAAATCAAGTGAGAATTTTGTTTGAATAAATACACGAAATTTTGTTATGTTAGCGAAGTGATTTTTTATAAATTACTTCTTTATGAGATTATATGCGAGTGTGTGTTAAAAATTTCAATGAAAAAAATCGGAATTTGAGTGTATCCATTATTCTGAGTCGGCTGGAGAAAATGCCAATATCACCTTGTGTATGTCTCGCACCTCCGATAACTGCCTATTTCCCCCACCCACTGTTAATATTTAACAACCACCTCCACGAGGGATGTATGTGGCACAAGGCCGAGTTTACCGTGGGTTCTCCGAGACCGTAGTCTCGGCGAAAAATATTCCCTTAGAACCCGCATAAACGCGTTCAGGGCCTGTCTACCTCCCCGGACGAAACTTTGCCCTTCGGCAATGCCTCATCCGGGTTCCTCTCTGCCAAGGCAGAAAGTTCGACAGTTGAACAGGCTATGGCACTGTTCTCCACCCCCACAACACCCCCTTTTGTCAGTGGTCGTCGTTAGAGTCCAGTAAAAAAAATAAAAATAAAATAAACAAGAAGTGACGATTAGAAACACTGTATTTTCTATTCGAAAGGTTGGCGTCATACACTCTTTCTCCAACTATTTCACAATTTGATTTTGTTCTGTACTAAACTAAAACTTAATGAATCTCAATTAGTTTCATAATAAAGTCGGTGGTGGAGGCGGGGAAATGTTAACGGAGGCTCGGGCAAAAATTCCCCGTAGATGCCGTAAAAAACGGGGTCGGGTCGGTCTACCACCCCAGACGAGACTGTCCTTTGGCATAGCCTCGTCTGGGTTCCTCTCTGCTCGGAGGCAGAGAGTTCGACCAGCACAGCTGAAAAAAATCCAGCTAGCCTCTGTAGCCTGTTGACATACAGATACTTATAGGTAATTACTACCTATAGTGTAGTCAAGTCACTCATGGGTGTGACAGGTTATTCCATTACATCTCTCTCTCATATATATATATATATATATATATATATATATATATTGTATTCATGATCTGAAGTGCTTAATCTAATCTATAACTGTATGAAAAAAAAATTTGAAAAATGATTATTTCTGATCACAGTGCCTATTTCAAAACTCCAAATCACTAAAGCCAAAAGCATACTGGACAACACCCCCACAAAAACAAACAAACAAACAAACCAAAAAAACCTCAGTTGAAAAATCTGATCTCATTAAATAATTCTGATGTCTTCAACAGACATATGACCAGTTATACAGAATCTAGAGAAAAGCAATTGTTGTTGTTAAAGGTGCCATTTTGTTTCATTAGCTACTTGCAAAAAAAAAAAAAAAAAATAAATAAAAAAAAAAAAAAATGCTCATTTACTCAGATTTTGGGAACTAGGTCAGACTGAGAACTTTTCAACACCACTTTTCGTAGTCTGGCACTAGGTTAGTGAAAACGGTTTTCATTGCAAAATTCATTTATCATTAAACAGTTTTAATGTCGCATGGATTTTATCCTCCAAGTTTCGTACATTGATCATAATAATGTCGGCTGAACGTTGTGAAATACCCAGCATTTGCGTTCGTCTTCCAACCACTTTTGAGAGTGATTAACTACCTTGGTTAAATACGTCGTCGCAAATAATAGAGTGAGCGGGCACGCGTTTCTTTCTCCTTCCGTCTCCCTGTCGTTGTGAGGTACAATCAATGCCAGATCTTCGCGCAGCATGCCGTCAACCTTCGTTTAAATTATGGATAATCCATCCGCGCGATCAGAGGGCCGATTGATTCCAACCAGTTCTCTGGACGGGGCCAATCAAAGAGTTGTCCATTTCAATTCTTACTGTCAGTTGCATTTAATACACGACTATCGTTACATTTCCCCGGAGACCGAACTTCGCTTCTGACGTCATTCATTACAATCATTACATTATATTTCGGATAACGGGTTCAAGGTAGTCTTTAGTCATTATTATCCGTAAATCTTAGGAATATAAAATTAAATGCTTACGGATGTCAGTGAGAATGTAACTAAAGTACTTAATTGTTGGACTTTTATGACTAACCACGTTTTATGCTTATTTTTAAAAGACACTGTTTCTTCCAGATTTTTAAAACGAGAACTATTCCTTTGCCTGTGTTCCTGCCTCTGTATTTGTGTATGATACCCATATTGATTCCTGCCGAGTTTCTCTGACCCGACCGCTCCAGCGGAAACTAAAGCTCATTAGACTCATTCATGACGAATGCATACCACTGCAGAATGGGCGCTCCTAGGTATTGCAGTCGCAAAATGCTCGTAGTTACGTTTAAGTCATTAAATAATTGTGTGGGGCCACTTTAACTCTAAAACCGAGCTCGCATGTGTGTAAAAATAACTTATCGTACATTACCAGCATTCAGAAAATTTCTTAAGATATTTAAAGACGATGTTGTTTTTAATATAAAATAGAAGTTAATTCTCTTGCAGGAGAAAAGCACGAAATAAGAATCTCCAGCGAAGAGGAGGGGAAAAACTAAATAAAAGATGATAATGAAAATTGATATGGTACAAACGAAATAATGAATTCGGAGAGTCATTTTTGTGCAATGGCCTGACGAAAGATGGCAGTTTATTTACAAGGCGTATAAAAATGGCATCAACATCATTTCCTCAATCGATCGTGTCCCTTCGCCCTTCTGGATCGATTCATATGAAACTACGAGGCTTCAAGCGAAGCGGACAAAAAAACATTTTGCCGGCAGATGTCAGGATTCTCGTCCTAATCAAACCAAATCGAACACAAGTTTCAGAATTGACGACTTGCTCCGTTGCCAATGAAGGAAAATCTAGTTCCCATGTTGTCAATGAAGTAATTAGTTGTTTATCCTTTACTTATTCCTTCTATGTTTCGAGTCTCTTCGGGATATTGACGGTCATGGCCCTCCACAGTTTCCTGTCTTTTTTACTATGTGCCGTGTCCTTTCAGAACGTAGGCGATCATAGTTCTCCCTCTCTCACTATCCCTTGCAGCTCTCAACAAGTTCTTTCCCTCTACCATCTCCCCCAGACCACGTTCTGTCATCCACTTGCTTAAGGCCGCTTATGTCATGCGTTTTTCTCTTGTCTCTCCTTCTCTCTATTCGACCCGCGGGTATCAAATTCTCCAGGCCCTCCTTCCTTATTATATGTCCAAGGAACTTCAGCTGCCTCTTCCTGATGTCCAACATTCGCTGCTGTAAAGGACAGCTGTCACGTAACAGCTTAGTATTCTTGCATCCTCTCTAGGATCTAGTAAGTATCATGTTACCATAACAATGGAATTTTAAAACAATGAAATTTTAAAACAATAATGAAATTAAAAAATTCTCTGGTTATACATCTCCAGGCCCTCCTTTTTCATTATATATCCCAGGAACTTCAACTGCCTCTTCCTGATGTTAAGTATAAGCCTCCTCCTTGTTTGCAATCTCTCTAAGACCACATCGTTGCTCACATGCTCGGCCCTTGATATCCTTAGCATCCTTCTGTAGAACCACATCTGTCACCTCGAGTCTCTTCTTCATCTTTGAGGAAATCGTCCAACATTTGCTGCCTTAAAGAAGGACAGATGTCACGTAACAGCTCAGTATTCTTTTTTTTTTCGTTACCAACGAAATCCTCCTGTCTCGTAATACACTTCCCAGCCTTTGGAATGCGTCCTTGGTCATCTCAATACGTCTACGAATCTCAGTGTCGCATTTAACGTCTTTTTCTTATCTATCCTAAACCGTGTTCCACCATCCATTTACTCAAGCTTGCTAGGTAGGTTGTTTTCTTCCATTCCTGTTGCCTACAATCTGTCCTGTGAGTATCAAATTTTCCAAGCCCTCTTTCCTCACTAGGAATTTAAACAGTCTCTTTCTGGTGTTAAGGATAAGTGTACTTTTTGTTTTATTTTACTTTCAATCTTTGTCGCTTCTCATTCAGTCTATGTTATTCTCAGCATCCTTCTGTAGAACTACATTGGTTTCAAGTTTCTTTTTCTGTGAGATATCCCAAAGTTCATTATTTATAGGAAAATTACCAACAATAGTAGTTGAAACCATAAAAATGTGTTGTAAATACTTAGATTTCGGCATTAAATAACCCATGGAGGTGTTGATATGCTGCTAAACAAAATCAATCAATCAGCGATTATTGGTGTAGAAATTCGAGTCGGAGAAACGGGTTCAAATTCCAGCTGAATTTGCCGAATTCACTTTCGCAATAATATCATTGGGAAGACAATAAAACCAAATCTCCCCCACCCAACTAAATGGCAGGGTAAAAACTGGTTTTGGATAGCAGAAAATTAAGGAGATGGACTAGTCTTAATCAAGAAGAGGACGACAGGAAACCACTCCATTATTTTTTTCCACAAGAACACCTGACAATTCCCAAATAATAAAGGAAAGGTCTTTGTAAAGAGCCATGATCGCTGAATTTCTGAAGGAACATGGCATTATAAAATAAAACAGTAAATCAACAATGTTGTTTAATTATCTTAGCTTTGTATGGCATAAGGCCACAAAAATGAGGACGAAAAGGTTTTGTATGAATATCTTATTCACCATCATAGCAGAGGCCTATATTAGGTAATTGAATAACGCAAGACGTACGTGTTTAAAAAAAAAAATGAGTGCCAACTTTTATTGAAAAGCTGGATTGTGACAAGGTATTATGTCACGAATCGTATGGCCATTTTTAGCAGGCGTTGTTAAGCTCAGTGTCCAATCCAAAAATCAAACAATAAATACCTAGGTAAATCTTCTTACTGTTTGATTTGTCCTTCGAAATCGGAGGGCAACATGGGGAGGGTGATTCGCAATGTCACAGTACGGAAAGATTATTTCGTATTATCTGAACCGATTGTGCTTTCTATAACCCAATATAGGACTTGCTTCTTATCAACAACGCTTATCTCTGTTTTAAAAAAGAATATCGCTATTTTAAGAGGCTGCAAAGAATGAGGAAGAGTAACACCCCAGTGAATTAATAAGAGAGATGCTAGATTGTCGTGGTCGTCATCGGATGTGAATAGAAGTAGTAGTCTTTCTATGAAACCCCTACTCGCATAGAGGTAAAAAGGTTTTGTGCACGGTTAAAATATCCTTTTTATATCAGACCGAAATTCATTGTCATTGTTATAGAGCAGCGAAGAAAAGACACACAAGAATAAAAACACACACACACACGCAAAAAAAACAAAATACCCCCCCGCAAAAAAAAAAAACAAAAAAAAAAAACAAAACACCTATGCCAGAAAAGAACTGATTGCGAGTTTTAAAGAAAAGAATACAGTGGAGAAAGAGTTCGTACGTGACGAAAGGCGGGCTGAGAGAAAGGTGAAATATTTCTTTCAGAGCCTTCAGGTCATACTCTGTTACTCTTGTCGGTGTATCCATATTTAAGATGAAAGAAAGCGTGTAACTCTCACAAGAGTTACACGCTTTCGATGGTGAGTTCGATCCAAAGTGCGCGCTCTGCAAATACAGTTCGGCGATCCATTTGGATTAGGATGCTGGAAATGACGGCGAAAGGATGAGGAAATAATAATAAATTATCATTAGCAGAAGAGAAATAAATTTTGATCTATATATATAGAGAGAGGGGGAAGAATGAGAGGACAAAAGTATATCTGCATATAGAAGGGAAAGGGGGAGAGGAAAGGCGGTGATAGATTACACAGACGCGTGTTTATATATATATATATATATATATATATATATATATATATATATATATATAAATAAATAAAGGTACTAAATCTGTTGATATATAATCTAAGTCGACCCTAGTAATATAAAATTAAAACGGATCCACAAAAAGAGCTCAATGTATTTATTATTACAGGGCAAAGATTAATACACAATAAAATCCAAAATCTACTCCTTATTTAGCAATAAGTAAAATAAGCTTATTACCTATATGAGGTGATTTTGGATTTTATTGTGTAATAATTATATATATATATATATATATATATATATATATATATATATATATATATATTAATGCATGTTTCATTAAATAATATAGACAAGTTTTTTTCTATTTATTTTAAGCAAATTCTTATCATATCGTCTGATAAGCTTAATAACATTAATATTAAAAGAAGAAAGAAAATCACCATATTGATATATATTTTTTAATCCTATCTAAGCTTTCGGAGATGACAAGTACATTACAATAAATTAAACAATACACGGACATAGCAACATTGATAGTCTGTTTTGTTTGCATAGAAGTTTTCCAGGCAACGACAAACTCTCTCATATATATATATATATATATATATATATATATAAGAAGGAAATAAGAGAGAGAGTGAAAATCGGGAGAAAGAAGAAAAAGGAGGGGAAAGTATTGTAAAAATAATTATGAAGAGACATAAAAAGGATAAAGACAATGGTATATATATATATATATATATTTACGAAAAACGGATGTCATTTGTTGAACAGGCACCCCTACTCTACATTAACTTAAACTAACCTCATTTCGAAACTAACTCATATTTGAAAATGAATACCCTTGTCAAAAAGATTGACTTTTTTGTATCCTTAGAAACTAATATTAAGAATGTATATGCCTATAAAACTCAGTAAATTTCAATATAAGTTATTCCAAAATTAGCTTGAAAAAAAAAATAAATAAATAAAAAAACAGTACTAGGAAATGATAATTTAATTCTGTAATTAAATTTGAAGTTTTTAGTTTCTGTTTTTGAAACATGGTAATTCCTGTGTAGCGATGGAACCATATTTTTAAATTAGTAAATATATATATATATATATATATATATAGTAATAATCTTATAAGTATAAGAAATTATACTCGTCCGGAAAACCTTCGGTGTCTTGATTTGCGAATAATCAAACCAATACTAAAACGGGGGAAAAAGGTATATAAAAAAAGAAAGAACCAAGAACATGTACGTCAGCCGAAAATAATCGTCTAGCATCCAAGTTCAAAGTCCAAAGAAAAATACCCCGATACGAGTAAGCAAAAGAACTAAAAAAGTGCTCAATACGTTAAGTAGAGCAGACCTAGTTAAACCTAGAGAGCCAGACAAACCCTTGTTTGTCTGGCTCTCTAGGTTTATATATATATATATATATATATATATATATATATATATATATGAGAGAGAGAGAGAGCGCTGGCCACTCGTATTCGAGAGTACCTGTCTACTAGGGCGGCGAGCCAATCCCTATTGCAGACGCTTGCTCAGGCGCATTTGTGTTTATTCATCACCTACAGAGCCTACCTGTGGTTTATAATCTATGCTGAGCAGACCTTAATTACAGTTTCTGGGATTGCGCGTGTTATCCAGCGTGATCAACAATTTGAACAAGGCCAGCACGCCCAAGCCTTTAGCCACGATGATATGTGACTTCGGGCTAGCACAGCTATCGACAGCCACTCAAGGTTTCCCTCTACCCAATTTCACTCACAAGGTTTGGGTCAACCCGTGGTATGGTTTATGTGTACGTGGCCAAGTGGTTAGAACGTTCAAATTCTGACAATGTGAACCAGGTTCAAATCTCACGATAGTCGATTTGTCGGGAAGGAGACTTCCTGATGTTATCGGACTGGAAGGGGTCGATCCTAGTGTGCGGCACCCTTGGAAACTACCTGAAATATATATAACATTTATAACCGTTTTTGATAATAATGATTTGTTGATACAAGTTCTATTAATAACTCATAGGGCGTGAAAAGGGGGATCAATATCTTTCGCAAGTCTATTTACGCGTAAGTGAATACACCAGTCTCGGCTGAAATTGAAACTCAGAGAAGGAGTTCCAATTCCCAACCGTTATCCTTCACACCACCCGCACATTCAATCTTGCAGTACTGTATATTTCCAAGCGGTCACCTATCTAGGTTCTGACTAGGCTCGATGTTGCTTAACTTCGTGATCGTACGAGTATCGATATATGAACGTGATATGGCCGTTAGCCATCGAACCGTATGCACTGGCCCTACAGAATCACAATCAAAGAACTGTACCAAATAATGGAGACCACATCACTTGGCTACATTCAAAAGCAGTAACATCTAAATCGTACAGTACTTGTAATCCGAAAAGACGAAAATGTTGACATTCCACACTATTTCAAACAGAAGGTTTGAAAGATTCCCCTCCTCTATTAATACTGGAAAGAGCGATAACAGTTATTGAACTTGAGAAAGTTATTTTCTTGAAAAATTGTTTTAATAGAAAGCTTTTATAAATTTCAATCGACAGCGGCACTGGCTACTCGGTCAATAAATGTTGAATATTTCTGTTGTGGCCTATTCAGGGACCAGAAAGAAAGACACGGAAGACGAAAGTAGGCTGAAAAAGTATATTGAAGATACGTATTAGGTTGGTGCAAAAATAATGACGTTTTTTTTGACGTTAAAAAAATACGGCAAAAACCGCCATTATTTTTGCACCAACCTAATAGTGTTAGTAATAAGTAGATTAGGACTGCATCTACTACTCAACTCCACTTCTCTTCCATTCTTTCTTGTAGTTGTAATTGCTGTGCATTCTGGGTATTTTACAAGTTCTAATAAAATACTTTTGAAATCCTCCATGATAAGTGTGTCTTTTACGAAAAAAAAAAAAACACGATTTTCCGTATTTTGAGAGAGTTCCTTTTAATCACGGTGGTCCACGCAAAAATCCTGTAAAACTTCGTCACCAAGTTGTTATGGACACTGGCAACAGCATTTTTTTTTGAGTCCCCGTGAAGTGCGAATCCTCGTCGCCAAGTTGTTGTGGCCTGTTTAGGGACCAGAAAGAAAGACACGGAAGACGAAAGTAGGTTGAAAAAGTATATTGAAAAATATATACAAAACAATAGTGTTAGTAATAAGTAGATTAGCACTGCGTCTACTAATACACTCCACTTCTACGCCCTATCCGACTACGCAGTTTGTATTTATGAGAGGAGGAAGAGTTCATTCTACTGTAGGAGAGTTTACCACAACAGTTTCCTTATAAGGAAACGGTTAATATTACCATTACTATCATACTGTAACTTATCTTATCGATCCCAATGGTAGGTGGTCTGAGCTGTCAACAGCGTCAGCATTCAACAGCTGCCATTGTGTGCGAGAATGATTCCTCCTGATTGAGTTATACTAAAGCCAAAAGAAGTAAATCTTGTCTATGGACAGACTGTTTCCCTTTCGACATTCTTAACATTGGTTGAAAGATTTTAATATTTTTAAATTATTGGATAATTTTTCAAAGTTTCCTTATATAATGAATGCTCTTTTCAATATATGCTAAAGTTTTTATAAAACACTTAAATTCAGACTTAGCTGTTTTCCCCACCAGAATTAAGCCAGATTGATGCCGACGTCACCTCTCATTGATTTTTGAGGTTCATATATGTCATTTAATCACAAGCAAAGCAAATAAGACGCAGGGGATTACTGAGTGTGAAAGTATATAACTAAAAAAAAACAAAAAAAACAAAAAAAAAACAAACAAAAACATTATTAAGGAGCGGGAACAATAAAAGAACAGAAATCAAGAAGATTTACATTACATTTAAATTTTTGAAGATCAAACTTGACTGGAAAGCAAGAAACCGGAAGAAAGTTCCACAAGCGAGAAAGGCCATAAAAGAAGCTGTAAGCATAGAACTTACGGTTACATCCAGCCATTTCAACTGTTAAATAATGAAATCTTACCGTCAATCTATTTATTGCACTTCAAAGTCGATGTACCAGACAATTATCATGAAATTATATATAGAAAAGGCAGAGGGAAACTACATTACGCTCGTGCGGAATAGCCACTTTGTTTAGTCAGGTAAAGCAAAGACGAGATGGATATACTATTTAGATTTGTTTTTGCCATGTCCATTCAGGATGTAGGCGATCACGGCTCTCCATAGATTTTTCCTATTTCATATCAGAGCATAGGCTCGACATCTTGGGGAAGAGTGGTTTTGAATTCAGAGTTTTACTTTTCCTGTCGGCCAACCATAGCTAGAGAAGAGAGTCTAACCTTCTACTTAAACCGTAGCTGAGAGTGGAGAAGAGGTGGATTCATACCTTTCCCAATGAAATTACTACGAAGACAACGGTTAGATATAAATAATAGTCTAGCAGACTATTATCTTTTAAATAATTATATTTTCCTCTGACTTCCTCATTTTGACCTTTGAGGTCAGATACAGGAAAACAAAGGAAGTCGTTTTTGATTCGTTAAAACAAGCGTGGGAATGTTGGACAGAATGGGATTTCGAGTAGTTAAGTTTTTACACCTCATGCACAGTAGACGGGGTTATTTCGTGTCTCAGAGAACTTGATCCCCAGAGGGGTTTGGTTTGGTTTATTTTGTTTTACGGCATATCAACCTCACTGGGTTATTTAATGCCGACAACATTTTTTATTGCTGGTCATATTTTGTTTTGTCAAAAATCTGTTTCTTGTAATATTTTTCCTTCAAAATTGTATTGCTGGCAATAATTTTTTCAAAAAGTATTGCTGGTAATAGTTAACTATTTTTCCCATAGCTGGGACCCTAACAAGTGCTACCACCTTGGGTCAGGGTGGACCTGGGAACACTCGCAATTAAGAGATGGTTCTACGCTCCTCAAAACTCCTGATCAGAGGCCTTGCTGCTGGATGTAGTTTATCGTCTAACCCAGGACGCAGGTGTAGTTTAACGTCTTACCCAGGACGGTGCTCCCCAGAGGCGCTGACAGAGCAACCCCACTGGCTAGTTAACAATGTACACGTCGACGTGTTTAATAAAATATATAAGTTTACAATTCCTTTTGTCGAAGTTCTTTTTTATCCCCGGATTCCCAAAACATATCGACACCCGACCAGGAGAAGATGGCAGTTTTGTTGTGGAATCGAACCCATCAACTAAGGGACCCTAAGAACAAGGGGGCTATACAACATTTTGCTTATTAGGCATAGTGATCAAGACCTCCCCAGAAGAGAGAGAGTATGCTACGGTTAGAAAAGGATTTGAGCTCTACTTATCCATTTTTCTAAATTTCTTTTTTTAATACCATGTTCCTGCAATATGTGAGACACCATAGCTCGTCAGATTGTTGTTTTTCTTTATTATCTGTGAATTTGTATCTTTTTGCGAATGATAGGAGATTGATTTCCCGTTGCTTTCGCTAGGGTTTTGAATTTGGAGTTGGCTTTTCCGCATCTAGTTGCTATCCGAGTGTAGAGAGCTCGGTCTGACCTGTCATTTAACCTAGAACTTATTGTCAGCACCCGCTCGCATCCGAGTATTGGGATCGTCATCCTCTCTCTCTATTCCTTTGCTCCCCGACCGCTGTTCGCGGTGGAGGAGATGGCTGTGAATTCAAGAGGGTTTGACGAGGCCATTCTGCACGAGGAAAAAGCCCAAACACTCACGGTTCAGTCGGGATCGAGATGGGCAAGATCAGGCAAACCTGATTGCATCGGGGACTGTCGGATGATTGTTCTGTCAAGTTCTTTCTTGGTTACGTCAGCCCCCGACTAGGACTGCCCCTCTTCCGTCGGTTTGGACGTTAAGATCGTGTAGATCTTTATCTATGCCGGCGTTGGTCGCGTTCAGTCTGTTCTTTCCTCTTCGTCCTTAACACAATGGGTGGCCCTACAGAAGTTAGAACTCCAGACGGCTTCGCTCTTTGAATCACCGAGACAAATAAGCCCTCTACCATGACAAGGAATGTACATATATATTTTACACTGGATGTCGGCGTGAACAATTAATTTTGAAATGTACCAGCCATTTTGATTTATTATTTTAATGACAATAATAAAAACGGATCTGTAAGCTAGAGAGGAGAGATATGGATTCATGCCTTTCTTAATGACATTTATGCGAACGCAGACTTAATATTTTCGGGCAGAATTTGTACTCGGCTCACCGATTATTTTCCACAACGAGAACAGCTCATCTTTCATTTAAATTGGAAATCTGTATGTTATTCGGCTATATTATTCTTCAAGATCTTTATATTTTTCTAGATTACTTCTGTGAGGTCAGTTGACTTTTGATACTCCAGCAGTATCGTGTACAATAGAATAGGTGCATGTAATTGGGATATCTTCAGTTGAAGTTTCTTTCCAACTGTGAAAACAGAATGCTCTCAATATGCTTGGTTTCCTTGCGTAGTGAAGGGATAAAATTGAAGGGATAAATTTATGAATATCAAACAGAAGATTTTAGGGTTTCATTTTTATGTCACCTTAATTATCAGGTTTTCTAAATTGTATTACTGATAAAGTTTATCAGTTAATTTGAATTTTGGCGCTAAATTGGAAAAAAAAAACAATCGGTACATCTTTTTTAAAATTTTTGACTCAAACTATTTTTATAATAAAAAAAAAAAAACTTTTTATTTCAGGTGGCTAACAAATTGCTCGGCCTGCCTGAAAACTGATGGGTTTCTACGTCCTTCATTAACTAAATTTTGCGATCAACCAAGATCATAAATCGATCTTTTCTTCCCAAAAATGAGCAATCAGTACAGCGAAAATGGTAGCTAACCATAAAAAACTAAGGTCATTTTCGGAATCAGCATCATCAAATTAGTTAAAAAATGTGTTTTGTTACTTGGCACCAAAAATCATGTTGACCAGTGTTAGTAGTGAATTCAAGACGATCAAGTTAGCGGATTGTTGGTGGGTGAGGCTTACCGTCATATCACGTAGAAGCACCCATTCTCGTACGATCACTGAAGTTAAACAACGTCAAAACTGGTCCGTACCTGGATGGGCGACGGCTCGGGAATACCAGGTACCGTAAGCTTGGATATGCGTGCGGTGCAATGAATAAAGGCTGGGAATTTAAATTTGGAGAGCCGAGTTCAAATTCCAGTCGGGTTCGTTTGATAGTTTCCTTTCTATTTACACTATTTATATTCCGACTACTGTCCTCATCTTTGTTGTTGTTACAACGTTTCGCTCGATATGCCTTTCTCAGGTGTATATCGATCTGGGTAAGCTAGAGGGAATTCTGAACTGAACCCTTTATTTAATTTACAAGAATAGTCTCTTCTAATCCCACTACACATGTCTAGAGATTCCTCGTTTAGTACTACTTAGACTCAGTGGAAACGGACGAGCAGTAACTAAGTAAACATTGCCCGGCTCAGAGATTGGACTCATGATTGCTCTCACTAAATTAACGAAGCAAGGCTTTAATCCTCTAGGCTATAATACTGTAGATTATATAAAATATTCATTTTAGAATTCTTTGTTAACCATGCAGATCGATATATACCTGAGGAATGCCGGAGATCATACAATCCGAAACGTAATAATACAAAAATACTAGGTCACTAGTCAGAATATAAGTAGTATAAATAATAAGAAATTCCGACCGAATTAATTTTTTTGCTGCTATCATTTGGTCACCAGTTCAAGTTTGTTTAACGGCATATCAACTTCTTATGGGTCATTTTATTCCGAGCTTTATAAAAGTAATAAAAATATGATATATGTTATTCTGCCTTCACAATTGAATACATGGTAGTTGGTACTCTGCTTTTGTACATATACAGGGTCTGTGCGGACATACTTACTAGAGATAGCGATATGTGTGTGTGTGATTTCTTTAAGAAATGGTAAGCTATAATATGGATTAATGCCATGGAAGAGTTCTTTCTTGGTTGTTTCGTTGATTTTGTTTAGAGCATATCCTCTATAGGTTATTTAATATCGAAATCTAAATATTTTGATCAATTTTATGGCTTCAACTAGATATATTTCGAACGCAATTGCAGGCCTTCGACGAATAAAAAACTGATTGTTAGTAATTCTACTGTAAAATGTATTAGTGGTCATTTTGCTATGATTATGCATTGTTGGTAATTTTGCTATAAAAATGTATTTTTACTTTTATAGTGTTTTTGGTAAGTTTTCTGCTTTTGTGGTCACTATTTGCTCATAGCTGGGACCCTAACAGGTGCTACCACCCTGGGTCATGATGGACTTGAGAACAGCAGCAATTAAGAGGTGATTCCATGCGCCTCAAAACTTCCAATATACCGATCAGAGGTCTTGCTTCCGGATGTAGATTATCGTCATACCCAGGACTCACCCGTTCATCTTTGACGAATCAAACCGTTGCTTCAGTAAACCGCAACGTCTTAACGCACTTGGAATATAAATTGTATAATGAGCCGAAAAATGACCGACCACCGAATAAAAACGTAAAGTAAGTATTAAAGACATTGTTGTTGAACAGTTGGAAAAGAAGATGTAAAACCAGTAAATTGAATCAGTTGCCTATTGCTCAGCAACAACTTGGGTCGTTACGATAGCCTCTTAAAAGAAGCGTAGTTGCAGTGATGAACAGATAAAAAAATGAATTCAAAGTATCAATTTTCAGTAGGAGGCCTTCAGCTATCAGCTCAGTAATTAATTATTTATCTTTTTTTTATACTGAATAGTCGTATGGATATAAATGAAAATGAACGAAAAGAATAAGAGATATTGGTATTTCGTGTCGCCTTTTATCAGACAATATAGGAAGAACAGTTTTTTTTTTTATTTCTCTTTTCTTTTTCTTTTTTTTTTTTTTATAAATGCTATATATTTTGGCCCAGCTAGCGATTTGGAACTAATAGGAAATAGATTTTTGGAATATTTTTACGATGGTTCAGTACCTTTCATCATTCATTTGAGAGAGAAAATGAAAAAAAAAAAAAAAAAAAAAAAAAAAAAAAAATCAAAAGTTGTTTAACCGCTGAATAGCATTTTAGTAGAATCTCCTTGTAGGCATGTTCGACACATAAAGTGTAATATATATATATATATATATATATATATATATATATATATATATATATAAATAAACATGCACAAACATTATACATATTTAAAAAAACGTGCACACACACACACACATATATATATATATATATATTCACATAAAAAAACGTGTGTGTATATATATATATATATATATATATATTACACATACACAAAAATACGTGTATACTTACAAACATACACGTACAAACATTATATCTGAATACATAAAACACACATATATACACACACACATATATATATATATACACACACACACACACACACACACACAGAAATCAAATTTTAGGTTGGTGCAAAAATAATGACGTAATAATGTTGCACCAACCTAATATATGCACACAAACTTCTATCAAGGCTGCGTTGGATAAATTGTCTAAATTAAGCAAAAACACAATGTCTTCCAGCAGACATCATCCTGACCCAGGGTGGCACTACCTTCTGAAGAGGCCTTGGGGGAAGATGAATAGAGGCATAACGTCGCCGTCACTAGTGATCACACTAAACACCTTCGTAATCACCATTAAACTCGTCCAACTCTTACTGAATACGCTCTCGTATTTATAACCAAACACTCTGAAATGTTCGTATTGGAGCTTGCGGCATGTCGTTTCCAAATTTCTGGCGGAGTGAGTTGTGTTATAGTGCTTTTTTTTTTCAGACGGTGCCCAACTGACCCTACTATACCGTGCAGTCGACAAAATGAAAAACAACGCACATACGCGAAATTAAAAATATAAATTGTCGACAATTTACCTATCGTACCATATATATCTCCTTAAACAAAACGGACGTCATACCTAAGGTTCCTTTCGGCCAACACTTTTTCAAAGGTATTCGTTGGCAATATAAATGAATATAAAGACACACTTAATAAAATAAATGAGGAGGGAAAGGTGGAACGCGACTAAAAGGTAAATTTTAATATATATATATATATATATATATATATATATATATATATATATATAGCACCTGAGTAGAATTCCATTGAAGCCATATTCTTTTAAAAACGAAAACAATATTATACTCATGTATATATACCGACGGAAAGATGAAATTACAATGCTCTGAATAGGTTTCAATTTAAACAAAATTAAACCTATGGGTGATATAGCTGGATCCAAATAAATGATCATATATCAAGATCAATACGTGCAATGCTTCGAAAATGAAACATTCTATCAACAGTACTTAGACTCGATATGCTGTCTTTTGCTCTTGCATGCATACGATTTTACAATGGCGAATATCCGGCGATAAATTATTCCTCGGCATTTGCGCCCTCAAGATGGTTGCCTGAACAAGTCAAGTGACGTATCATCCATATTCAATGATAGATAGGTGTGGCCAGATTATCGCGTAGGGAAATTTCTGAATTGATCTAATATGTTGAGTAGCACGGGTATTATGTAGGCAGGCATTATTCTACTGGAAAATTTAAACTTCCTGCTACCGTTATTGTTTGAACAATGTTACGGCCGTAAATATTGTTGTTCAACGATTCCTCCAGGAATAACAAGGGCAAACTAGGGTTGTAACTTATGGCACTGCACACAATTCTGCCATAGGTTGGGCCTGCATCTCATGGATGAATGACTCTGGAAGATGTAGCTCGGCATTTCTATGTTGCACGCACAAACGACTATAGGATTTTTTTCTATTTTAACCTCCATGGAATATCTAAAGACTTGCTGCGCATGCTCGACGTAATAAACCTCTAATATATCGAATATGTGTAACGATACTCTGAAATGAAAATCCAGCTTCTGAAGGAACTGCAACCTGATTCCCTTGTAAAAAGCTCTAATTGAACAATTTTTTATGCTATGGCACCTGATTATAATAGATTCTTAACCTATACCGAACCATAATACATCAGACATTGCTGTCTAAAAGGGGAAAACACTCATATGAATTTTATATCGCAAGATGGCCGAAAACATTAAACATTTCGCTGTGATAGAGAGTTTGGAAAATTGAACGTTGACAGCATACATTGGATGAAGGATGGACAGAAGAGAACAGATAATAAACCTTCCCCCCAAATATATGTGTATATATATATATATATATATATATATATATATATATACACTCGACACTCCCATTGAATTCAACGTATGAGGGTCAAGCAGATCAGTTCCCAGGAAAACCGACAGCAGCACGAGATGTGATTATAGTGGTGAAGGTTTCGTGCAGGACCATCCACACTTTTTGAAGGGCCGAATACAGAGACCTGGTGCACTACGTGCCACAAGGTCCCCAAACGACCTTCCGCAGGTTTTGAATTCAGAGTTGTCCTTCTCTTAGACCAGTTGCCATCCAAGGCTATAGAACCCAGTCTGTCCTGCTATTTACCCATAGCTGGAGGGAGAAGAGGATTCACGCCTTTCCCAAGGGTATTAGCACGTAAGTGAATGTAATGGATTCGCACCATATATATATATATATATATATATATATATATACATGCGCGCACACACACACATATATATATATGGGAATGGAGGATAGTAAAGAATCAAATGTTGCAACAAGTGACAGGAAGATGTGAAAAGCCATGATCACCCACAACTCGATGAGACGCAGTATATAAGAAAATACTACACTTAATCTGTTAAAATTGTCATCGTTTTTCAGGTTGTTGCAAATTTACCAAATTAAAAAAAAATTCTTGTATAATCCATTACATAATCCTTGCATAAATCTTATTCAGTGAGTTATTTTTTGGTTAAGCATTTTGCTTGAAACCTAGGAGAGATCTTATTTAAGGTAACTCTATCGGGTTTTGTCGTAGAGTAGGACTCGGTATACTCCCTACTTTTCCCCACTACACTGACAATGGGTTACTCCTACTTATAAATATGGCAATCAGGAGGATTTGAGTAGTATTTGATTTACTCAAGTTTCTCCGTTCAATATACGAGTATTTAATAAACCTTTTCTTTGTTTTCCCCAGCCAAAACTTCTGTTCCTTCGGTATTCTGTCTAAATCGGGCCTTCCCAATTGTCGGCTATTTTGATCAAAGACAAGATTACAACAGTTTTTAAATCAGTTTCCTCCTCATCGATTGGTTTCCAAACGCGGCTAGAGAGCCCAGTCTGGCCTGCTATTTAACCCATAGCTGGAGAGAAGGGAATAAAAGATGAACTCATACCTTGCCACAAGCTATTTGCGCTTTAGCGAATGTAATGAATTCGAATGAAATTCGAACTCTGCACTCAGAGATCTCATTTCAAGCTGCTATTTACACACACACACACACACACACATATATATATATATATATATATATGGGGAGGGTTATGAAGTAATTCAGAAGATCTCTTTCCAAGCAACTATTTACACACTCACACACATACATACATACATATACACAGCTTATATTTTTATCATGTATAATACACACACTAGGGGGTTGTGAAAATTTCATGATTTGACCTTCATCCTACAATTTCCTCAAATATCTATTGTGACCGGGAAAAATCTTTATCGCATCTACAACTTTTAAGCAATCCGTCCTTTTTTTTCTTTTTGATTTCTTATTTCAAAATGTTTCTTCTCTGAAAGACGTCACAAATAGTTTTTTCGTATACACACACACACACATATATGTGTGCGTGTGTGGGGGGTGTATGAAGTAATTAAGAAACGTTGTACTGATATTGTTTAATCCGGGGTCACCTGCATATAGTCGAATGGTCGGCAGCTAAACTAGTTCCTCCTCCCGGTGAGGCGAGTAGCTAGACATACTGCAGTATGGAAAATACGTCTTGTACAAGCGCGAGTGAGCTACCCCTCGGGATGTATGTAGCTTTGTCTCTAGGACAATGGTGTAACACATGCGATCAGAGATGCAATCGAGACGCGATCGATGCAGGTGCTGTGTAAACCACAACTGACCTGAATTGGATGAACTTAAAGAGGAAAAAGAAAAGTATCATTTAGGATTACAATGTTCATCCAAATGATTTGGGGACGTTATACAAGACAAGTAAACATTGTCTTGGCGTAGATTAGCTGGCAGATGTTCACTTTGGCGTTTCAAACGCAGAGACAAATATGAATCGAATTTCTTTTTCAAAAATGAAACTGTTGCGCTAAGATCTAAGACTTCCGTTTGATAACATCAGCAATATGCGCCCAGAGGGGAAGACAGCGATTGTTGCTAGGTTACTATGTCGATACAGTATCGACATTGTAGCACTCTCGCTTGCAAAAGGTTGTTCAACGAAAAGAAATCGTTAGCAAATACTTTTTGGAAAGGCAAGGCAGCTGAAATCCGTAAAGATGCTGAGGTCACGTTCGCAGCAAGGTCAGACTATGTCTAGAGTTGACGAGAGGATTATGATATTAGGCTTAAGTGCGGGTCATGAGAGTTTTGATTCAATTTTTAGCGTTATTGTACACATTATTATGGGTTTTACGGAATAAGTTTCTATGCATGCCCCAAAGATTGTTTAATATGTGAGGCAAATGAGGATAAAAACATTCTTATGGAGGATTTTAATACTCAACTTTGTACTGTCTACGTTAACACAAAATTGAATCGATAAGTAACAAAGGACTCTGGCTTCGTCAGATGTGTACAGGATTTGACTTCTGTCTTACACCCCCTCCTTTAAAGCATGGACTATCTTACAAAGCAAATTTGATGAATCAAAGGTCTCGCATCTTGTACCCAATTGATCGTATTGTTATTTCAAATCGCGATGTTAAGAGTTCGGTTGATGCGAGGGCGTGTGTATCATAGCGCAGGCTGTAGCCCCATTTCCTGGGTAAGACGATAAACTACGTCCGACAGCAAAGCCTCTGATCAGGAGGTTTTGAAGAGCGTAGAACTACCTCTTAATTGCCGGTGTTCCCTGGTCCACCAAGCCCGGGGTGGTAGCACCTGTTAGGGTCCCATCTATGGGCAAATAGTTAACCCTCAAACTAGGGTCAAACCAATATGAAAGTGTAAAAATGGGTTTTAATACCAGCAATACTTTGTAAAATTTATTACGAGCAATAAAGTTTTGAAAAAAATTATTACCAGCAATAAAAATATTGTCGGCATTAAATAACCCATTGAGGTGTTGATATGCTATAGAGCAAAACAAAACAAAACAAAAGCTGTAGCGCCGATCATGTAATACTCGCAGCAAACTTTCTTTTGCTTTAAAACAAAAATTAAGCAGTTGTGTGTTTTTCTCCTGTCTAACTTCTTTTTAATCATCCCCCTCCAAGCAAGGCAATAAAGTCACTAAAACGCAAGGGGTTATTATGAATGAGAAAAAGAAAATATTAAGGAGCGTGAACAAAAATAAATAAATAAATAAGAACCGAACAGGAAATAAAACAAAAGACAACGCTTGACATGGTATTTAAATTTTTGGAGATTAAGGGTTGAAAAGCAAAGAGCCGGAAGAGAGTTCCACAAGCGAGAAGTGCGAGAGAAGAAACTGTTAGCATAATACTTATGATTACATCTAGCCATTTCAACTGTAAAATGATGTAACCTTTTAACCGATCTGGTAGTACGTTTAAATTCAAAAGTCTGAATACCAAAGAGGAAATTTCTTCAGAATAATTACCATGAACCTATTTATGGAAAAGGCATAGGTAAGCCATGTTGTAGCGGTGGGAATTTGTCGGAAGGCGAGATGCCAGGTTAGAACAAATAATATTGTAGTTCTCTGTATTTTAACAAGAATATCTACATACACAGAATCACAAGTTCAAATAGAATTAAAATTCGTTTCGACTAGAGAACGTATTTACACCATGTGTTCCAATGTTCCAGGCCATACAAAAAATAAATTAAAACAATCGCATCATGAATAGTTAGTTCGATGAAAATGAGAATGACAGAGAAAATATTTATTTCTAAATTAAAAAAAAAAAAAAAAATGAAAAGAGAGTGACAAAAAAAAAATCCCTATCGTCCAAAGGAATATAATAAATTAACATTCATTCCTAAAGGATAACATTTTTTACTTCTCTCAAGCAAATCTTAAGTCCAAAGTGCAGGATATCAGAGAGATTAAAGAAAGGCAATTATTTTTAATTCCTGTAAAGTGTCATACGTGATATATTCTTAGGTGATCAGGTCTCATTCGATTTATGGCTGACTAGTCAGAAGGTTCCAATTCTATTATGTTGGTGCAACAATAATGACGTAATAATGTCGTTTTTTGACGTATTTTTTAACGTCAAAAAACGACATTATTACGTCATTATTTTTGCACCAACCTATTGGCGGCCACAATCTTACCAACATAATATACGCAGATGACATAGTACTGATAGCAGACACGGAAAAGAAAGATAATTGAAATTCGTACCGGGATTCATTATTGGCGGCCACAATCTTAGTCAAGCAGGTGCGGAAATTTAATTACCTGGCAAGTGTTTTGACGGAGGACGGTAAGTGCGACGCTGAGATCCGAATACGTCTTTGGATGGCCAAAGACGCATTCCAAAAGCTACGCAGAGTATCACGAAACAGGAGGATTTCTTTGGTAACAAAGAAAACAATACCAAACTGCTACGTGGTATCTGTCCTTCTTTAAGGCAGCGGATATTGGACGATTTCCTCAAAGATGAAGAGATTCGAGGCGCCAGAGATGTGATTCTACAGAAGGATGACTCGAAGCAACGGAGGTATGGATCTACAGAAGGATGCAAAGGATATCATGGAGCGAGAGTGTGAGCATTGATGAGGTTTTGGAGAGGAGGATGCAAACAAGGAGCAAGCTTATAATTAACATCAGGAAGAGGTAGATGAAATTTCTGGGACACGTAATGAGAAAGAAGAGCCTGGAGAACCTGATACTCGCAGGTCGAATAGAAAGAAAAAGAGACATGAGAAAGCAATTTTTCCGCGTTAACTATCCACTCGTTTCTGAATGCGATCTTTAAACGGCTTGTGTTTTTGTTCAACATTATCAGAAAAAAAGAGGCGAGATATTGTCAATTAAATACCACAAACTACACTTACCACTATCTCCTCAGTAATGATAATATTAGGTTGGTGGAAAAATAATGCCGTAATAATGTCGTTTTTTATACGTTAAAAATACGTCAAAAAACGACATTATTACGTCATTATTTTTCCACCAACCTAATAGATTTCCCATGCTAACAAGGATTACATTTTATACCTGGAGTATAAGACGGCACCCTATTTTTTGGGTGTGTGTTGGTGGGTAGGGTTAAACGATCGCCTTGTACGTAGAAACAGACGGTACTGACTCGTTGGTAGGCACAACATTTTCTAACAGGACGTGCTGGACTTGTGATTATAAATATAATTTTTGAAACACTTAGCTTTCTTTTTCAGTGTCGAAGGGAAGACATGTACCATTTCTGTATTTTACTAACATGCTTTCTTTGTAAAAATAACTCTTCCGATTTGTCCCTAGCTGTCGTTATTTATTTTTATTACTAATATTACCAACGCCGTCCAGTGAACATTTCATAGCCTAACAGGGTTTTTGATTGACGGATTCGTTTTCTTCGGCTTATCAAACATTTGCAGGTTATTTAAAGCTAATTAATATTTAAAGCTATAAAATATTTAATAAATATAAAATATTTAAATATTTTTTAGCTTGTAAATTTTTTTTGGAAATATTGAGCTAGTGACAAGTCTTTCTAATTAACACATAGCTAGGGGAAGAAAAGGTGGATTTATGCCTGTCCGAAGGGTATTTTCCCGTAAGTAAAAACTCAACTGGAATTAGAACTCTGCTCTCCGATTAATGATTCC
>OZ010582.1:117053216-117075716 GCA_963932145.1 Acanthosepion lycidas | reverse complement strand
TGTTATGCTGTAGGGTACTACTTATACTGATCATTTTTTTGTTCATATGTCACTGGGTAACCACCTACGACTTTTCGTCGATGTTGTAGGCAGCGGATGATACCTTTATTTATACGACGTGAATATGACAATGACGACGACTACAGTCCTAACGATGTAAATAGTATAAATAGTTACAATAGTTACCTCATCTCAGAAATATAGACAGATAGGATATCTTTGGTAACAAAGAAAAGAAAAGAATACTGAACTGTTACGTGACATCAGTTCTTTACGGCAGCGAATTTTGAAGGATTTCCTCAAAGATGAGGAGAGACTCGTGGCGACGGTGATCTGGTTCTACAGAAGGATGCTAATGGTATGGACCGAACGTGTGAGCAACGATGAGGTCTTAGAGATTATGCAAACAAGGAGGAGGCTTATACTTAATATCAAGAAGAGGCAGCTGAAGTTTCTGGGACACATCACGAGGAAGGAGGGCCTGGAGAATCCGATACTCACCGGTCGAATAGAAGGAAAGAGAGACAAGGTAAAACAATGCGTGACATACCTGGTGGACTTGGATGGATGACAGAACGTGGTCTGGGGGAGGAAGCAGAGGCACGAAACTTATTGATAGCCACAAGGGATATGGGAAAATGAAGAGCCATGGCACATGAAAATACTATATCATGGTCATCAGTAAAAGGATGAGCCCGAAATGCGATTTGCAGGTTGAGGACACTAAAATTAAGCAGATGTGGAAGTTTAAATATATGGGAAGTGTTTTGATAAAGAACGGTAGGTGAGACGCTGAGATCCGTAGACGTATTGGAATGGCCAAAGACGCATTCCAAAAGCTGGGCAGAGTATTGCAAGACAGGAGGATTTCTTTGGTGACAAACAAAAGAGTACTGAGCTGTTACATGACATCTGTCCTCCTCTACGACAGCGAATGTTGGATGGTCTCCTCAAAGATGAAAAAGACTCGAGGCAACGGAGGTATGGTTCTACAGAAGGATGATAAGGATATCATGGACCGAGCGTGGGAGCAACGATGAGGCTTTGGAAAGCGTGAAAACAAAGAGGAAGCTTATACTTAACGTCAGGAAGAGGCAGCTGAAATTTCTAGGACACGTAATGAGAAAGGAGAGCTTGGAGAATCCGATACTCACAGGAAGGAAAAGGAGAGAAAGGAAAGCAACGTATGACATAGCTGGCGGGCTTAAGAAAGTAGATGTCAGAACGTGTCTGAGGGAGGTGGCAGAGGGACGAAACTTATTGAGAACCACAAAGGATAGGGTGAAGTGGAGAGCCATCATCGCCTACGTCCTGAAACGACATGGTAAATAAAAAGAAAAGAAGTTCTATATTGTTTATTCGATCTCATATTATGAAAAATTTATTTTAGATGTGTTTTCCTAGTCTGAAATTCCTTGAACACATGAGAAATGACAACTTGCAAGAATTAACTCTCATGGGGCGAGAGAGATAAAAGACTGAGGCATACAACTGACAAGCTTGTGTGAATGGATGGCGGCACGGAGAGAGAGCCACACAACATAGGAAGTTGTGGAGAGCCATGATCGCGTAAGTACTGAAGTGATGCGGTGCATAGAAGATTCTGCTATAAATATTTTTAATTTTTATTTTGCTTTTCACTTATTTTGTAGATGTTTTCCGTATATATTAGAATACAGTGGAACTTCGGTTCACAAATTTAATTTGTTCCTGAAGACCGTTCGTAACCCAAAATTTTCGTAAACTGAAACTATTTTTCCAGTGGGAATCAATGTAGAGAAAAAAAAGTCACAGTACAATAAAATTGAAGCACCGCACAACCGACGAATGTATACAACACGGCGGTCGATTCAAAAATTATTCCGTTCTTGTTACCTCGGTTCGGCTGTTGTTCGAGAACCGAAAATTTGTTCGATAACCGAAGCATTTTCATCTCGAATTTTCTGTTCGAAAACCGATTTGTTCGACATGCGAGACGTTCGACAACTGAGGTTTATCTGTACTTAATATATTATAATAAGTATTATAATATATTAAGTACAATATATTAATAAACTAGCAGTAGAGCCCGGCGTTGCCCGGGGATGTAACAGTAAGGGATAGATCAAGTATCGACCATCATAAAGACTGAAAAATAAAATTGACAAAGATTATTGTTTAAGGTTGACGGACACGCATGTCTTAGTTTTATTTATTTATTTATCTTTTTACGAATTGGTCAAACACAAACTCAAACAAAAACATTGTTTTCAATCGTTATGAGTCTACCGATTGAATAGAATTTTATTATAAACAATTAACTTGTAAATTGAATTTTTAAAGCATTCTGAATGTAAAAATAAAGAAAAAGTCTGCAAGACAATAAGAAACACTACCTGCCAAAAAAAAGTGAAGTTTTGTTGAAATCGGTTGAAAAATGTAGGAAATCCGATCCCATATATAAACGAACACACACACACACACACACACACACACACACACACACACACACACACACACAACCAAGGTTTTATAATAAGTATAACTCGATATTAATAAGTATAACTCGATATGAGTTGTCCCCCTTTCATTCTCGCGATGCCTCTTAATCGTGTTTTCAAATTGATTTCGTGCAAAAACAATTGTGTTTTTCAATTTTGGGCGCTGTCAGAACCATCGCAAGGTAATTTTACGTAGTCCTGTGAAGTTTTGTTGAAATCGGTTGAAAAATGTAGGAAATCCGATCCAATATATAAACGTACAGACACACACACACACACAATCTGCGTTTTATAATAAGTAAGATTATCATGAACAGAGAGCAAGAACTCAAATCGAGTCTTTTGTTTACTTCAGTTTCAGCAAAACGCGCCATAGACGTGAAGTAAGGAAGCTGAAGACAGGGGAAGTTTCCCTTTTATCCGGCACCTTAGCAGGCTAACAAAATCAAATATGGAACTGAAAACTCAAAACATGTCAAATGTAGACATTCATATAAATCTCATACATGGCATCTAACTCATTCAAAATGCCTAAACTAACAACTCTATAAATACTCTCTCAGATCAATAGTTAAAAATGGTTTCAAACAAATTAATCCTATAAAGCTTACCCACCCCCCGCCAAAAAAAACAAACAAAAAACGATCCTTTATCAGACTATATAGATTAGGTTTACAAAATTACATAGAAAAAGCTTTAGTAAATAATAATAATAACATAACTTGAAAATTTTCAACGGTAGCGACAACAAAAATGGATAGAAAATCAAATAATGATATAAGCGGTTAACTTTCCATCTGCCGGTGGTGTAATGATAGCGGCTGGGAATGAGAAATCGGAGACCAGAGTTCGAAATCTAGAGGAGTTCGTTATATTCACATACGCGCAAATACCTTTGAGAAAGGTATGAATCCATTTCCTCGCACCACATACAGATTAAATAGAAGAACGTTTATATGAAAAAAAAATCGTTGTTATTCTCAAAATATTATTAAAGCAATATTAACAAAATAAAATTATAATCCAAAATGGTTTTTAACTTTGAATATGGGTTGCACAAAGGGTTGATAAACCGTAAAAACCAAGAACAACGTTAACTTTTCATACTACCAAAAACAAATGTTAGAGTGATAATGGTGAAAGTTGAAAAGTTGAAAAGAAAAAAAACTTTTTTTAAAATAAATTTCAGATCTGGGGAATATGGTATTGTTGGACATGAAGAATATTGTCCAAAAACACAAGAAAATGTCACTGATGGAACCTCTGTGGGGTGATGAGACGGCCACATTCTACACACTTTCCTTCCAAACACTGCTGTACACAAAAAAAGTGAGCGTGTATGCGAGACAGAGTTCAAGATCTCTATTAATATAGCACCAGCCACAATATTTTTATCAGACATCGAACAGTTTAAATGATAGAAATAACATTCTTTTACGTAAGCAACAGACAGCCATGTTGCTCAACGAGTTGTTCCCCGAAGTTAAGCAACTTCAAGACATGTCACTATCTAGCTTGGTGACCACTTGGGAATACCAGGTGCTATAAACACTGATGTGCATGCGATGTAAAGGATAATGGCTCGGAATTGTTAATCGGAGAGCAGGGTTCGAATTTCAGTCAGTTTCTTTATATTCACTTACGTGCAAATATCCTTGAGAAATCTCGGAATTCACCTCTTCTCCCCACCCACCTACTATGGGTTTATTAGTAGAACGTGTATCAGTAAATCATTATTGCAATCTGAAAATACTTTCTGGTTTTAAATACTCTGCAAAAGGTTAATGATCCGAAACTGTTAATATTACCATTATCATAAAAAGTATATTCCATGAACTAAATGGTATAAAGTTGGTAATGTCTGCTACATTAATATCTATAGCGTATAGCTGGGTGGCCTTTTAGAAATGTAAGAATTGCCGTTTTGAGAAACTGCTTAGTATAGTTGCATATTTGTTAGCTTCAAAGTTTTAGCCATCCCAAGATTTCTTTTTGCGATCAGAGATCGATGTTTGTGCAACGATTTTAAATGACGTGTTTGTAGGAAAGAAGAAAAATAATTTTGTTAGATTGGCGTAGCACAATCTTCCGCGTGTCACTTCTCCTATGCTGACCGTATACTGTAATGAATCCTATAAAGAACACTACGAGAAATTATAAAAACTCTTTTTGAACCACAATATGAGACGTCTCTTGTTATTACTAATGAAAACTTTGATCTAATCACGTCTATACACTTGATGCATATGCAGTCCATTCTATCTTATTAAAAGGGCCAGGTGTGTGCGCATATCAATCGAACGTCCCCAGTTGCGTGAACAGGAAACAGTGAAACGTAATTTAATTATTAGTTAATCTTGATTTCCCTCCACAACGAAAGTTACATATTTTTTATTCTCTGCGGCAAATGTTTGAGACATATCAAGCACCATATTTTCGAGTAAAGAATTCAATCGATTTTTTGTTCAGGCGCCATGTTTGACGATTAAATCGAACAGAACGTGAACAAAGTCTGTCATTTTGTTGTCTATAGAAATGGAACAAAGAGGAGACGAAAAGGGTAGAAGTTGGTCATAATTAAGAAAAAAAAAAAAAAAAAAACTTCCATAACCCACCCGCAACGTATTCAGTTAAACAAAAACAAATTAAAAAAAAAAATAAAAAGATAAATAAAAATTGGGAAATACGCTTATCATTTTTTTTTTTCAAAATAAGGATTTCAATGCTATTAGGTTGGTGCAAAAATAATGACGTAATAATGTCGTTTTTTGACGTATTTTTTAACGTCAAAAAACGACATTATTACGTTATTATTTTTGCACCGACCTAATAATAACTAGACACGTCCTAACTAATCATATTGATTGCTCGTCAAAATAGCGAGTTTGATTATAAGTTTTGCCTTGTAGATGGGGTCTAGAACAGGCTGACTGCAGAGTGGTAAGGAAGCCCTGCTCCCAATATAGCCACCAAGGAGGATTCCTGCCAATGAAAAGACGACCAATGTTTGCAGACAGGTTAGAGTGAAAACGCGACCAATGCTTTTGTAAAGAAACAAGTGTAATGGGGACTGATTTCGAGATTAAATAAACCAGCAAGTATTGATATGTTGTAAAAATTCACCAACACGGTTACTGTCCCCGTGTCAGAAAATCGTGATGGTAACAAGGGGGGTTTGCCGTAGACATATAGCCGACTAGTCTTTAGGTCGATCTTTGTATTCTTTTACATTTACAAGTTGCATTTTATATTAAATGTCTTTAGTTACGCATTATATGGTAGAGTCAATTGTACTCTCTAGCCTTGACTGGAAACCAGTCTAGGAGAACTACAACTGAATTCAAAATCATGACCATAAGAGTTTACAGATATAAAAGGTAAAAAGCAGCTATGAAGAAGCGAGATTGCCTATATTCTGAAAGGACAGGGTATTTAAAAAAAAAAGTAGAAGTATATAGAACATCCTTAAAAGAATTTTGGAGAAAACGCTTCGGGCTCTTTCATTAGTATTCACCAAGCTTAAATTCATATAAATATAAGAAAATAAAGTTGCATTTTCTTCTTGTCAAATAGAAGCCCAGTTTGAGGTGCTGATTCGGGGTCAAAATTGAACTACTTTCTAGAATTAAATTATTTCAACATTTATCCCGGAAAATTTCAATCCTTTTCATTGGAATCCACTTAAGGTTGCCACCCGAAAATGCTGAAACACTGAAAAAACACCAAAAAATACAACAAAAAAAACTCAAAAATAAAAGAAAAGAAAAGAAAAAAAAAAGAAAAACAGAAGACAAAAAAAAAACAAACAAAAAAAACAAAAACAAAAGAGAAAAAGAAAAAAGAAAAAAACAAAACAAATAGAAAAAGAAAAAACAACAGGAAAGAACAAAAGAAAAACACAAAAAGGAAAACAAGAAAAAAAAAACACAAAAAAGAAAACAAAAACACAAAAAAAGAAAAAAAAAAAAAAGAACACAAAAACCGAAAAGAAAAACATAAGAAAAAAAAAAACGAAAGAAAAAAAAACAAAAAGTAAACACAAAGAAAATATCAAATAGAAAAAAAAAGAAAAAAACAGAAAAGAACAAAAGAAAAACACAAAAAGAAAAACAAAACAAAAAACTAAAAGAAAAAACAAAAAAACAAAAGGAAAAAACCGAAAAAAGAAAAGAACACAAAAAAAAAAAAAAAAAAAACCGAAAAGAAAAACATAACAAGAAAGAAAAAAAACGAAGAAAAACACAAAAAGAAAAAACAAAAAGAAAGAAGACAAAAGAAATAGCAATTTGGGGCTATTTTTGTTTGCCTGCAGCAAAGCAAAATTTTCATTATCAGAATGAATTGATGTATGAAGTCTATTCGTTACTTAACCTTCTCTGGATTAGGAGTTAGGGGTTAGGGTTAGGGTTTTCGTTTTGGGGAGTAATAAAAAAAGAAGTTTTTGTTTCTGTATTTTAAGATTATTGACGTTATCATTTGTTAAGGGTAAATGATAAAAATTCGAAACTTTTTAACTATCATACATTTGGAAAAAAGGCCTTTTTAAACAAATCAACTTTGTATTTGAAAAATCCTTAACGGACTTAAAACTGTACCGCTTTTCAGGGAAAGCCACAGTGGTAGCATAAGCCGGAATAAAATTATTTAATTTCCAGTTATAAATAAGGTGTAATAACAAGCAAAAAATAAGTCATTTCCCTTTATAAAAGGTGAAAGAGAGAGAGAATGAAAGAGAGAGAGAGAGAAAAAAAGAGAGAAAAGAGAGAGAGAGAAAAAAAGAGAGAAAAGAGAGAGAGAGAAAAAACAACAAAAAACCAAAGAGATAGAGAAAAAAAGAGAAAAAAAGAGATAAAAGAGAGAGAGAAAAAACAAAACAAAAATGAGACAGAGAAAAGAGAAAAAAAAGAGAGAGAAAAAGAGAGAGAGAAAAACAAAACAAAAAAGAGATAGAGAAAAGAGAAAAAGAAAGAAAAAAAAGAAAAAGAGAGAAAAAAGGAAAAAGAGAGAATGAAAAACAAAACAAAAAAAAGATAGAGGAAAGAGAAAAAGAGAGAAAAAGAGAAATGAGAGAAAAAGAGAAAAACAAAACAAAAAAGAGAGAGAAGAGAGAAAAAGAGAGAGAAAAGAGGGAAATGAGGGAGAGAGAAAAAAGACAACACAAAAAAGAGAAAAAAAGAGAGAGAAAAGAGAAAAAAGAGAGAAAAAGAGAAAAGAGAGAAAAAAACAAAACAAAAAGAGATAGAGAAAAGAGAAAAAAAAGAGAGAAAAGAGAGAAAAAGAAATAGAAAAAAGAAATAGAAAAAAGAAAAAGAGAGAAAAGAGAAAAAAGAAAGAAAAGAGAAAAGAGAGAGAGAAAGAGAAAAAGACCGAAAGAGAGAGAGAGAGAGAGAAAGAGAGAAAAGCGAGAGCGAGAGAGAGAAAAAACAAAACAAAAAAGAGATAGAGAAAAGAGAGAGGAAAAGAGAGAAAAGAGTGAAAAGAGAACGAATTCATACTGAAAATTATCGGTGAAACCTAACTTTTCAAAATCTGACCAAATGATCAAACATCGGTAAGTTTTACATATTTTTTTATGACATCACCATTTTTTCTGAAACTGCTTTTATGTCAATAAACTTAAGTAAACCAAACATTGTGCGCTTGCAAAATTCACAACTAGAAGTCACATATGTGAACAGTAGAGGTTTCCTGGTTGGGCTTTTTTTTTTTTTTTTTTTTTTTTTTTTAATTTTTTAAACATGAACCGTTATCAGTCTTAAACAAACAAATGCTAAAAAAAAATCGATCATAGACAAAGTATTTATATATAATCTATTTCTGTTTCTTGTAGGCAAGAGAAAGACGGTGAATATATTTTTCAAATGCATCAGGGCCGTTATAAGAATGCTTAACATGCCAGTCTCGCAGGCCCTAGGTAGACTGCTACATTTTCATTCGCACGAAAACAGGTTAGTTTGGCTGCTACTAATTATTATTAGTAATATTATTGTGTTTACTTCGATTTATCAAGACATTCTGGAACAGCGGTTTTATAACAAATTTAGTTGAATAAATTTAATTACATCTGAAATGTGATAATTACCACCAATTATTAATCGTATCCCTGACAATATATTTTGTATTTTCATCTTAATATAAAACACTTATTGTTTTATTTTTTATTTTCATCTTAGCAAGATGAAATAATTACTCTAGTCGTAATAATGACTTCACAACATTTAGCAGAATCTGAGGTAAAGACAGACATATTTAATTAGTCAATGGATAAATTTATAACGCCTTAACGTCCATGAAGTGCCGTTGTATGAAGCCGTATCACATGAACCGATGGTGGGGATATCTTTCTCTCTGCAACTACAGGATACCGTAGTGACAAGAATGTTCCCGGCCCCCACGAGAAGGTTTCTTCGCACCCATGACAAAACATGTGTCCCATACAACACTATCCTGTCAAGGGTTAAAAAAAAAAAAAAAAAAAAAAAAAAAAGACAAAAACAAAAAACATCATGCAACCACGAATCTTCACAATAATCTACCACAAAATATTTCAGTTCAACAAACCACACACTACAAACTGTGGACTCCGTTACAAAACTGGTAACCTAATACAATGGGGCCTCGTTTTCTGAATTTAATTCGTTCCTAAATCCCGTTCGTAACCTGAAATGTTCGTAAACCGAAAATATTTTTCTAATAGAAATCAATGTAAAATGGATTAATCCGTTCCTGGTCCCAAGATGATTGCTTATTTAAACTTTAACAACATTACTTTGTGCACAAGTTTATACACAAAACTAATGAAAATCATTAAATTTAAGAAAGAAACAAATAAACCCAATACAAAACAGATAAAATATAGATGAACATTTTAATTTTACCGTACCTGTAAGTAGGAGAATGGATGGCGTGAGTGGAAGTGGAAGGAAAGATGTTATTGTTTGGAAAAGGGAAGGAAAGACATAATCGTCTCTTTATTTATAAGAATAGTACAGATCGTTGATTTTGCCATATGAAACTGAATAAGAAGAGACAATATCATAAACAATTGTTTTTCTCTTAACTTTTCTTTTTCCTTTACTAGTATCACTGCTAGCTTATATAAATATATTATTATATTATTTCTACGATCGGTAGACACATGTAACTATTTTTATATCTATCGCGAAACATTACAAATTTTTGACCCAGGAGCTCAGGCAGAAAGGTTAAAATTATTCAGGAACACAGGGATCAAAGGGTTAAGAATCGCTTTTTCTCTTACATTTGGAATACAGAGGAAACGAGAATGCTTCGACTATTTGGATGTAACATGGCATGTCCTCGTTTTAAAGTTCTGAAATGGTGAAGCTAAAAACTGAGGCACCTCTGACCATTTGACATGGAAATTGCAATACGCTAGCGACGTCAAGTCTGTAGGAAAGAGGCTGCAGAATGGAAAATCGGTCATTCCTCACAAGATCAAGGCCTGAAAATGAAGATTGAGTAGCTGCAACTTAACTGTTGCTGCAATAATTAAATTTTGCTGTGATCTGATTTTGTCATGATAAAGCATGACAAGAGTCAGTTACTTTCTGGATCGATACAATGAACCGATCATTTTCCTCAGTATTTTTAGCCAACAAAATGGCAATGTTACCTGAAGTGTGTAATATAAATAGATATTCAAATCATGAGTTTGCATTAACACATTAAAAGAAACGTATTTTAATTGAAATAATTTCCCCTCCCTAAATACAGTACAGGAATAATGATTTAGAAACATTAAGATTTCATCAGCTTTGTTAGAGGCCAATATGAGAATTATGTATTTACACAGACATACACTCACATACGGATACGTGCGTGTGTTCATATATACACTGATGTATCTCAAAACATATAATGGGTGCCTAATGTCTTGTAGGACATCTTCTAGTCCGGCGAAGTGTAGAAGTTTAATGAGAGTACTTTCCAATAGTTCCACTGAACTCATGTCAGGGGACCATGATGGCAACATCATTTTCACAAGTTACAAAATTGCTTCTTAAATCAGTTCTGGGGAAACGTGTTTGATTATATGGTTGCATTATGTTGCTGGGACAGGCCATCTTTGTCGGGATACAAGGAGACCATGAATGGATTCTAAGAATCATGGAACAATGCAGTATTAGGATCATCGGTGAAGTAAGGCAATAAAGACATTAAACGCAAGCGATTTTCGAGTGTGGAAGAATGAGAAGAAGAAAACCTGATTAAGGAAAAGAAAAAAACAGTAAAAAGAACAGAAATTAACAAGACAAAAGATAACAATTGATATTGAATTTAAATTTTTGAAGATCAAAGTTGATCGGAAAGCAAGAAGCTGGAAGAGAGTTTCACAAGTGTTATGGTCCGGTTCCTTGTACCACGGTGATTGTCCAAGGTAGAACCAATAAAGAAGAACTCAAACACGTATATGGAATAACACAGATATATTACAAACAGTAATATATACAGAGAAGTAGAAAGTGTTAGTGTTATGGTCCGGTTCCTTGTACGACGGTGATAGTCTAAGGTAGAACCAATAAAGAAATCAAACTCGGATATGGAATAACACAGATATATTACAAACAGGAATATATACAGAGAAGTAGAAAGTGTTAGTGTTATGGTCCGGTTCCTTGTACGACGGTGATAGTCCAAGGTAGAACCAATAAAGAACTCAAACTCGGATGTGGAATAACACAGATATATTACAAACAGGAATATATACAGAGAAGTAGAAAGTGTTAGTGTTATGGTCCGGTTCCTTGTACGACGGTGATAGTCCAAGGTAGAACCAATAAAGAAGAACTCGAATACGGATATGGAATAACACAGATATATTACAAACAGGAATATATACAGAAAAGTAGAAAGGGTTAGTACGAACAATCAGGTTTAGTAGTAATTGTCTGAACACGACTCTGTTTCGGACTGCCTCTGACTCGACTGACTGACTCGCTCGCTTTGACTAATTCCTGACGGACTTCACTCCAGACTAGACTCCACACTGAACTCTAGACTTCAGACGTAAATCCCTGCTTCCTCTTGAGGCGCAGTATTTATTACGTATGGAATAGTCCATTGTGTTATTATGGGTAGGGTCCCATAACAACAAGTGAGAGAAGAAACTGTTAGCAGAGAACTTACGGTTACATCTAGCCCTTTCGACTGTAAAACGGGGAGATCTGTTTGCCAAACTAGTACTCCGCTTAAATTTTTAAAATCTAAGTACCAAAGAAAAACTCCTGACAATTACCGTGAAAATATTTATAGAAAAGGCACAGAGAAGCTATGCTAGATCGGCGGGAAAGTAACTGAAATCGAAATGCTAGGTCAGGACAAATAACATTGCAAATTTTTCTTTGTATTTTTTATCAAGAATCTTTAAGCATATAGCAGAAGTTGCAGATCAGATATGATAGCAAAATTTAACGCATGGACGAATGGTAAATTTTACGTAGCTTCCCTATTCCTTTTATATACATACTTTCATGGTAATTGTTCTGATGAATTTTAGGGTTAGTGCCTAGACATTTTTAACTTAAGCACAGTACTTGATTGGCACAGTCGAAATGGCTAGATGTAAACTTAAGTTCTATGCAGATAGTTTCTTCTCTCACACTTCTCACTTGTGGAACTTTTCCTGTTTCTTGCTTCTCAGTTAACTGATCTTCAAAAATTTAAAAGCAATGTCAGTCGTTATCTTCTGTCTTAATTCTTGTTCTTTTATTGTCTTCTCTGCTGAATAGTACCTTTTCTCATATTCTCTAACACTCAATAACTCCTTTTGTCCCAGTAGCTTTATTGCCTTGCTTTGGGTAGAATGATTGAAAAAAAGTAAACTTAAACAATGTATAAAATACATTCTAGCGAGAAAAAGATCTTGTCTAGCCGGACACAGTCCCTTGTTAACAACCGGGAACGATGGTCAAATGGGATCTGTCACACACCCGAACCGTACCATTAGCCCCAAACAAATGTAAATGTGATTAATCAAATTAATCTTTGCCTGGATCATAGGGTACAACTAGTGACGTCCAAAGCTAGCATGGTAAGAGTCATGGACGATTTACAAGTGGCATCAAACGCCGGGACAGGGCGAAGGGTCGATTCAAATGAGAAAAATGAGGGGTATACACAGCTAGCACAGACAGTGCCCCCCACCACTAATAACAGGAGTACCCTAAGAGGTCCTCTGCTCCCATATCCAATGGGAGCGTCTTGTACCTCTTGCATTTAATGTGGTAGGGATTTTAAGGCAGTATTGCCTGTCTGATAAGTCATACACCTCTGGTGACGACCATTAAAGACATGTGGTTATTGGCATTTGTGACATCCACAGTGGGCGATAATACATACAGCCAGGTAAGCCCAATACACCGGTGACACCATACATAAAGGGATGCAAAACCCTAATAATTCATCACGTAAACTTGTGATGATCAGTCAAGACGGTATTCACACTGACGCAGCACAACTGATACACGTTTGGGTATTTATACAAAAGGTTAGAGGCGCCACACAATTTGGCGTGCGCATATATATATATATATATATATATATATATATATATATATATATATATATATATGCATGCAATTATTTATATATTATATATGCGAGGTACTTATTGAAAAGCGCTCAATATCAGTGATAGTTGGATTGGTGTGAGTTTGTGGCCCTGGGTTTCACGCTATTTGCGATCGTCAGAGAAACTGATTCATTTTGAAATTTTGGATTTATATATGGTTGCGTATATCGGTGTTTTTATGGAAGTGGGAGGAAAAATTGTTGTCGAACGCCACTCATATCTACGCAAACACATTATATATATATATATATATATATAAATAAATAAAATAAAAAGGCTTAAACACTAATATTCCATGGTCATAATTTATTCCATTGGAATCGTAAATACGATCCAATTCATCAGACCTACAAATTCAAAAAGAAAACCTATAAAATATACATGTATGTGTATGCACCTATATATTAGGTTGGTGCAAAAAATAATGTCGTTTTCTCACATATGTTTGAAGGTCAGAAAACGACATTATTTTTGCACCAACCTATTTATATATTTTGCATATGTATGTGTATATTTACCACTAATATTATATATATATATATATATATATATATATATATATATATATATAACAGTAAGATATATAATCCGGTGTTCTTATTGATATTTTTATTTTTACAAATTAGTGCTCAATGTAAATTTGCAGAGCATTAATATTATAAATTAACTGATTTAAAATATGTTTTTTTCGCTACACAGTAATAAGCTTCCATTTTTAAAACATGGTTATTACTGTGTAACAAAAAACATTTTAAATCAGTTAATTTATAATATATATATATATATATATATATATATATATATATATATATATATATATATATATATATATAGAGAGAGAGAGAGAGAGAGAGAGAGAGAGAGATGAGTGCATAACCGAGTGGTTGGAACATTCGCTCTCCGACGTCCATGAAATCTGGGTTCGAATCTCACCATGGTCGATGTTACTGGCCTGGGGATGAGATCCCAGTGTTCGGAAGGTTGTAAAGTGACTGAAAACCCATGAAAAAAAAAACAAAAAAACTTGATCATTGAAACTGGGTAGTACAGAGAGCGTCGAGTGTTGGGGTAGGACGAAGTTACCGTGCTCGAGGATTTGAATATTTTATTCATATGCCAAACTGCTTATTACGTCAGATTATGAGCTTTCTCCGAGAAATTGTAACGAACTTCTACTCAGCATAAGCCACAGGTAGTCTCTGGTGTTGATGCGTCTGAGTCGGTCATTGTAACAGGGATTGGCTATCACCTTCTTAACAAATGAGTGTTTTAAGAAAACAAAAAGCTCGTCATTATATATGAGAGGGGGAGAAAGACAAGGAGATGGGAAAGAGAGAGGGAAAAGTGAGGAGGGAAGAGAGAGGGGGAAGAGAGAGTGAGAGAGAGGGCATTCTCTACTACTATCAGATTAGTTTTCGATCTCAGTTCAAACCCAGATTGGAAACGCTGATTTTGAAGGAAAGATGGATTTGTTTTTCGATCTGAAATGTTTCTCATTTGATGTTGTTCATCACCGAGTTAAGCTTAGTAGAGAGTCACATATATTTTACACGAAGCTAATGGACATATAAATATATAATCAATAAACACTTATGTTTTTGAACAGGCACATATTTAGCTATGTTTTTACTTATATTTATATAATCATGTATGGATATAATTGTGCGTATATAAGGACATTTGAATGTATATGATTTTATTTGATATATTTTTAATAAATGCCAGTTATATCTGTGTACCGGTTCGCGCTCAGGCGATCTTATAATCTTGTTAGCGCGTGTCATATGATGTATTCAGATCAAATATTGATGATCAGATTGAGCGGCGTTGCTTGTTTGCAAATGTCAACTGCCGCTTCCCGCCACGCGATCAGTCGATGCTCGTTTTAATAACCTTATAGAAAATGGAGTCACATCCGGTGCAAGCATTCACGCCGCATTTGTAAGTGATTGTGGAGCATTTTGCTATCATCCATGATTTATTAGTGGCATCAAACGCCGGAAAATAATGAAGGGTTGATTTTAATGAGAACAATGAGGGATGTACTCGGCCAGCAGCGACAGGGGGTCTCTGTTGGGGGTGTTCGTCATGAATTCTCTGATCACAATGACGTTCGATACTTTGTCTAGATTTAAAAAAAAAAATTGCTTCGGAGTTTAGGACTTCCTATATTTGAATAGAAAGTTGCGTCTTTCGGTCTGACAAGGACATTTTTTTAAAATACTATTATGCTAAAAAAAGGATCATGAATTAATATAATTCTTGCTTTACACCGAAATCCATGGTAACAATCCCGTGATTAACTTCATATCAAAACGATAAATAAATCATCCTTAGTCTCACCAGCTCAGACCTTTACAGCTAAAACACGCCATGTAATTCCTTCAGTTTTCCTTCGGTGAGGGAACAAGTTCCACTCAGCTTTTTCCCAGAACGGTTACTTTGTGGAACAAACACCAAAGAGGATGAAGAAATCAATCGATCAGCTCTACACAAAATACGTTATCTTTTTTTCTCATAAATAAAAGGGAATGAAATGTTACTTTTGGATGAGCGCTTTCTTTTAAAATTTTCAGGATTTGTTTAAGTTCCCGCTTACCTTTGTGTGCAGCCTTCCTTCAGGATACACGATCTAGAGCTAATTTTTCATGTACTAGAATTTTTTGGCAGCACGTTTCAGCGTGTTGAAATCCTCACAGTATTTAGTATTGTTGAAATTATCGTTAACATTTTTTATCGAGATTTACAAACTGTTCTCACTACTGTGTTTATATTTACAGTACTACTGAGATTGTTCTATGGCGAGCTATCCACAGCCGACCAAAGACACGTTACAAAGACACGCTGAAGGAGTCTCTCAAGCATTGTGCCATTCCCCATGCCACCTGGGAAGAGTCTGATGAGCACCGTGCCGTCTGGCGCTCCCTTGTAAGAACCAGAGTGTCTGATTTAAAAAAAAAAAAAAAAGAGAAGAATTATGGACAAAGAACAGAGATGCCAGAAAAAGAAAGATCAAGAAGGTTCAGCCCCCAGCATCTTATGACAACTGCAATAGGTTTTTCAGACCGGACTCATCAGTTATCTCCGCAAGGTAATTCGAAGTCAAGGTCATTTCCGCATGCAGAGGACCAACGATATACTACTACTGTGCATTATATTTTATCAGAATATATATATATATATATATATATATATATATATATATATATATATATATATATATATATATATATTTGTGTATTTAGGCAGCAATCCTTCTTTCATGCACATTTCATTGACAAGATCTATTTCTTATTAAAATATTTAATCCTTGTAAATGGCTAAATGTATAGCCGAAAGCGTTCGGATAAAAAGAACATAATTATTAGATCGCATGAGAAATTGTATAAAAAAACTAGATAAAAGCACCTTGTCTGTCGTATTCAATGAAATGTGCATATATATATATATATATATATATATATATATGAATAAACCTAAGATATGCAAGAAATAATATTGCAATTTTATTGAATACGCATTTGTTATTTTAATCCTTAAATTGATTTTAAAGTAGTGGGAGTATTTTGTATATTCAATAATAAAACTTAATTCTCCCACCACAGAAAAAAAAAAAAAAAAATGAATGAAAATTTATTATACTAAGTTACGCACCTGTCTATATTTCTAAGATGAGGTATTATGTACACTATTAACATTATTCCGATTACTGTCCGAATATTTGTTGCAATATTTATCACAACGTATTTTTTCACGCCCCGGCCGTCTTCAGGTGGTTAGAATGTCGAACTGAACTCTTTATTTCGCTCGCTTGAATAGACTGTTCTTGTTGCACGTGTTATCAGTTATCTCCTGTTAATTCCTCTCTCCAGTTCTCCACTGCCATAACCAGGTATTGAACTCACAACTCTGGGTCTAACCATCGCCTTTATCCACTTTATGATACATGGCGCTGACATCCATTAGACATGGCACTATCTAACCCAGCGAGCGAAATAAAGGGTTCAGTTCAACATTCCAACCACTTGAAGAAGACCGAAACATTGTGATAACTATGGCAACAAAGATGAGGACAATAGTCCGATTAATGTAAATTCGGTAAGTTACGCACCCTAGTAAAACTAAATGTACTTTGTATCCCCTGACCTGTTTGCACTTCTCTCCAAAATTTGATTTCGATCGGTCAACGTATAACTATTTTAGAGGGTGTGACGGACGGGCGAACGCAAGTTACATAAGTTTTAGTTTTACTGCATTTTTTTTATTTTACAATTTAGAGTAGATTTTCTCTAAGTGAGGTTTTCGTTTTACCAAAAGAATTTGAGGATTTAAATTCTTGTAGGCCGCGTCCTTTTAATATAAACATTAAACACTATAAAAAAGAATTTCTCGAAATTTCATAAAATTATATAAGTGTGTGGTAACGAATGCAAAAAAAAATATTTTTACAAAGAAATTCTAAAAAGAGAAATATTTTTAAAATAATTTAATTCATTACTGAATAAAATTAAAATCCAACAATTATCTGATTTTTGCAAGAGTTTCTAAACTAATGGCTTTTTTTAATGCCAAAAAAACACGTTTTTTTTAAACAAAATTTTGAAGGTTCAAAAAAAAAAAAAAAAAAAAGGAAAAAAAGAAAAAAGGGCCTATAAAAATAATTACATAAATTTTTTTGTCTTTTCTCTTAATAAAAGATTTTGACGATAAAACTTTTTATTCATATATGCTCATTTTTAGTGAATCATTGGAGGTGCATATATATATATATATATATATATATATATATATATATATATATATATGTGTGTGTGTGTGTGTGTACACACACACATATATATATATATATATATATATATATATTTCGAAAGCCGGATGTCAGCAATGTAGAAAAATAAAGAAACTACTCCCGGTCAACAAAATGGCCCTAATATTTTTTTAGGGACCTTTAGACTAAACGTGATGATCCTGAGAAAATCGGATTTATGTGATTGAAAGCTGGTTTTGTTAAGAGGCATACAAATTCAATATGGTGTTATATGGGTCATGAAAAGTTAAGTGGGTCATCAAAAGATTAGGATACAGCTTAAAAGATAAAAAGAATAAATACGTATTTACAGTGACCCCGTGACCTCTAGGTGAGCAATTAAACTGTAGGTCACTGGAACAAAGAAACGAAATACGCCTTTAAATTTTGTCGCTAGTCATAGAGGCTAAAATACGATTCATCATTTGAGTTTCTATAGTAAAATCATTAACGTGCATTATACAATATAATAGCTCAATTTTGTCTGTAATGTACTATGTCCGGATGTTCGGATTTTTAAATAATTTCTATAGTAAAACTATTAAAAACAGTTTTCTTCTAAGAGAAGTACTTTAATTAATTCCTCACTAGTAAATCCATTTCTTCTCGATTTTTAACTCATTCCATAGTCAAAACGTTAACAAGGAATTTATATTAAGCGTTTTTTTTTTTTGTCGGAAAACAAATTCTTTAACTCAAGCGGAAGCGCTCATTTCGACATCTACAGCTCGTATGACGAAAACAGACGTTAATTTCGTTCGGTTCCGCGCATCCTCTTCCGGAATACGATCTCAAAAAAATATTAGGGCCATTAAACAGATTTCCTGATAAATCAGAAAAGGGTCCATGCGGTTTTCGAAGCAGCCGTTTCTGTGCTACTGACAACATAAAACCAACGTCGTTTTCACTAACGAAGGCAGATCCAGCTAGGCCTGAAATTGACAACGGACCACCACAGCAAGTAAACTTAAACAAGAAATCAGTAGCGACACCAAGGCTTCAAATGATGACCTCGGCCGGTGATGAAACCAACAGCGGCAAAGACTAACTCTCGTCTACAATCTATCTAACTCGACTACATATGTGTGTTTATTATCCTCCACGTGTTTTTCTCAACTACATACTTCGTGTGTTATACTCCAAATGAACTCTCAGTCTCTCACGACTGGAATATTCCAGAATATAAAAAAACAAAAAAAACTTTCTTATCTCAACCGCGTCTTATCTCCCTTTGCTGTTTTTGTCCTTTCCAATGTTTTTCTTGCTAACGATAAGCCCGACGTCACAATCTTATCAGTAACGCTTGCATTAATTCAGGAATACTTGACAATATTTTTTCCCGATTTTCAATACATTTCTAGATTAAAAATGCGTTTGCAGTATATGATATATGCATATTTTTTTATCAATATTTCTTGCATTAATGCAAAACTACTTACTCTGATTTTTATTTCATTTCTATAGTAAAATTAGGATTTACATTTTACAATGTACCAGTTATTTACACTATATTCAGCTACGGTGGAGTAATGGATAGCGGCTCGGATTGGATAATCAAAAAGCAAAGTTCGAATTCCAGTCGAGTTCATTACATTCCCTTATATGCTAATACTCTTGTGAAAGGTATGAATCCATCTCTTCTCCACAGCTATAGGTAAATAGCAGGACATATCGGACCCTATAGCCTTGGTTGGAAAGCAGTCTATGAGAATGAAAACTGAATTCAGACCAACTTGCAGAAGGTTGAGCTCCGTCTGTAGCTACAGTAAATGAGGTGTCTCTACGACTCCAAGGGGTTACGGGATTTGTGATCGTGATATTCGGACTATTGTCCTTGTTATCATGAACGTTTCAGCGGTTGTACCCTAAGGCTTTCTCCAGGTGTATATCTATTGGGTTAAAACATTGGTTAATGATATATTAATTGCGAGTTCAAATCTTGGTGTGGGCAGTGTGTACTTGAACTCAATGTAAAATGGGCGAGTAGTAACTGGGCAATACGAATCATAAGAACTATACTATATGGGCAGTGGAAAGAGAACAGGCTACCCCTAGATTAAAGGGTTCAATTCAGAATTCCTTGTAGGTTACTCGGGTCAATAGACACCTGATGAGAGTTGGAGAGCAAAACGACCGAAATATAGTTCTAATAACGAAGATGAGGACAGAAGTTCAAATATATATTCAGAAAAAAAAATGCTAACTCCACATCCCAGGAATTTAGATAAAAATGTAATAAATATAATGCCAGTAACATTTAATCTTCCTTTATAGACAATTTTCTCATGAGCAAACTTTAGAAAATAGATATGGTTCTACAGAAGGATGCTGAGAATACCATAAACGGACCATGTGAGCAACGAGGAAGATTTTAAGGAAAATGGAAACGAAAATGAGACTTGGAATCGGTAATAACCAGCTGAAATCTCAAGGGGTGAGGAGAGTGGGCTTGGATAATATGACACTCACATGACACATTGAAAACGAGAAGGAAACATCGAGTAAACTACCTATTGTGTAAATCTGCCTCGTCAGATATCGAAAGATACATGATCGCGTAAGCGTGTATCACGCATGGCACATAACTGATGATCACTATATTAATGTATAAAATATGGAGTGAGAGAGGAAAATGCAAAAACAAAATTTCTGCACTATTTATATTATTTGGACTATTGTCCTCATCTTTGTTGCCACATTAATTACAACGTTTCGGCCGTTGTACGCTCCGGTCTTCTTCAGGTAGTTGGAATGTCGAACTGAACACCATTTAGATCACTGTGGTAGACTGTTCTAATTCCACGTGCCATGTTTAATGGATGTCAGTTATCAGTTATCTCCTGTTAATTCCCCTCTCCAAGTTCTCCACTGTCTTAAACGGGTATTGAACTCAAGGACACATGGCACAGTGGATAAAGGCGTTAGTTAGACCCAGTGATAGGACCCAAAAAGTGTGAGTGTGAGCGAATAATACCTCATCTCAGAAATATAGACAGATACTGAAAGGCCGAAAGGTTGTAATTGATATGGCGACAAAGATGAGGACAATAGTCCGAATAATGTAAATAGTGTACATAATACGTCATCTTAGACAGATACTGAATAAATTTTCCGTCAATTTTTTAATACATAACTTCACTCATGACAAGCTTCGAGAACCAATCAAGATAGTGGGTTACTGAATGAGGTGTGTGTAATATGAACAGAAGACGAGATGGGTGATGAGAAATTGCACCAGATAAAAAAAAAATCCAGTAACTGCTTAAAAATTGCTGCATGTTTTGGATACGAAAATAAAGGCTTCAACCACGTTATGTCTTAAAAGGTGGATTTTCCCAAGATAAAGTACCTTGTAATTGTAGGCCCATTTTCTTCAATATGACTTGTCGATTGCCTGAGCCGATAGGTGTCCGTTACACGTTTAAAAATCCCAGATATATCTATTCAGACACATATGCCCATTCTATAGACTTAACCCTTTTCACGCGGTTAGATTTTGTTAGCCATAATACAACTTGGGATTGATAGTGGATTTCTAGTAAACACATATATTCCGTGATTTCTTTCGTGATGTCTCTTGGAATGAATATTTTATTCATCCTGTTAAAAAATACGCGTTTATGGTCTTCTCCTGGGTGAAAGCCGACATTAACTCTTTCATTGCGGCAAGTTAAATTGCGTTCATCATCTTGTTTCTTACCTGCATGTTCAACCGCTATAGTCCACAGGAATCACTTCTTCCGGCTGTACCAGCGCTACACATCTGATTGCAACAGACATGTCTCTGTCTTCTCGTAATGAGTGCAAGTGTGTCGTCAAAGAAGCGAAGTTATTGTTTGCTAATAGAATGAAACAATATATAACATCTAACAGGAGTGTGCTGAACAACAGCGTATCCTGAATCCCTCCTCTATTCAGTCAATTCGAAGTCCTGACATCTACAGCAAATAAGGTTGAATGCTTTTCTCGGAAATTCTCTTCCAACTCAACACTTGACTCATTTGGAGTAACAACACATGATTTCTCCCCTAGACTCTGCTGAGTGATATGCGCATAATCCCGTCACTGGTCTTAGACATCATTTCTATATTACCCTCCCATAAGGTAAGCGAAGGTGATTGGATAACTCAAATCAAGAAATGTGCTCCAGAGCTGGCTCCAGTTCTCTTCAAACTCTACAACTACTGCCTTGCTGCTTTCTAGCTTATTGAAAGTCCTCCTCTGTAATTGCTGTTTTTAAGAACTCTAGATAACCTCCTGACCATTAGTCTCCTAACGCTTTTCAGCAAAATATTCGAGGTTTAATCGATGTTGAAGGGGTTAAACATGTTACCACTCACGGCCTACTCGCAGACAAACAACGAGGCTTCCGTTTTGCTAGGTCTACGGCTGATATGCTAACGGCCATCACTGAATATGTATATCAACCTCATGATCATAACGGTGAACCTTGAGCTGTGGCCCGGGATATCTTGAAGGCGTTTGACATGGTTTTGCACATTGGTCTTCGACGTAAGCTCCAGGACCACGGCATTACAGGACGATTGTTTGATTGAAGTCAATCTTTCCTAAATGGGAAACGAAGGTAGTGTTGAACGGGTTCACTTCCAGATCCTTTC
>OZ010582.1:116915716-117048216 GCA_963932145.1 Acanthosepion lycidas | reverse complement strand
CTTGTCTTGAAAATAATCATTTTAAATGCTGGCTTGTCTGAATTCTAACACCAGCCTCCGATACTAGTGGAAAATACGTAACTATTCCACTCAGGAAACATTGCGAACCTTAAGAAAATAATTCACTTTTCTTTCAAGAGACTGCAAAGAAAAAAAGGTAAACGAAAAAGTCGCCAAACATCTGTTGCCCTGGAAACAGATTAGAACAGCAAATGCAATTGTACGAATAGTGATTTAACCTCCTGTGGGCATGTGAAAACTGATCTCTTGTAAGCGGTTTAAAGTAAAATCCTTTTTTTATGCTAGACCATATCTGCTAATGTCTACTAATTAATGGGCCCATCTTTCATTGATAGAACCAAGAGAAATTTCTAGTCACTGACCTTTAAGAACGCTTGCGGTTATGGAAAGCTCACATTTGCTTTAAGGTCTTTAGAGAGAACTCTGTTCGATTACAGATGCGGGAATTCTAGTCTATTTGTTGATAAACGCCACTCTCAGTTAAATTCTAGTTTCATTATTGTGGCTTTGATTGAACTACCTTATTTTTTGGTGTATAAAACGCACCATTTTATCCAAAGATTTAATGTCAAAATTAGTTTGGTTCCTATATATAGAAGGTAAGGATAATAAATATCATATATAGTGAGGAATAGTATAGCATTAGATTTTATGACGTGTTTTTTTTATGCGCAAAAATTGGGAGGTGGCACTATACACAGGAAATTTTAGTTGAATAGGTTAAAAATCATGCATTATAATTCAGGGATCGCACTATACATGAAGTCGACTTATATACGAGATATTTATATACACATACACACACATATATATATATATATATGTATGTGTGTGTGTGTATGTATATATATATACATGTATGTGTACATGTGTGTGTGTGTATGTATGTATGTCTCTCTCTTTCCTCTCTCTCTCTATATATATATACACACACACACATATATATATATATACACTGCGTGCCAAATTATTATCGATATAACTTTTTTCTAATATTTCAAAACCGTCCAATCAATTCACACAAATTTTTCACACAATGTTGGCAACACTGATCTGCGCAATTTCTGAAATTTTCGTACTGATCTGCACAATGTAAACAAACTGGCGCCATATTTGTTATCAGCACATTGATTTGAGGGTGCCGAATTATTAGAAAGGTTTAGTAAAATTCCCAGAATTGATCAAACAAAATGTTTATTAATGTTGCACGTGAATGTTTATGATCAAAAGAAGCTAATAAATAAGATAATCAAACAAATAATAAAAGATACAAACAAAGGCACAGTCTTAAACAAATTAATAGGGAATGTGCTTTCCCTGTTTTGAAATTACTTGAAGAAGTCGACGATCCGTAGGATTTGTTAATTGTAGGATGTCATCTGCTGTAGTGCCGCGAGATATGTCAAGAATTGCTTCCCTCAACTCAGCGTTGCTCCTGAATTGTCGTCCGTTGGCGTACAGTCTTCGCTTCATGATGCTCCAAAAGTCTTCGATTGGGTTCAAATCTGGAGAATTTGCTGGCCACTTCATTTTTTGAGGTTCATCGAAGCCTAACTGTTTCAAATATTCAGTAGTCTTGTGAGCAGCATGTGAGGGAGCATTATCTTGCATAAAATCAATGGCCCTTCTGAAGGCAACTCTTTGCCTTTTCATCCACGGCTCAAGATGCTCCTTCATAAACGCTATGTATGAATCAGCAGTCATTTTGACGCCATCTGGTACTCTCCATGGGTCCACTAATGTTTTTCCAATAATACCACCCCAGATCATTATGCCTCCACCACCTTGTTGGCGTCTCAAACTGATGGCGATTCTGTCCCTTCATTACCCAGCCTTTGCACCATCTATCTGGCCCATCAAGTGAACAAAACTTTAGAGAAGTCAATCTTCATATTGTGCTCGGCCGATTTCCATCGATTTTGAATGTGATTTCTCGTCAACGGAGGCTTCGATACAGGTTTGACTGTTGTTGCTATTTCCCTCAGATACCGACACCGAGTACTTTTAGACACAGTAGGATCCCCAATGCGACTGAAAAGCTCTTGATTGGTAAGTCCAGGGCTTTTCGTGGCCTCTCGTTTAAGTCCTGACATGAGACGACGTGAAATAACCCTCGGCTTGACTGTATCTACCCTATTGCATACTTGTGTAGGGTCGGCGGTGAACTTTTCCACTGTTTGATGACACCTCCCTATCATTTTAGAAATTTCTAGGCTAGATTTACCTTTTGAGAGTTCTGAGGTGATAATTTACTTTTCAGCATCACTTAAACTGTTTTTACGGCCCATCATTTCACTAAATTCTTAAACTTTTTTTAATAATTTGGCACACTCAAATCACCGTGCTGATAAAAAATATGGCGCCAGTTTGTTTACATTGCGGAGATCAGTACAAAAATTTCAGCAATTTTGCAGTTCAGTGTTGCCAACATTGTGTGAAAATTTTGTGTGAATTGATTGGACGGTTTTTAAAATATTAGAATAAATTATCTCGATAATAATTTGGCACGCTGTGTATATACATACACACAAATATATATATATATATATATATACACACACATACATAGATATATAGACATATATATAAGAATGCGCTGTTATAGTTAATTCAAAAATTAACTGGTAAGGCTATCATGTTTATCTTAGAGAGGTAATTTTAATTTATGTAACTAATTAAAAAAATACAATTTGTGTATTTTAAAACGATGCTATTATAGGCATTTTAAAACATACCCTTATTTAGTGTTGGTTGTATTTTTATATCGGGGACATTAAGAATTTGGAGTTTTGTATTTTCTTGGTAGAGTATACATGTATTGTGAATTAATATTTCTCTAAATTGTGAATGTGGCCAGGATTGTTCCTTTAAATGTTATACAATAGAACTTGAATCCGACATATGTAATGTAAACCTCCTCGATATGATGTTATCATGAAACCAACATATATATATTTACTTTTTTGTCAGAGAACAATCTCCCAAAGGACATTTAAATTGATATACAATGTTGGTCTTTAGCAAAACATTAGTTGGCGGAGAAGAGTTTTTGCGGATGGTTAAGTTGGTTATATATGTATATTAAAATAGGTATGCATTTAGTTCATTAGTAAATTGAGAACGTGTGTTTAAAGTTAATAAATTTTGTCCTAAAGTACCAGATTTAATTTTATTTCAATAAAAATCTTAAATACGATTGTAGCCCCACCACCTAAGACAAACTGTCTACAAAATAGTAGAGCATCTTATACACTGGTTCATATATTTTTAAATAACTAAGGAAAACTATTCGCAATTTAGTTTACGTCTTCTGGTACAACAGGTCGGTGACAAAACCTAAATAAGCGATGATGGTAATTTTTTTTAAAACAGTTCTCCCCTACTTGGAAAATTGGCGCATCACAATCTTCTTATCTTCCATTTAACCTTTTGCCTCACTATCATGAGTCTAGTAAATACCAAAATAAGTTTGATGTCATTTTTTCTTTAGCTAAAGAGGTTATTACTCAGCTTAAGTTAGTTTTGTACAGAATCACAGTGGTGGGCACATTAAGGTTGAACTCACCACAGAAATGAAACCCACATGTCAAACATCAATCTATGGTAGGTGCCTTGTATTGCCAAAGATCTTAGATAAATAGAAAGGTTTATATCATTAGCTGTTTTTGTCCTTTTCGTTAATAACCATTTATGAGGATAAGCAAAGTGTTTATTATACTGAGATGCAAACCCAACTCACCGCATATTGTCCAGTTGCTAGTTTGCTTCCTTGATACAAGTCTCATCTGTCCATCAAATATGCATGCTATTGTCATCTGTAAAGTTGAGTAGTGACAGCTTGTATAAGCAGATCATAGTCGCTTTGTTCTAACGTAGCACAATGGTTAGGTTATAATTGTGTGATATTTCTTTCAAAGCGTAGCTATCATTTTTTGTTTATCTACTTCAGCAGGTCACCAGAAACAGTTTTTGAACAAATCGAAAACTGTAAAATACGAATAAGAAATGCAGGTATAAAAGGTCGGAAATGATGTTGCCGGAGTCTTTTTGTAGTTCCTTCTGAATTTATTTTTTTTGGAATAAGATTAAATATGGTCTAAAGTTACGTATATTAAATCAAAATGACATACTCGAAATATTACTTGTGCATTGCCATGATGACAAGCACGAGGAACAGCTCCAGATATGAACCACGCGATTTAAAGAAATGTTTTAACAGATAATATGTGACACCGATATCCAGAAGTTAAAAAAAGTATGCTAAACCCTTTGCTAATATCAATTCTCTTATATGTCAGTGAATACAAGACAGTCTCCTTACAGATGAACAGGAAACTAGAGGCAACAGAGATCTACATCTACAGATGGTCGGAGTATCTGAAGAAGTTTTAAGGAAGATGGAAACAAAAAGGACACTTAAAATGTGAGAGTCGAAATTTTCGGGGACATATAAAGGAAGACGGCGACTCAAGCTTGTGTCGCTAGACCAATTACAACTGAATAGAGAGACTTGTCTTCACTTGCTGACCCACATTTTCGTGATACATCTACAATGTTACGCATATTTAAAAAAAAAAAAAAAAAAAAAAAAAAATCACCATAATGAGAGAAGAAGGCTTGGAAAATTTGGTACTCACTGGACACATCGAAGGCAAGAGGGATGGCAGAAAATAGCGCGTGAACTAGGTAATAGTTGGTGTAAATAGCTTGATAACCATTTCCCTATTGGGGAGACTATATATTTATTATAATTAGCTTCACCTGACAAAAGGTCCGCATTGATGAGTATCTCACTGAGTATCACTCAATAAGAATCGCGCGGGATACTGGTTTCCTGAGCCTCCTTCAGTTGGTGCACAAATTTGGATTAATCTGCAACAGCCCCCATCCAACCGAAAGGAGAGAGAGAGAGAGGGAGAGAGAGAGAGAGAGGGGGAGAGAGAGAGAAAAAAAAAACAAAGAAGAGGTGAAGAAAACAAACACAAAAGACGAGAAAATAAAACCAAAGGAGAAAAAGACCAAAACAAAGGAGAGAGAGAGAGAGAGAGAGAGAGAGAGAGAGAGAGAGAGAGAAAATAAAAAAAAGAAAACAAGAGAGAGAGAGAGAGAGAAAATAAAAAAAAGAAAACAAGAGAGAGAGAGAGAGAGAAAATAAAAAAAAGAAAACAAGAGAGAGAGAGAGAGAGAAAATAAAAAAAAGAAAACAAGAGAGAGAGAGAGAGAAAATAAAAAAAAGAAAACAAGAGAGAGAGAGAGAGAGAAAATAAAAAAAAGAAAACAAGAGAGAGAGAGAGAGAAAATAAAAAAAGAAAACAAAGGAGAGAGAGCGAGAGCAAACAAAGGAGAGAGAGCGAGAGCAAACAAAGGAGAGAGAGCGAGAGCAAACAAAGGAGAGAGAGCGAGAGCAAACAAAGGAGAGAGAGCGAGAGCAAACAAAGGAGAGAGAGAGAAGGAAAAAAGAAAAAAAGGAGAAAGAGAGAGAAGGAAAAAAGAAAAAAAGGAGAAAGAGAGAGAAGGAAAAAAGAAAAAAAAGGAGAAAGAGAGAGAGAAAAAGAGAGAAAACAAAGGAGAAAGAGAGAGAGAAAAAGAGAGAAAACAAAGGAGAAAGAGAGAGAGAAAAAGAGAGAAAACAAAGGAGAAAGAGAGAGAGAAAAAGAGAGAAAACAAAGGAGAAAGAGAGAGAGAAAAAGAGAGAAAACAAAGGAGAAAGAGAGAGAGAAAAAGAGAGAAAACAAAGGCGAAAGAGAGAGAGAAAAAGAGAGAAAACAAAGGAGAAAGAGAGAGAGAGAAAAAAAAGAGAAAACAAAGGAGAGAAAGATACCAAAAGCAAAGGAGAGAAAGCGAAAGATACCAAAAGCAAAGGAAAGAAAAAAAAAAGATGCCAAAAAAACAAAGGAGAGAAAACAAAGAAGAGAAAAAAAAGAAAGAAAAAAAAAGGAAAGTGACGTTTATAGCTCAATTGCGAAATAGTTATACTAATATCTGCTATTTGACAGACACTCTTCTTTTTTGGTGTGTATTCCTATGTAAAGGTACGTTAGCTTTCGTTTACATGCCTTTTTTGACTAAAGATTCACGAGAGAAAAATTATTGTTGCTTAGTATGGCTGTATTTAGACAAATCAACGGTTGTAAAAATACATAATCTGTATACTGCATATACTCATTGTTAGAATTTTATTTCAAGACTTGTTTCGGAAAATGTCGCATATTTCAAAGATCAGTGTTGAGACACAGTGCCATCTCCTAAATTTGCATTTAAAATTCTAAAGAGTTGATTTCCTAATGCCATATCTTCTCGCTTTGCAATCTATACACGTTCCTCATTAATACGTAATTAGCCAAGCCAATTGTTGAATATCACCATGATTAACCTCTAGAGACCATGACAGTTCGTCGTCATCTGACGATGCTGTCGTTGTTATCTTGATGGATCATAATCCAAGAATTTCTCATAAATAATGTAATACATAATGAAAATTGAGAGGAAGCCAAGAATTTATTTTTGTTATTATTCTGCATATTTTTAGATAAGTGTCTTCTCTTTGGTGCTTTTGCGAATAAAACATGTCTACCCTTATATTCTTTGGGTTTTTGCGTCGCTTGAGGTTCCGAGGTGTATTGTTATCCGTATTCTAGATATTTTTCGTCTTATCTCTACACTTGTTGTTTTTAACAATATTTTACTCACTATTATCTTCGCTCTTTCTCACATGTAGGCCGTGTTTCAACTTTAGTATTCGCAGGTCGTATAACGGTTGTCGGCGCGGTAAGTGGATTCGCCAGGAATACGTTTCTTCTCCCAGAACCAGGTATGGTTTAATAAAAAAAAAAAAAAAACTTTTTGGCAACCAGACAAAGAGAAGAAAAACTTAACTCTCAATCGTGTAGAAATAAACAAGGAACCATTTCACTATCTTAAGAACATATTAGCTTAGTATCGTTATTTGGTTAAATGTAATATAGGTAGTTCAATACCGACTAGGTGCTTCATTTATTGATTTGGTATAAGGTAGTAGGACCTAGACAAGCAATAGTTGCATCCTGGGCATGAAGATAAAGTACATCCGGCAGCAAGGCCTCTGATCGGGAGGTTTTGAGGAGCATGGAACCACCTTTTAATTGCTGTTGTTACCAGGTCCAACCTTACTCCGGGTGATAGCATCCGTTACTGTTCCAGCTATAGGAAAATAGTTAATCCCCAAATTGGGATTAAAACACTATGAAAGCATTATTTTTTATAGTAGTAAACTAGCAATACATTTTCATAGTAAAAAAAAAAAAAAAATGATCAGCTATACATTTACGTAAAAGAAATTACTAATGTTTCCAAGAGAATTAAATTTCAGCATTAAATGACCCATAGGGAGGTTATATGCTGTTAAACAAACAAACCAGTACCAGTTATTGAATAAAGAAAAGTACTTGTAATTACATGTTTGACTATAGTAAGTCAGCACTTAGGATTCTGTCTGGATATTTTTGATTTTCTTTAGTTTATGAAAGAGTTTTCGAATAACTAGTCGATAGAACGTTCCTTTTCACTGCATTTTGTCTATAATTGCAGTCAAAATTTTGAATGGCCAAGACGCGGACATTGACAAGCATAAATATCATGAAATGTCACGCCTGTCTAACAGGCAAAGAAACGATAGGACTGTTTCTACATGACCCAGCCAATGATTTTTTTTACTACGATGTTCACCCAATATAAAGCCCAAGAGCCACCCGAGGTAGAGTAGCACAATTTATGGGAGTAATGTGAGGAAGATAATGATTAATATTCGACTTGAACAGGTTAACACAGTAGTGATCGGGGAAGCATCCTTTTGCCAGTTGGTTCCACAAAGCAGCAGTTCGTGGGAAGAAGCTGCTTGAGTAGAACTTGCATCTTACCAATGGAATAAGAAGGGAACGAGTGTGGTTCGCTACAATGGGCGTGGTATGGCGGGTTTGGTTTGTTTTACGGCATATCAACCTCAATGGGTTATTGAAAGACGACACGATTTTTACAATAGATTCGTACGAGTAGAATATGCATTCTTTGTAAGAAATCAGTTTGTAGATCAGGTTTCGTTGACATATTTTTGTAAAGAGGGTTTTTGTTAAGAATCATGTTTCATTGATGCATTCTTTTCAGATATACAGTTTGTAGAGAAATTGGTTTTTATTAACATTTCCATTTGGTTTATATTTTTGGGTAGAGATTCACTGTTTTAAGAAATCATGTTATCCACATTTGCTTTCTCGAAGAGCTCATACATATTTTTTATATTATAGCATATTTTGTCTTGAGAGAGCAAAGGTTCAACACTCGATTAAGATATCTTTAATACTGTATGCCGGTTCATATGCTGGGCATACTGGCTGATCTTCCTTGTTTAATAAGTATGAGTGGGCTATTCTTGTATGATCAATTCCTAAGCGGGCCAGTACTATTTCTTCCTTTCGAGATTTTTTGAAAGCTGAATTCCATTCTCTTAATTTGGGCTAAATTGTGAAGAGTTTGTATAGATTATCGTCCCAGCACCGTTGCCATTCCTTTTGAATGTATTTGTTAAAGACCTTAAAATCAGTGTACGAGATTTTGGCCTTTGAATCTATATGCATATCTAAAGATGGTTTGACTTCTAAGTCTGATTTATTGCGACCTTCCATTCCGATATGGCTAAGAATCTAACATAGTTTGATGACTTTTTGTTTTTAAGTAGAAATCATTTTACATAATAGTTTAATGAGCGAGTTGTTAGAATCCGAAAATATTAAAAATTTCCTTTTGTTTGCTCTGATGATATCGAGATTTAGCTCTATTGCGTAAGCCTCCACAGTAAAAATAGAGCTTTCTTTTGGGAGGCGCTTTTGTTTGGTAATATTTTGGCTCGCTGACTTGTCGCGTCCTCACAGTTTGACCAGTCTGTATAGATGGTTGTATGATTAGGGTAGTTTCTCAATATTCCCTGAAACTTGTCCTGGAATGTGAGTGGGTGCGTCTTTCGTTTAGGGAGTTTATTTAATTCGATCAAGACTTCGGCTTGCTTGATAGTCCATGGTGGAATACTGACTACAGTCGTTACTTGTATGTTTGAAAGCGAGATCCCTAACTCTTCGGCAATGGATTTCATCCTGAGTCCGTAGAGTTTTATTGTATTGTTTTTTGATGGAACAGATCACAGTAATTGGGTTTAAAGGTACTACCGTAAACTGGATTAGTTGAGCATGATTTTATTGTGACATAATACTGTAGTGACAGTTTAGTGCGCCTTAAATGTGGAAGTGTTTCCATTGTTTCTGTGTATAAGCTCTTCACTGGGGATGTCCTAAATGCCACAAGTACTAAGCTGAGGCTTTGATGATAGGTTGCATTGAGCATTTCTAGGTATGATTTTCTGGCCGCCCCATATATGAAACTAGAGTAATCCAGTTTTGAGCGAAGTAGTGATTTGCATAATTTAATTAATGTTTGTCGATCTGTTCCTCATTTACTGTGGACTCCCACACGCAAAATTTGGAGGACTTTACTAATTTTTTGTTTTAAATATTTTAGATGAGGAATGTTAACTCGTTGTCAAAAATGATGCCTGGTGGGATATCTGGCTTAATTTTAAACAGGGGTCGTTGAGCAATTTTCTTAATTTGCAGAAATGTAGACATTTGGTTTTCATTATGTAAATAGTAAAACAATTTAGAGTGACCTATTTGAGTATTTTATTGTTGGAGTTGTATTTCTATGGTATGCATATGTTCAAATCTGTACATTACTAGCAAGTCGTTGACATATAGGGAGCATCTTACTCCTGGGCTTAGGGATTTAACTATGGGGTTAATTTTTACGCCGAATAAGATCACCGGAAGAATTCCTCCTTGTGGAACCCCTTCTTGGGTTTGCAGTTCTGATAGCGTAGTTTCTATACGAACTTGAAATCTTCGGTCTTCCAGGAAATTCTCTATGAAATGATTCAGCGTTCTTTTTAGGCCCAGTTCATACATGTTTTTCAAGATACCAAATTTACATATTGTATCACACGCCTTTTACAAGTCAAGTCAAGTCAAAAAAAAAAAAAAAAAAACTGCCGTGAGGCTTCTCTTACAAAAGGTTTCTAGGGGTACTAAGTGGTCCATGGCACTTGTTTTTCCTAAAAGCACACTGGAAGTCGCTGATTAAGCTTTTAGTTTCCAGGTACCAAGTCAACCTGTTGTTGAACATTCTTGTCATAGTTGTACATAGGCAACTGGTTAATACTACCGGTCGGTAGTTTCAGGGCCTGTGTCAACCTTTCCAGGTTTTAATATAGGGATGATGAATGAACGTCTCCATATTTCTGGGAAGTTGCCATTGGTCCATATGTTTGATATTTTAATAACAGTTGTAAATCAGTTGGATATCATGTGGGGTCACGGCTATATTGTGGGCTTTCTTTAAAGATTCATTTAATTTCTCCAGAGTGAATGGTAGGTTATAGCTCTCGGAATATTTTGATTTAAAGTTTAGTTTTTGTTTTTTCGGTTTTTTATTGAGCTTTAAAAATTGTTGCTACCATTCTTGGCAGATTAATTTTTAGAGATTGTTTTGGCCATTTGGTCAGCAATATCCTTTTTACTGGGTATTTTAATGTTATTTATCAAAATGTGTTTTACGGTGTTTTGTATTTGCCTGTTATTTTCTTTATCATATTTCAGACAGATTTTGTTTTTGTAGCAGACGTGAGTCTGTTAAAGTAGTTTTTCCAGCATTCTTTTTTTTAGTTTCTTTATTTTCCGTGGTTTTGTTCGGAATTGCTTAAATTGCAGCAAATTAGAGATTGTAAGTTCTCTCAGAGCTGCTCTTCTTACATTCATTATTGAACCAATATCTGTTGCTTTTTTGTGTCTATTTTTTGAATGTATTTCTCGGCTACAGAAATGTTACGTCGTCCCCTGGTCGTAACGCCAACCGTGTCGTTGTATCCCAGTCTACCACGGCACCAATGGTGACGTCCTACTTTGATTCCCAGTCTGCCTACCCACGTTGTGATTTCATCTAGGCAGAGGAAATCAATCAGTCATCGGGGCCGTACTGCAAACCGAGTCCAACGGGGGTGATACCACAAAAATACGCATAAAAGGTAACAAAATGAAAACTCAAAAGTTCGAAGTATCAAAGAAGTTAACAAACTTTATGTCTAGTTGTTCGATACATAGGACTGCATCTATCTCCCGACTAGTTCTATGGATTGTGGCACGTCGTTTTCCGCTAGGCAAGTTTTAACACTTCAAGTCGTCTGCTCTCTAAGAAATTGGTGTTTCGGTGGGTCTTTGGACGAAAGTCAAAAGAAAAACTTATTTCGGTGATCTGGATCTAAGTCGCTCTTCAAAATAATTGTTCTTGGTTTGAAGATGTGGGTCTGGAAAATGTGCGGGAATCTTGGTCAGCTATTTGCGAGGCTTGCCTTAACCGAAGACTGCTGGAACTCGACTCTCTTAAAATGCTCGTTGTGGCTTCGTTTATATGGGCGCCGACCAAAACCGGGGTGGGTTTGTCGACGCTGGGGGGTTCCTCGATAATTCTAAATACATATCCACCTCTCTGGTTAGGAATTTCCACCTTTTTCCATTTTTGGGGACCTTTCCTCACTCCCACCTTCTCATCATACCTCAGAGGGGCGTGAACTGCCCTCCCCACATCTTCGTGGCAACCTCTCTTACTCATCCTCCAGATGGGCGGCAACAGCCTCCATCGTGCATCACGTGATCACCACTCGACCAATGATGTCTCAGTCGGGCGTGGACGAATCTTCGGCTTGTTTCAGAAAAAAAAATATCTTGCTTAAAAAAAAAATTATCTCTCTTTTCTTTCCTTTTTCTTCCCCTTAATGGTTTATCATTTCTCCAGCCGCGAACGGGACAATATGACAATGGCGGTCATAACTCTTGTTCTACACGTGGTTTACTTCAAGTATTTTATCGCTAATTATCAGAATGTGTGGTCCTCCCGACATGGTCTCAAAAAAGGATATCTCCAAAGCCCCAGTCGGTCTGTCGCCTCGAAGAAAGAAAAAAAAAAATTTTTCTTTCGGCACAATTCCTGATAACAAAATATTATTATCGCAGGCCAAGGATGCTCGTGGGTGGTTTTTTTAATTTTTCATATCTGTCCGAGTCTTTTTAGTTGCTGTTTTTCGTCACTTAACGAAACAACATTTTCATTTGAATTTTTCTTTCTCTCTCTGGCCAGTCGGTCTGTAGCCGATAATAAGATGTCTTCCGTACCAATAGTTTGTTTTCATATCTTTAGATAACACGGCCGATGCCAAAACATATCTGATTCCTTCCTTCCCTCCTTTTCTTTTTACTCAGAATTTCCCTGTCATTGTAATGACACTCTTTCGCCATTTGTTACTTATCAAAATATCACTTTATCCATTGTCTCTCAGCTGTGTGTGTGTTCTTGCTTAACACTCACTCCTTTTTTTCCTCTCTTTCCTTTTCTCTTTCTGCCTTGTTAAATGGTGCCACAGAAATGAGGATCTCCGGAAAATTTTTCAAGTCCTTGATGCTTCTTCCTTCAACCACTTTTCAGAACATTGTTTTTTTAAATTCTTCCCATTTCGCTCCGCCTAATTTCCAACAGAGAGGATTTTTGTCATTATGTTATGAATTTTGTAGAACGATTGGCAAGGGATAGCTACAGCATGTATCTGCCAGTACCTTCCAAGAGAGATCCATGTAAATTGATGGATCCCATAGGAATAAGTTTATTGCCGAGCAACTACCAGAAAATGGATTTATGTAGTGATTTTCCAAGCGTAGCTTAGATGTAGCACAAAGGCCGAAAGTAGGAGCACCCAGTGAAGATCGAACTCAGTCGTAATTGTTCTAGCGAGACAAGCTTATTACCATTACACCGCCTCGAGGTGCTCTATAGCGATTATCCAAGCGTAGATTAGATGTGGCACAAGGCCGTAAATAGGGGGCACCTAGATCGAACTCACTACTCAGTTGTAACTGTTCTAGTGAGACACGCTTGCTAACCATTACACCACGTCGAGGTGCCCAAGTGATTTTCTAAGCGTAGCTTAGATGCAGCACACGGCAGAGAGTGTGGAGCACCCAGTGAGGATCGAACTCACTATTCAGTCGTAACCGTTTTAGCTAGACAAGCTTGCTAACCATTACAATACACCGAGGTGCCCAAATAGTGTTTTTCTAAGCGTACCACAGATGTGGTACAAGACCGAAAGTATGGGGCACCCAGTGAGGATCAAAATAACTACCCAGTCGTAATTGTTCTAGCGAGACAGACTTGCTAGCCATTACACCATGCCGAGGTACCGAAATGGATTTATGTAAGTCAGAGTTTTATCATTTTATAAAATGCATAAATCGTTGTTATAAATAATTGTTTCTAAGGTACTTCCCGTTTGTCTTTACAATCCTATATGGTACAGTGACAGTTTAAGTACCCTAGTATCTGAAATTACAAAATCTACTACGGAATCTAGCGACGGAGAGTGAGAAGAAGGGACTAAGCATAAACTACAAGAAGACATAATGCATGGTCATCAGTAAGAGGATGAGCCCGAAATGCGATTTGCAGGTCGGGAACACTAGAATCAAGCAGACGCAGAAGTTTAAATATCTGTTGAATGTAAACTACAATGAGTGAATACTGAATATCACGTATTAACCAGTTGCCTATGTACAGCAGTGACATCTGGGAAGCGTCTTTTACAGAAGACGGTAAGTGCGACACTGAGATCTGTAGACGTATTAGGATGACAAAGGACATATTCCAAAAGTTGGGCAGAGTACTGCGAGACAGGAGGATTTCTTTGGTAACAAAGAAAAGAATACTGAGCTCTTACGTGACATCTGTCCTTCTTTATGGCAGCGAATGTTAGAGGATTTCCTCAAAGATGAAAAAGAGACTCGAGGCGACGGAGATTTGGTTATACAGAAGGATGCTAAGGATATCATGGACCGAGCGTGTGAGCAACGATGTGGTATTAGAGAGGATACAAACAAGGAGGAGGCTTATACTTAACACCAGGAAGAAGCAGCTGAAGTTTCTAGGACACATAATGAGGAAGGAGGGCCTGGAGAATCTGATACTCACAGATCAAACAGAATGGAAAGAGAGACAAGGGAAAAACGCATGACATAATCGGCCTTAAGCAAGTGGATGACAGAACATGGCCTGGGGAAGGAAGCAGCGGGAAGGAACTTGTCAGCTGCAAGGGATAGAGGGAGATGGGGAGCCATTATCGCCTACGCCCTGAAAGGACATGGCGCATAAAGAAAAGAGGCAGGGTGTTGTCCGATGACGTTATGAATTTTTAGCTTCATTTCATAGTTCATTTGGTGGGATATATACTGAGCAGATGTTTACTGGCCTTTATAATATCACTTTAACAGCATTTGCCTGTAAAGTAATAGTTAAATCTATTTTACTTTGTGGTACATCATTCCAAACTAGGATGAATGTGTTACCTGACGCGCGAAGTCCAGTTTCATGTGTGTAATTGTATTACTGATATTCTTTTATATTCAAAATGTCATGGCTTAAGGAATGTTTCTTGAAGGCAAAAAACTGCCGGTGACATGCCTGTTATTAGCAGAAGCAGTTCATTTATGTTTGCCTTCATTCCGGGGCATTTCCATTGAATTATTTGATACATGGCTGCTAAATGTATTTGGGCTTTAGCTTAGTATGTGGTTTCGTTTTAATTTTCCGAGGGTTGGAGTTTGGAGGTTTCAGCTGTTTGTGGGTCCTGGCTTTCCGCCTCCATTTCTTCCAGTTTGTCAAATCGGTTTTGGGTAGAAATTTGGTCACTGTGAATTTCTGGTTTTTCTTTGGGAGATTCTCTTTTTTTTTGGTAGGGAGATAAATTTTTAAGTCTATCTTTGATGGTTTTTGGTGGACGCATAGGAGATCGCTGTGACCGTTGCTTTGTAGGAGATCTTGTATTTTTTGTAGGGGTGGTTTGTGTTTGAGCGGTAGATTTTGATTTGGTTTGGACTTGTTTTTTCTTTATTATTTCAATTTTTTCATTGGTTTTCCTTTGTGGATCAGTCTGCACTATCCTCTGAGAGTATATATGTCTTTCAGGTAGTTTTGAAATTTGACCCAATCATTTCGTCCTAAGTGTACAAGCTTCTTAGTGAGGGTTCTGTATTTATCAGGTTGACTGGTATTCGATTTGGCCGTTAGTTTTGCATAGGAAGAGTCTTTTATGTAGCTTTCTACTGTTTGCTTTGCTTCTCGGAATGTTACATCATCTCGGAATGTTTCTCATCGACTATCCCCCGTTTCCTTTCCCAGAAGTCGCATGATCATGAATAAAGGGGGAGGGGTTCCTGACAGCATATGTTACCTCATAGTGGCATTTTTTGCCATGTAGTCTGAATCCCTTTGACCATATCTTCCACATGTTGCGCTGCTCCTGCTGCTATTCCCATGATGCTTCAATTTTTGGTATCTGAAGCACTAACCCAATATCTTAGCCGACTTATTTTCTTGGCTGATTTGTGGTGTGACAAAAGTAAGGATATACGTGTGTCGTAATTTCTCCTTTCCATTTCATCGTGATTATACGGTAACCACTGATGCCTTGGCGTCCTAAAGCAGATGTGCTTTCCTCAGGTGTGGCCAGAGACAAATCTGCTTCTAATGACTCCCTTAGAAATATTCAGTCTTTCATGGGAGAAAGATTTATTTTGGTGTTATAAAAGATCTTTTGCATTAAACCTTCGACGTGTTTCCTATTTTTCACATATACCAGCAAATTGCCGTTTCTCAATTTGTTAACTGTTTTGGGGGTTCATCCGAATGGATAGCATTTTTTAATCAAGAAAGGGGGAAGTTTTCCCCAGAGGGGTTTCACCTAGGGTCGTGAGCACAAGAAATCATCCCCTGCCTGTACTCCCCACCCACCTGAGCCCCGCATTGAGACGTGTCAATGGGGAAACCCAGTCGGCTTGACAGGTCAGTGCTACATAAACCAGTATACTTATATTCGTTTGAGACTTTGAGCACCTGTTAAACCATTTGTTGCACTTCCCAAATCTTAATTGTGCAAACTGATATGTTTACAGCCATATCTAAGTCTAGATCTCTTCGAACCGAATGACTCGCAGCCATCGCCTTCTAACGTCTATACATTGAAAAGAGATGGAACTTTATCCCGGTGTATATTTGGTGTATTGTATTTATTTATAAAGTACTTCAATTGATGTAGTTATAGGCGCTAGGGCTTGGCATAAGGAGCCCATTGATCGGATCGGGCCTCTCCGACTGCCCGCCTAATCCAAGTAAAGGACAAAGTGGTGTGTTGGTAATCAGAAGTATCTAACCCTCACTTCTGAAGCCCACAACTACCAGGATCCAGTCCCCCTACATTACGGTTCGCCATCAACAGCAAACAAGTGGCCTAGTTGAGGGTACCCCTCTGCAGAGGTGCAGTCGGCCTACTCTGAAACCCCAACAGACAGGTCCTGTGGAATGGCAGGTTTTAGCCTTGGAAGATATCACTGGTGGAACTAAAGAATGTATTTTAGTCTGAACACTTTCTATGGAAATAGCGATGCGAGGCTTTTGAGGTTTCATTTGTAGAGAAACTGGTTGTAGAGTGAAAAATAATTCATCACCCATAAGGACGTGGATGCAGTTTTGGAGAAAGTGAAGTCTGGACAGCTCTTGCCCGTACATGACAGCAGTACTTCATTTTCGGCATGATCTGGCTCTTATAAAAGTTGGCGGATAGCAGCAGGAATCAGGTACTTACATGAACAGTACAAGGAACCGGCCATTTTTTCCGATGTCTTTAGCGATATAAGAGTTCAACTTGAGGTGTATTGTAATGGTTAGCAAGCTTGTCTAGCTAAAACGGTTACGACTGAATAGTGAGTTCGATCCTCACTGGGTGCTCCACACTCTCTGCCGTGTGCTGCATCTAAGCTACGCTTAGAAAATCACTGGGTTGTGTTTCCGTCAAGCGGTAGATTCTTGCTCGTCTATCCGAATGATCTCATCCATTTTCATAATACAGGGGTTTTACTGACCACTTAGTCACCGCGTGGCAATCAAAAAGGCTTCATGGTAATTTGGTATCAGCATGTCGGTAAGTTGGTTTAATACCAGAACTGGGCCTATCCATTAAAGTCACGTGATCGGGTTGATGCAAATGCGTTTACGCTCGGCAGTCATGATTGCGTATAAAAACGGCGTTTAATGTTATTGCCGTTTCATCTTTGCGCTGCATCTCCGCGCGGTAGTATGTGTTGCCGGTTTCGATTATAAACAGCATCGATTCGACAGCGTGAAGTGAGAGAGAAGAGGGTATAAAACGGCTTTAAAACTAAGCATATTCAGCAGCATTAGTCATATGAAGAATAAAAACACTTTACAGCTGGTTTGTTTTACAGAGGCCAATCTTGCAAGAGCCATGCCATTTTTACGTTACAGTTTTTTTCTTAAGTTAAGAATTAACAACCAATTAATTCTTGCTGTACAAGAATACAGAAAACAGAGGAGAATTTTCAAAATGGTTAAATAGTTCTTTTTTCTTTACAGATAAATACATAATGGCGGGTGGGTTTATTATCGGCGGCCACAATCTCAACGACAAAAGATATGCAGATGACACCGTGTTGATGGCAGAAACAGAAAGAAAACGGTATGAACCACTAGAACAGACGTTTAAAGAAATCGTTTAAAGATCTGGAAAATGGTTTAACAGAAGACATCAAAATTGGAATCAGCATTTGAATAACGAAAGATATCTTCAAAGAAGAAGCTAAACAAAGGATTAAGAAAGAGCACCATTTCGTCAGAAACTAAAAGAAAATAATTATTAACTTAATAGTTACATTATCTAGCATTCACTGTCATAATAACAATCACTTACATAATAACAATCCTCTCATATGACATTGAATACTGGATAATTTCCTCACAGAGGTACAGAAAACTTTAGAAAACAAACGTGCTTCTACACAAGGATGCGGAGAATACCATGCATGTGAGTAATGAAGATGTTTTAAGGAAAATTGAGATAAAAGACGCTTATACATTATATTATACCATATAACATACAAAGTTTTTCATTATTGGAACGTATTTTCCATCTCTTATGTTGTATACTATTAGATCATATATACATATAGAAATGTAACAGTTACTGCAAACAGACAATGTACTGGGGTTGGAATGATGAAATAATTTGAAACACTCCTTCCTCGACTGTCACGTGAACTCTGTGAATTTGGTATAATTGTTCCGCATATGTCTGCTTTATCCTATTTCAATGTGTTTTGGGCACAATTTCTGTTCGCTCCCTACCTTTATATTACTGATTTGGCATAATCTGCCCCTGAAAGAGTTTTCAGGTCGTGGATGGGATTAAGGAGAACAAAGAAGCTGTTGAAAGAGATTATTAAAAGTGAAAGTGTTAAAAGGTGGGATTAGCCATTTTCATGCAGGAAATATTCGGTAGTCATTACTTTTGGCTGACAATTAAAAAAAAAAAAAACTCTTAAAAGATTTTCAACAAAAGACTTCAAGCTCACTGTTATTGCTCTTTCTAGTAGTGCCAGGAGTTTCCTTCCTAACCTTTTATCTACGGTAGTGTGAAATATCAGCATCTTGATTGTTACTTGTTACATGTGATATTCAGTTTAGTTGTTGCTGCTTCTGGAAGTCTTCAAGTGGTGTAGTTTGTTATTTGGGAGAGGTTTTTGTGATTCTGTAGCGCCAGTTTATTTTATTTGATGAAGGGACGTTTAAGACCCAGAGGATTCATTCGCTTGAAGCCATATTTAATCATTGATTCGAGATAACGTTTGTATATAGGCGATAGTTTAGACATTTCCTAACGTGGTCGGCATTAAGGATGATATCCATGAGAGTCTAGATCTGATGAAACTATTTAAGAGTAGGGGTTCTTAGATTAATATTTTGGCTTTATAGCATCTTGTAGTGTTGGGTAAAACCACCCCTAGCGTAGACTACTCGATGTTCAATTTCCGTATCCCATATACGTGAAGTGTTAGGGAAAGGCGTTATTATAAGTATATGGAATCCAAAGACGAGTACTTTTGAACGGATTACATTTCCATTATCTTACGTGGGTCGCTTTTACTTTCAATATACGCTCTTTTGTGCTAGAGGGCGTCGTCAGTGATGTTCTGAATTGGGTCATTGGGCAGATTCGGGTCTTTCAAACATCATACTCGCCTCACTAAGTCAACCCCATCAGAGCTGATCAGTGTCTGACCCCCCCATCTAAAGTAACAGTCTGTAGATACTGACTTATATTAGGCAAACCATACCCCTCTTTTCACTAAAGAGCTGGATCATTTTTGGACTGTTCTAATACAGAGTTAAACTGATCCGATGGAATCGATTTATAATAATATCAGATACTACCCCCAGAAAGGTTTACAAATTTACCAGCGTAATAATATACTATAATATAGGTAAATCAAATAAATGATTCGGTGGTGATAGTGGCTTTAGAAGTTAAGAAACTGGATATTTTTCTACTTAATATATTTTTTTCTTTTTAACTTTCTGGCTTCTATTTTTTATTTTAATTTTAACGAACTTGAAGGTCACAGAAGTCTCCCTGTCATCCCCCACGCCTGACGGAGGATTTCAGAAAACTGCCTCTTGAAAACGCCAAGCATTGCCCTAAAGTAGCGTTCTTATTCCCCTCTGAAAAATGGTGACGCCCGCGTGTCTGTGACTTCTTAGTAAACATTTCCTGGTTTGTCTTTTTTTTTTTTTAAATCTTAGAGAAAGAAAAAAAAAATAGACATGAATATAATTAAAAAAAAAAAAAAATAAATAAATAAATAAAAAATACATGCAACAGAAAGTCTGAATATATGAATAAAACAATTTTGTCGAAATGATCCAAAGACAACGGACATGAAAATGTCGACAGTTGGAATATCTGGGAGTAGTGACTCAGCATGAGAGAGAAAAGGAGAAATAGAACGAAAACGGTTTGGGGCGAGCGGAACAAAATAGTATTGATATTTATAAAGTTTAGCTTGGAAAACACAAGAAACTCAGAATTACATTATGACTTCTCTGAAGTGACCTTAGCAGCCATCACGGACGCTCGAACACTGATCGCTAAGCCGTCGAAGCATCGTGTCAAAAGAAAAAAATGATGGCTGCTTGTCCAAATAATCCACCTATACCAAACGCAAGGTATATTTAACTAGTAAGGGCTAATTTAAGCAGATTTTGTTAAATTCAACCAATAAGGTCAGTTTGCTTAATTTATTTTATTGTATTTTTTTGAAATTTTCGAAAAATGCAGTTGTACGTCCGAATAAAAATTGCAGATAATCTGTCTAAAGTTAATGTAATTCTGTTTTTATTAGAGTACTTTCGACCATTTTTAGTAAGGAAGTTGACTTCGTCAGTATGGGAGACAAAATTTTATTGGCTATATCCTACAATTATTTGGAAAGCTAGAATTTAACTTTAATTAAAATATACTCGTATCGTATAAAAAACATGTAAAATGGAATGGAGACTTTCCCGGAAAAGAACCTATCAAATATTCATACGTATTATTATCATCATCATTATTATTCTCCGTTTTAAATATTTTCAGACACCGTCTCCTGTGGTGAAAGGTCTAATTTAAAGCGGGTTGGTAATTTTTCTGTAATAATAACAACAGAGTATTTTGAGACTTTCCCTGTACTAAGTTTTATATCGTATTCTGGTATTATCCACTAATAAGTCTTATGTTAATGGGTGGATTTTTTGTTGCTATGAACGATATGCATGCATATGTGTGTGTGTGTGTGTGTGTGTGTATAGTATACAGAAGCGTGTGTATATATATATATATATGAAATAGTTTTAAGGTGTGCTATATTTATGGGATAAAGTGCTCAATATCAGAGAGAGCGTATTCAAATATAAATAGAAAAGTGAACACTGAAGTCAACACTCAGAGGCGACAGGCTGTTTTATGCTGGACGCAATCGTTAGGCCACCTGACGATTGCGTCCAGCATGAAACAGCCTGTCACCTCTGAGTGTTGACTTCAGTGTTCACTTATATATATATATATATATATATATATATATAGACACACACAAGAGAGAGAGATTATTTAAACAATTTTTGACATGCACACAAATACGACACTAATGAGCGACAGAAGTTTCGACCTGTACATAATAATCTTGTCATTTTTAACGGCTAGAAGAAGCATCTTCTTCAGGAAATCAACCCTTCAAACCAGTTTTAGTAAGTTAAAACTTAATTCCATTCATTGACGATGTAGACATTACTTGTCTTATTACCAAACAATGGCATTACCGAATGTGAGAAATACAACTAGTGTGCTATAACTAAAAAATCCCACCTGAATTTATTACGTGTAGGCACGATCAAGATGGATAAATGATACAGTGTTGATGAATCTCTTAGATAACATTGTTAAGGAAAGCGAAAAAATGGTTAACCATTTATTCCAAGAAGACAATGGATGAACATCAAAGAAGAGGAACAAGCTAAGATTCTAGGTAAGTGTTTAATATATCAAAATCGAAAAAGTAGAGAAATTTAAAAATCTGAGAACAGGACGGAAAATGAAACATCGGAATTCGAAGGCATATTGGAATAGTAAAAAGTTGCTTTCCAACATTAAGTATTAACAGGTAAATTTTGTCAGAAACAAAGAAAATAGTGCTGAACCGCTATGTAATATTAACCCTCCTATCCGACAGTGAATGCTGAATAATTTCCTCATTGATAAAGACGAGACTTGAGATAACAGAAATGTGGTTCTACAGAGGAGGCTTAGAATATCTTGGGCAGAGCATGTTAATTCTAATATGCACGATAGAGTGTAGAATTAATTTTAAGGACAAATGGAAACCAAATGAACACTTGAATCAGACTGTTGAAATTTCTAGAACACAATGAGAAAAAAGGGTTTTAAGACACTCACAGGGCAAGGCAAGAGAGAAATATAAAGAAATGAAGATAGATGAAGAGATAGTTTTGTAAATAGGCGACATAACGGAATGAAAGGGCCAGCAAAAAGACAAATATTAAGAATGACAAAGAACAGGAAGTAGTGGAGAGCTGCAGTAACTTCAAAAGGTTACACAATTCTCATTTTTTTTTCACTAAATATCATTTATTTTGCTAGAAACTATGATAGAATGCCCCTCACTCCAAGGGAAGACGAAACCACTTTCCTTGTGATTAAAGCTGTCATACCCTTTACAGATGATATATAAACTAAATATAACGCAACAGATATAGTCATTGCTGATATTTTAAAATATTTTCTATGCATTCTAAGTCTATCGGCAATTCCTCGGTATGGACCCCAACACTGCATTAACAAACTGAGTCAACGAGAGACAATTTTATTCAGGTTTCTTTTTCCGAGATTTTTTTGTAAAAAGACAACTAAATAGGTATCATTTCTTAGCGATAGAGAGAACGAATATCAACCGGTTAGCCACCGAACTATTCTCTAAATGCATGTCTGTGCATGTGGCGTGTCTGTTGAAATACGTGCTCGCAAAGTAATCTGGGAGAAAGTTCGGATTAATATCTTGACTTCTCTACTGCTGCAAACGTATTTTTTTTTTCACTAGTTTTTCAGTCTTGCATAAAAACCGACACTGTCAAGATTCTGTCTTGGCCGTTAAAATTCTGGAATTAAATCTGCGACAATTATTACTTTGCCATTTTTGTCTGGCCTACGCATTCTGTAGCATGGCCTATGAAAAGAAAACTTGCAGGCTATGCAATATTAGTTCATAACCAAACACAAATTTATTTCCATATTCAAATTTCTAGTTGCTTAGTTTAATGGCTGAAGAAAGGAACGCTTGAAAATGTTAAAACGCAACAACTATAGAAATAAATGTAGTCAAATTATGTGTACAAACAATAATGCAGCCAGTATATAAAAACGCTAGAGAGAGAGGGAAGGGGAAGGAGGGTGGAAGGGGAAGGAGGGTGGAAGGGGAAGGAGGGTGGAAGGGGAGAGAAGGGCGAAGGCGAGAGAGGGGCGAAGGAGAGAGAGAGAGAGCGGCGAAGGAGAGAGAGAGAGAGGGCGAAGGTGGGGAGAGAGAGAGGGTCGAAGGAGAGAGAGAGGGGGGCGAAGGAGAGAGAGAGAGAAAAAAGAGAGAGAAGTGAGAGAACAATGACAATAATGACAAGAAGAAGCAGCTCAAGATATACCTCCGAGGTTTTAGGAGACGTTGAAATAGCTGAAAGCCAATGTTTAGACGTACGACACACTCTGCACGTTCGTGTAACTAGTGACGAGTCTAACCCCATAAATAAATGTACACCGGAGTTGGGACCTTGTATATAATCATATACAGTGGTCTGCAGAAAAGGAAGGCTTAGTAGTGTAAAGCGGGAATGTATGTCACCAGGTCAGAGGATCCAACTGTAGGTCAGTCGCTCTCTCACGTATATATATATATATATATATATATATATATATATATATTTTAGTGCGAATGAGTAAATTGTTGCCATTTTATATTTTTGATTTCGGGCTTGCGTGTTGTTTATTTATTTTTTATAATTTGTTGACTACACAGTGTAGCAGTGTGAGTTGGGCACCGTTTGGGAGAAAAAAGTGCGCCAGGGTGCAATTCACGGAGACCAGAAATATGGAAACGGCATGCTGTACTGCTTGGCATTCATGCCGGAAGTTACCATACGAACATTTCAGTGTTTGGGTGAAGACAATTCAGAGGATTTGGAAAGATTTAGAAGAGTCTAATAGTTTAATAACAAAGGTGTTTGGAGTGATCACTAGTAATACCGACGTTATCCCTCCTTTGATATTTCCACAGGGCCTCAGACTCAACACGTAGGCCTACGTCGAGTGCCTAGAGGAGGTAGTACTACCCTGGGTCAAGAGGGTGGTTGCTGGAAGCCCCTATGTCTGGCAACAGGTCTGTGCAACATGTCAAACAAGCAGAACACCGTCATGGCTGTCAGACAATTTCTGCGACCGTCCAGAAGAGATGCAGGAGATTGCGAAGTCGTCTGGAGGTCGTGGTTGAAGCCAATGGCAATTTTATTGAAAAGATTTACTCTTTAGCATTTCAAGATATTTTCGTGTAATCTTGATAAATATATCTGTTAAAATGAGATGTCAGTGTTATTTCCATTTTTGCGTATTATACAGGGTGTCCATAAAGTTCGTGTGCACTTTAAAACATTTATAACTTTAGTTCTATTTGCGATAGAAATAATTTGTAAAAAGGATTAGAAAGAAGAAAGTCTGTATTTTTAAGGTTTTATTGAAATTTTATTAAAGTTTCTACATGTCCTCCATCGTTAGAAAAAATAATACGATTTTGCAATTCATGGAAAACATTTGCCAACTGATTTACAGTAATGCCTGAAATCACATTAGTTATTTTAGCTATACTTAAAACTAGATGCATTAAACTTTATAACATTTTTTACAGATTATTTCTATCGCAAATACAAATACAGTTATAATTTTTTAAAGTGAACACGAACTTATGGACACCCTGTATGTATATATATATATATATATATATATATATATATTAGTTAAATATAACAGAAAATGAATGTCTATTATGTCTGAGCATGAACCATTCTTTTGTTTGCTTTAATTTCGGCTGAAAATAAAAGATAAAAATTGTTTAACATTTGGATATTTTTTTATTATGCTGTTCTTTCATCTAAGCTTTCGGCTCACATGAGCCATCTTCAGAGTCGTTATACAGACATTTAAACAAAGATATTCACCATAGAAGACGATATTTTGTAATGTTGACATAGAAGATTGCTAAGCGACGATAACGGTCGCGGAATATCAGACGCAGGTCGCAAATTCAAGATGTTGTTCGATGTCGTCATACCACGGGAGAGACCAAAATATTAACAGAACCACATGTCTATATGCAATGTAATATGTTGTGACTGGTTTGAAATGTAATTTTGTTGAGTTAGGATTGCTTTGTTTTAATGTAGATGGTCACCAATATCTGAAGGTTCTCTTTTCTCTGTTTATGTGTGTGTGTGTGTGTGTGTGTGTTTAATAAAATCCCTCAATTCTTTCCGAGAATTTATGAGAAAGAATTGAGGGATTTCATTTTTTAATCAGATATTTTTATTACTTCAAACGTTATTTTTAGTGGTTACCCGTATTTGAATAGACGGCACGTTTATTTAAGCCGTATTTTGTCTACCCGCCTGCGTAGTTATCGTAATAAAGAATGTCGGAGGGTACATTTTCTTTGTTTTCTCGGCTAAAAATAATTATTAAAGTAATAAATTATGTCGCATTAAAAACTAAATCCGTTAATTTTTTTAGATATTGCCATGTCTATGCTTTGGATACGCAACTGAATAGGCATGGGTTTTGAGAAATAAACGAGCGAGTGTGCTTTAAAAGCAAAATAGAACCTTGCTTTGTGAAGCTCGTCGTAGCCAAGCGGTAAAACTACGCTGGATCAGACGGTATTTATTCCTGCAAAGGGCGACGCAGATTCGTATCCTGCCGGAGTGCATATATTCTTTAATTCCCTAGGGTAAGCAGACATGTAGACGAAACAAATACGGTTTAAACTAAACGAAACGTCGACTCAAATACGGAAATTCAGTAAAAATGACGTTTAGAGTAATAAAAATATACATATCAAAATGTCCTAATAGCAGTTTTAATTGAACAACCATTTTGAGGAGTTCCTTAATACTCACGAAAGAACATAATCTACCGTAGAGTTAATCAGTTGACGGCATAGAGTGAGCATGTGTAGTGTGTGACCGCCACGTTTCCAATCATTGCGAAAGTAGAGGCTTAATATAGTATATGTGTGGTTCAGGCCAGAAAATATCGAATTAAATGTCAATAAGGAAACTTCTACCAAGAAGAGTTGATCAGTTATGATCTTACATATATATAAGTAATCCAAGTGAATCCTATTAATATAAAATACAGTGTAACCAGGATATAACAGTGATTTTCTCTGGTCCCAAATTAGAGCCATACTTGCCTAAACAAAATAGACAAAACCCGGATATAAGAGAAACCTGGATATAAGAGACTTCTTCGGTCCTGACAACTCTTATATCCGGGTTACACTGTATTAAAACCGATACACAAAAGAGGTCAATATATTTATTATAGAGCATAGAAATGAAAATTAAATTAAAAATGAGGTACAATTGAGTTTCATTTTTATGTATTTCATTATATATATATATATATATATATATATATACTGATTTTCCAAGTGTAACTTAGTTGTGGCACAAGTAGGGGGCACCCAGTGATGATCGAACTCACTACTCAGCCGTAATTGTTCTAGACAATACACACAATATATATTTACACACACACACAATAAGAGATACCAAACTAGGCTTTGCACTTGGTGCATCAGAGTGTTGACCTGGAAGATACCCTCATTGCTACCAGATACAGAATCGCGATTTCAGAGATATCAGTGGCTCCCAGCACGACAGGTAAATAGGTTGTCGACTCCGCTGAGCTTAGTGTGTACTCAAATGCCGGCGGATGACAAGTTTCATAAGCGTCCCATCCGAGAGGGAAAAGTTCGCGAGTCTCTCACATCCTCGTACTAAGAAAGCCCCCCAAAGTCATACACACCCATTTATATATAACTAGAAGTCCGGAAGTGAATGTATTTTATGGATAAGAGATTTGGTCTCGTGTTCTTATTCGTGTTTACATCGATAACGTTACATGTCATTTTCAGGGATTTTTTTTGCGCAAACCCTTGCATCGTTCAAGAATGTGGGCCCTCTCGTCACTTAGATCTGGATTTCTTGCGATTGACGGTTTTCGTTTCTTTTTTTTTTTTTTTTTTGTAAGCAACATCGCCGTTGAAAGTGTGGCGATTTCAGACAGAAGAGAACCTAAGAAAGCAACACATGGCGATCACAACAGAAAGTCTGACATTCCAAAGACTTTGAAGGGTACCAAGAATCCATTTCCTTAGACATCCTCATTTTCAATCATTAATTCTACAAACGCTATTCGAAAATAGCATATCAGCGCTTTTGTTTTTTTTTTTTAATTAACCTAAGGGCTTTTGAAATAATAAAAAAAAACAACTTTTCAGCATTATAATCAATATCATCAACTTCAAACAACACAAATAAAGGTTGAATTTAACCCAGCTAGGAACGAGATCGCAATGAATATACATAATTAATTAGCATATAAGACATAATGCATGGTCATCAGTAAGAGATCGAGTCTGAAATGCGATTTGATGGTCGGGAACATTAGAATCAAGTAGACGCGTGTCTTGACAGACGACGGTAAGTGTGACACCGAGATCCATAGACGCATTGGGTTGGCCAAGGACACATTCCAAAATCTGGGCAGAGTATTGCGAGACAGGAGGTAACAAAGAAAAGAATATCGGGCTGTTACCCGATATCTGTCCTTCTATACGGCAGCGAATGTTGGACGATTTCCTCAAAGATGAAGAAGAGACTCGAGGTTACGGAGATGTGGTTCTAGAGAAGGATGCTAAGGATATCATAGACCGAGCGTTTGAGTAACGATGAGGTCTTAGAGAGGATGCAAACAGAGTAGACATACTTAACATTAGGAAGAGGTAGCTGAAGTTTCTGGTACATATGAGGAAAAATGGCCTGGAGAATCTGATACTCACAGGTCAAACAGAGGGAAAGAGAGACAAGGGAAAACAACGCGCGATATACCTGGCGGGCTTAAGCAAGTGGATGTCAGTAGGTGGTCTGGGGGAGGAAGCAGAGAGAAGGAACTTATTGAGAGCTGTAAGGGATAGAGGGAGGTTGAGAGCCATTACCGCCTACGCCCTGAAAGGAGATGACACATAAAAAGAAAAGAATGGCATATTATACCAAAAAGAAGTGGCTAAAAATATATGCCAGCTCTTTCACGCGAACTCGAGGTCCCTGGTAGACAAAAATTTATCTAGACGATCAAGTTAATTTTACTTGTACCTAGTATATATAATATTGTAATATGAGTATTATATCGAGAATTCTATTTTATCAAACGCTTTAGTCAATAGCAAGATTGGGATTTAATTTTTCTTCTTTAAGGCGAGGAAATGACTAAAATTTGCCAGAACTTAAAGAGTTTTCAATGATAAACTTTTTTTTTTTTTATAATTTTACAAAATTATCACTACGTTGGACATTCATGGAAAAAAAGGCAAGATGGTTTCCAAAGTCGAGTTGATTAGAAAAATCCTTTGGCTTTATTAATCTGTTAAGAACAGCGCCATTATGTTGACGCAGTTGATTGAAATCGGGCAAAGAGAACTTGGAAACCAATCAAAAATCTTATACTGTAAAGATAAAGAAAAACCAAATTCTGAATGTGAATCGTTCAGTTACATTAAAAGACGGTTGGACAGACAGAAAGAGATATGTCGAGACAGACCGGCAGACACTGTAAGAGAAAGAAAGAAGCAGATTAAGATCTTTAAAGCTCAATGCTTTTAAACTGGAAGATGAAATCAAATGAATTTTTTTTTTAAACTTTAAAAAAAAAAAAATAAAAAAATAAAAAAAATAAAAAATTAGTAATCAAGCACAAACTATTTACAATACTCGTTGTTGGACTAATTGTTCAATTATTGCTAGAAAGTTGGTTCTTTGTGTTGTATTAGACAATTTTTTTCGCCAGTATCCATCTTATACATTGATAAGTCTACCATTCACTCATGCATTGAATATTGCCGTCACATCGAGTATGGTTGTTATGTAGTGGTTTCACAGTGGAGGCTTGTATTTGTACTAAGTCGGTCCTAAAATAGGTTCGATGTACGAAACGTTAGGAACTTGATATAATAGGTATAACGCAGAGTAATCTAATTGTGGTGGCTGATACTTTAGTATTTGACTAACGGTCGTCCCACATCGACTGACTTACCTCCTCACTGAGCGACTGCTACCACTCCTACTTATTATAGGTGGGAGAGTGTATTAACTATAGAATAGGTGTGTTCCATTATAACAATGGTGCTTCTGCTATGTATTTAGAAAGTCTTGATAAAATACAAAGAATCTGCAATGTTATAGGTTCCTGGCACTTCGGTATCAATCACTTTCCCGCTGCCGAAATGTAGCTTCCCTGTAAATTTTTATATAAATATTTTCATGGTAAATGTTCTGATGAACTTTCAACTTTGTTACCTTGACTTTATGAATTTAAGATCAGTACTAGATTAGCAGTCAGGTCTCATGATTTTAGTTGCAAATAGCTAGATGTAACCGTAAGTTCTATGCTAATAGTTTCTTCCCTCGCACTTTTCGCTTGTAGAAATATCTTCCGGTCTGTTGCTTTCCAGTCAACTGGAAAAATTACAAAAATTTAAATTTATTGAAAATTGTTATCTTCTGCCTCGATTCTTTTTCTTTCATTGTTCTCTCTCCTTAATATTTTATTTTTCTCACACTCAGGCACCCCCTTGCGTCTTAGTGACTTTATTGTCTTGCTTAGGGAGAAATAGTTAAAAAAATGAAGAGATACGTAGAGACGGTTAAATCGGGAGACAGACATTAGAAGAGATAGATAGAAGCAGACAAAGATCTTCAATGCTGAATGCTTCTGAACTGAAAGTTGAAATCGAAGGAAACCTTTTTAAACTTGAAAAATATATTTAATTGGCAATCAAGAACATTATTTGCCATGCTTGTTGTCGGACTAATTATTCAAGTATTTCCAGTAGGTAATTAACCAAGGCAAGAGATTACAAAACAAACAGCGGAATCAGGAAAATATACTCCCATAGATTGAATAAAGTGTTCAGTTTGAAATTCTCTGAAGGTTACCCGGTTCGACAGACATCTGCAGAAGGCCGGAGAGTGCACCGGCCTAAACTTTGGGATCTTATCAATGAGGAGGCCATTCGACTGAAAGTAAATAATGTGAATTAAGCTAGCTCTTCATTTCAGAATTTCAGATACAAGCACAAATTACTGTGTGTCGGTTCTGTGAGAGTGTGCCATATGAAATATACCCTAAACTTAACCGCAAAACTCAAATGAAAGTAACTAAGAGTGGAAGATTGTGTGTCACCAACTTTCATAGTAAGAATTATTTGCCTTTCTGCTTAAATTAACTCGAAGTGCTCGAAAGAAAAAAAACTTATTTGTAAGATTTCTATACATGTTAAATCTGTAAAAGAAATATTTTGTTTGAACAAAAATTGTCAGTTAATTGTAATAGATATTAGAGTCATATATATATATATATTTTTTTTTTCTTCATTCTGTCGGATTTATATCCATTTATATTTGCTTACATATATATATATATATATATATATATATATATATATATATATATATTTATTCCTGTATCATTGTGGCTAGGCGTTCGATTGCTTTAAGCCGAGATCGAAAATCGAGAACCTACTCCTAAGCCATTGGAGCACGGCAGAGCAAGAAATATTTTAGCGTGTTATATATGAGATGTATACTAACGCCAGTAGCCAAGAGGGCTCAATTCGTAATTGAAGAGCGATACGTTAATAACATTAACAACCACTGTTTTCAAAATTATCCTTTCTCTAGAGTGCTTGAATATATATATTATATATATATATATATATATTAGGTTGGTGCAAAAATAATGTCGTTTTCTCACATATGTTACCATGTGAGAAAACGACATTTTTTGCACCAACCTTATATACACACACACGTTATCCGACTATTATGCAATTTAATGTTTTTAATATCGAAAACATATCAACCAACAGAATCTGGTCACATTTTCAGTATATACTAATATTTTATATTAAATATGCCATGCCGATTTCACAATATACATTTTATTAGCAATATTTCAAACAAATTATTTGAGGATGCGAAATTTTAATGATGCAAATCAAAGATTGTTCTTCATATAATTTTATTTATGATATTCAGGTGTTTTTGAAGGCGTTTTGGCAAGGTAGGCAATTTCTATTAATTTGGTACTACGAAATTCCGGTCATCCGACACAAATGACTGCAGTTGTTTGAAGAACGAACCGCTTTTTGTGCAAAGAGATGTTGTTCTTATTCAGCTAATGGTGGTCGTTATACAGGCCGATTACTTATAAGGAAACATTCAGCATTAACTCACTCTGCAGTCAGTGCTACTTTAGTTACACTTTCCTTCACTCACTGGCTATTGGTCAGAGACCAAAATGTAATATTTAGTCTCATCTCTAATGGTACTATCAACAGTTTCCTTATAAGGAAGCATTAACCATTCACTGTGTGGCGAACGGGTGTTAGTAAAGACAAAAGTCCCCGGATCGCGTTTGGAAAGGTCCTTCAAATCTGAGTTTTCCCTGTTAGCTGTGGAACAGCTTGGCATCTTTAGATACGGCCATCTCTGCAAATGGTCAAGATCTTTGTAAGCTGCCTTATACCAATAAAAGCTGACGAGAAAATCAACAGTTGGTAAGACTCGGTGGCTTGTGACGTCGGTCCCGTGGCCATTTTTTTTTTTGGTTCCTACAGTTGCTGTGGTTTTTGAGGCAGTGTTATTTTATTACCCCCAGCCTTTCTCCCGCTTCTCTCCCTATTATCAACGTAGTTCTTGGGGGAGCAATCAGTTAGGTGTTTCCCCCAATTTCAACACAACCTTAACGTACATTACAACACATTGACCGAGTAGCGATTGAAATTTATATAATCTTTCTTATAAAACAGTTTAAGAAAATCGGTTTCTCAAGTCCAGTAACTGTTATCGCCCTTTCCAGGATTTATAAGGGTTTCCTTCATAACCTTTTGTTTATTATAGTATGGAATATCAACACTTTGATTGCCATTATTTTTCATTAGTGTTACATGGGATAGACATTTTATTTGTTGAATGTGTTCTAATCATACAGTTTCTGTTGTTATTTGCTACACTTTGTGATTCTCTTGTGCCAGTCCACAAGATACGAAGAAAAGTGTTCCTCACTAAAGCGAACTTGTTGCATTCGATTGAAGCCTTTTTTATCCGTTGATCTGTGAAAGCGGTTATATTCAGTAGACGGTTAAGACATTTCTGAACGGGTTTGGTGCCATGCACGACACACACACATGAAAGTCTGACGAGGGCATTCAAGAACATTTACATTTCAATAAATATTTAGTTTATGTACCTATAAAAACATGGCAGTAACGGGATTCATTTCATGAGAGTCCGAACGTACAAGGAGGTGCTGAAAAATCTATAGCCCACCCGAACTACTGTTCAAAATAACGAAACATTGTTTTATAAATATATTCTTGGTCGATGGGTGGGGGGGTATATCTTTTCAGCACCGCCCTTTCATATGGTGTATTCAGAAGGTGATTGTCATTCGAGAAAAGAACAGGCAGACGAAATAACATCTGGAGAGAGATAATGTAATAGAGAGAGAGAGAGAGAGAGAAGGAAAACGAAAGAAATAGAAAGAACGACTGGAATAGAATGAAATAGGCAAATAGAGATATTGGAAGCAGGACAGAAATATAATAGAGGTGAAGATATATATATATGTATGTACACATAAAAACATATATATATATATACACACACATAAAAACATATATATATATACACATAAAAACATATATACACACATAAAAACATATATATATACACACATAAAAACATATATATATACACACATAAAAACATATATATATACACACATAAAAACATATATATATACACACATAAAAACATATATATATACACACATAAAAACATATATATATACACACATAAAAACATATATATATACACACATAAAAACATATATATATACACACATAAAAACATATATATATACACACATAAAAACATATATATATAAAAACATATATATATATATATATAAAAACATATATATATATATAAACATATATATATATACACATAAAAACATATATATACACATAAAAACATATATATACACATAAAAACATATATATATATATATATATATACACATAACATATATATATATATACACACATAAAAACATATATATATATATATATATATATACACATAAAAACATATATATATATATACACATAAAAACATATATATATATACACATAAAAACATATATATATATATATATACACATAAAAACATATATATATATATATATATACACATAAAAACATATATATATATACACATAAAAACATATATATATATATATATATACACATAAAAACATATATATATATATATATATACACATAAAAACATATATATATATATATATACACATAAAAACATATATATATATATATATACACATAAAAACATATATATATATATATATACACACATAAAAACATATATATATATATATATACACACACATAAAAACATATATATATATATATATACACACACATAAAAACATATATATATATATATATACACACACATAAAAACATATATATATATATACACATAAAAACATATATATATATATATACACATAAAAACATATATATATATATATACACATAAAAACATATATATATATATATACACATAAAAACATATATATATATATACACATAAAAACATATATATATATACATACATACACACACATGCACACAGAAAAAAATATATATATACACACACATGTACACATAAAAACATATATATATATATATATACACACACATGTACACATAAAAACATATATATACATATACACATAAAAACATATATATACACGTACACATAAAAACACGTATATAATATATGAGAGAAAGAATCAAACGAACAGAAAAGGAGTAAGGACTAAGGAATGGAACTTAGTAACATGCAGAGAGAGAGACAGAGAGAGAAAGAGAGAATGGAAAGAAAGACAAAATGAAAATGAAACAGAAGAATATATATATATATATATATATATATATATATATATATATAAAGAGAGAGAGACATGGACATAATGATCTTAACTGCTCAATCTGATTCATATTAATTAATATGTATTTATAGAATCTGTAAAGCGCTGCTTATCTTTACCCATCTCTGAATCCTTGACCAACGGAAGCGACTACCTGTAAGTTAAGTCCTTTGTCCCTATCAAGTCGATTTAGTTTTACAGTATCCAACCCAACAAATGCGATTCAGAGAAATAAGATGGGATGGTAGAAAGATTATCCGGAGATTTTTATTCTATTGTCCTACGAAAATTATGATCCGATTATAAAGTTGATACCATGGCTTCTTTACTGAAAACAATACAGGAAATAAGGCAAAAACAGCATTAAATAAAGAAACACAAAATGACTTTGTATTACCATGGTCTTCCATATTCATGGTTTTGCTCGCTATGTTTTCAGTTAGTACACACACTTCAGGTAACCCCCAGAAATAAAGTTTATCAATTTCATTTAATAGTGGTCCCAAAGTGCAAGTATAGGGATCCTAGTAAATTATTTTTATGTCAAATGGTGAGATTTGTCTTTTCTTTCTATGTAAATGTTCGGCACTCATTTAGCATTATAAAAAGGGTTCCCCTCAAAACAGTTTTTTTTCCCAGGAAAATATTCCAAGTTCACTGCTATCGTCCCTTTCTAGTACTGATGGGAGTTTTCCTTCCTAACATTTTGTTTGAAGTAATGCGGAAAGACAACAATTTCGATTATGTCATTTTCTCTTCATGCTACATGCGCTATCCATTTTCGTTGTTGCCGCTGTTGAAAGTTTGCACGTTCACTGTGATTCTGACTTGTCGGAGTTAGCTCCTCCTTAGTTCCTTAATCCTTCACCAGGGGTCTCTCTCCCTTTGCTATAAATACTGGATGACCTTTTGTCTCGATCTCTCTTTTCCCCACTCAGGCCTGGGGCCTTATCTCACCTCGCGTGGAGGTGAGGTAATTCTTTCTCTTCTTTTTTCATTTCAGCTAATACCAATATGTGATCTCTCACCAATACAGCGTTTCCCAAATTCTAGGAACACGCTAAGAACAATACCAAGACACGTACATACGAACACTCACCACAATACACACACATAATATTCACCACACAAACTCAATGTAAATGTCCATGTGCTTGTAACTTGTTAATACATATATTTGTTTATAGATAATTATCGATCTTGTTAGTTTTCTTTGAACTTAAAGTTCAACATTCTCATGTAGCTGGACCGGCTAGCAGGAAATTTTAACCTACGTGTATTCCTTACATCTTCACCCCACGGTCCTCTATAGACTTCTAAGATCTACAGTGTTCATTCGCTTAAAGTTACTTTTAAGCATTGTTCTGAGAAAACGGTTGTAGAACGAGTTTGGAGTCATTAATGACATCCACATGAGAGTCTTTGTGGCGTACTTTGTCGAACGCTTTTGTGTACGCCACAAAGATCTGGTGGAACTGGTCAGCAACCTTGAAATATTTGGAAAATATATTAGAATAATCAAGAACCTATACTGGCAGCAAACAGCATGCATGCGCATAGAGAAGGAGTTCAGCAGATATAAAAAATAGAAACTGGTGTAAGGCAAGGATTTGCCTTCTCACCGGATTTATTCAACCTATAAAGCGAGGCAATTTTGAGAGAATTGGAAGTCCTACCGGGATTCGTCATTGGCGGCCACAAACTTATCATAAGATACGCAGATGACATAATACTGATAACAGACACTGAAAAGAAATTACAAAAACCTTCTTCTCGCTCTCCTTCGTTACAAATGTGTGTTTCGCTCTCCTTCGTAGCAAAGGAGAGTGAGAAGAAGGGACTAGGTGCAAACTACAAGACAGAATGCAAGGTCATTAGTAAGAAGATGAGCCCTAAATGCGATTTACAGGTCGGGGACACTAAAATCAAGCAGGTGCAGAAATTTAAATATCTGGGAAGTGTTTTTACAGAGGACGGTAAGTGCGACGCTGAGATCCGTAGTCATATTGTGATGGCCAAAGACGCAATCCAAAAGTTGGGCAAATTATTACGAGACAGGAGGATTTCTTTGGTAACAAAGAAAAGCGTATTGAGCTGCTACGTGACATCTGTCCTCATATACGGCAGCGAATGTTGGACGGTCTCCTCAAAGATGAAGACATTCGAGGCGCCAGAGATGTGGTTCTACAGAAGGATGCTAAGGATATCATGGACCGAGGATGTGAGCAACGATGAGGTTTTGGGGACGATGCAAACAAGGAGGAAGCTTATACTTAACGTCAGGAAGAGGCAGCTGAAATTTCTGGCACACGTAATGAGAAAGGAGGGCTTGGAGAATCTGATACTCACAGATCGAACAGAGAGAAAGAGAAACAAGGGCAAGCAACGCATGGCATACCTAGCAGGCTTAAGCAATTGTATGACAGAACAGGGCCTGAGGGAACTAGCAAAGGGACAAAACTTATTGAGAGCTACAGCGGATAGGGGGATGTGGAGGGCCATGATCGCATACGTCCTGGAGGGACACGGCACATAAAAAGAAAAAAAATGAGAGTCTAGATCTCGTCTGGAGACTGTTTAACAATATGACTACAGTTCTCAGGTTAATGTCTTGGTTTTTGAATATATCTTTCCTTTAAGCGAAATTGAGAGAAACGATGAAGGAAAAAAATGAAAAGCATAGGTTGCTAAGTCCTAAAATTGCTAAGTTGGAAAATTTCAGTTATCTGTTTTGATTAGTCTTCCTCTTATGTCCATCGTCTTTTCATGTTGAATTGAATATAGTCTAATGTTAATTATGTTTTATGAATATGTCCTGAAGATGGTCTATTAGACCGAAACGTCCGACGTTGACATTATATTAACATTAAAACAGCATAATTGCATATCAGGATTTTTGTTTTTCCGTATATTTTTCTTCATACTGTCGGATCTATATCCATATATTTGCTTATATATATATATATATATATATATATATATATATATATATATATATATATATATATATATATATTTTACACATTGCAAATAGTTCAGTACTGTCCACAATTTCATATAGATTATATTTTTTTTTCTGTGTATTTTTAGTTTTCGAGTTTTAAGTAACGCAGTAAAAAATTTTGTGTCTGCATTTTGAGATGAGTTCTTATCGTTTATTTAGTAATGTGTGTTGATCTGGGAAGTCAATTACACATACACACATGAGAGAAAATATTCGTGGAGTTTCGATACTTTTGAGAACAGTTGTCATGTTTAATATTCTCTGTGTGCAAAACCTTTCAGCGCTTTTATTAGAAAAAAATTGTGATGTCAACGATTACTATAACTGATATGTCCCGAAAAGGGGTATATTTATTCGAAGTAGCAACGTGGTTTTGGACTACTGTAACCGAGTAGGACAATCTAGCAGGTAACCGTAATGGACTAGTCCTCTTTGTAGTGGTAGGCAATAGGCGAAGACAATAGGTGTCCTCTTGTACCTCCACTTCAGTCTGTATTTATGACTGACACCACCCAATCATTACTGTGAGAGGGAACCAGGTGTATGCATATTCATTGCATCTATAACACTCGCACTAATAGTACTTGCTCGATAATACTCGCTCGAATAGTAACCACCGAATAGTGATCAGTATAGAGAAATAGTATATAGTGAATAGAGTAGAGAATAGCGGTCCGTATAGTTATAGAGAAGAGACTAGAAATGGGGGGATCAATTAGACGTCACACGACTTCCTACTTATGTTTCCTCTATGGTCACGTGGTCTACTTAATAATGGGATCGTGCGTGTTTGCTCACTGGCGATCTATGTTCAAATTCAAGTGTCGATCAGCGACACTTTATTACTATATACCAAAAAAGATCGTGTTTATTTCGTGTTTTAGTTTTTTTTTTTTTTTTTATACTGAATGCTAGGGAAGCTTCTGCACATATCTAATATTGATTGAGTTATACTCCTATAGTTTACCGCACTTGTTGGATAATAGATTCCCCAAAAGACAACATCAAAGCTGTTGCATGTGATGCATCTAACAAACTTCCTAAGATTTGGCACTAAGAACTTTCAATCAACCTTTATAGTGAAGAAAACTACGACTTACCTCGTCAAACCAAGCGACAGCGCGTCGCGTGTATCCTACGACGGAAAATGTGACGAAAAAGAAAATTACTTACCAAAAGAAAGAGCACGTATTCCGCATGACATGTTGAAGCGGAATATTTAAATTAAAAAAAACGATTCTGTCACAGGAGTCGCTATAAAAATATTTTGTATGCAAAAATTGGGCGTCCTCTCCCAGTTGTCGAGCAATGGAAAAAAATACTTGGCGATAAAAGCAGTATTTTGGCTACCGTGTTCTTCAGAGAGCGAGTTATTTTTCTGACTGGTTACGTGCATTGTGATTTGTGAGATCGAATCGAGTTTTCGTCATTTCTTTCTGTCCCCGATGTTCGAGTCTGAACTTACAGTGATTTGTTCTTTGTGTTGTCGAAGTAATCTGCGACAAATATTTCCTTTGCTTTCAGAACGCTTACAACCTTAAAAGTCAAAACCTTTCGAACATTGATTGAATCAGTTTTACGGTATGGATCAGAAACTTGGACATTATCCGTTCGTCTTGAAAGACGATTGGATGGAACAGATACTAAACTACTTAGAAAAATCTAGAACATCAGTTGGACATCACAAGCAACACTTAACACAATCTATGGAGAACGGAGACCAATCTTTTTTTTAAGCTCAAAAAAAAAAAAAAAAAAAAAAAAAAAAAATTAGTTTACTGGCCACTGTCACCGAGTGGACAGTGAAATCGTCTCGCTCTTACCCCTACTGTATCCTTTTAGAATTGACTCTTGCTAAAAATTGACTTTCTTCAGACACTATAGCTCGGGACTCAGGGTTGGACATTAGGGATCTTGGGATAGAAATACATAGGGAAGTAAAAGAATGATGAAAACGCATATTACTTTATTTACTCACACTTGCTTAGTACAAAACAAGGCCACAATATTTGGCGTTCCTAATCAGAATATTCAAATAATGAAACACTTGTTTATAAATAGGATGCTAGTCTGACTGCTTACTTATTTTGACTAAAATCGTGTGAAATGGTTTGGAATTGTTTCAAAATGTGGGTAAATCATTTTCTAATTTTCCCTGCCTCACTTACTCGCATCATTTAGTCAACAATAAGCATTAAACCGACCGTTTCCAAGACGGTTACAACGTAAAAATATCTATAAACCCGATATTATTGTTTATACGATGCTCCAGCAGCTGTTTAGTGTTGGCACTCCTGCCAGAACCGGTCATTACAACTCTAAAGTAGCCAAATATATTTGAAATTATATGCAGAATAGTTGCAAAGGGCATTATAAAATGAGTGAGAATTTTATATGCCATCAAAACAATTGCTTTGCTTCCTGTCAGATGAAGCTGAAAAATCAGAGCTTAAATAAGATACGAGGCACAAAGACACCATTGTCGACCTGTGTTCAGAAGATGGGCATCTATTCTACTATGCAGGTATTATTTCATAGTGCATAAAAGATATAATATTCATAATAAAGAGAAAGACCACGTAAACCAATAACTACGTATAGGTCTTTGAATACAGTGATAAATAGTTATGAAGATCGTGTATCGAAAATATTGATGTTTATGCTGCACTGTTATGATAATGAAGCAGTTTATTTACAAAACAAATGATATATGACAGCATAAAGACAAAAGAAAAAAAAAAACTTATCATAGGCGTCGCGTTTCGTCCTCTGGAATTATCAAGACAAATGTAGGGATTTTATTTTGAAAAAGAATTTATAAACAAAAGTAAAAATATCATTAGATTTTCAATAAGTGGATACAACGTCTAAAAACAAAATATCCAGCCGGGTTAAATCACAAATTTAACATTATATAGATAATAGTATGAATATATAACTCAACAAATCAAAACCTACGCACATTTCTCACCCACACAAGACAGACAGGCTTACGGAGGTGTGGAGGCCTCACACTTATACACTCATCCACACGAATATACACACTTACACACATCATACGCACTCACTCCCTAATGAGCCAAATGATAACACACACCCACAGCAATACACACGCTTACACATATACTCACTCACTAAGAACCAAATAACACACACACACAAACATTAAACAGAGACACATCCCCTCACCAAGTCCAATAAAACTGTCAAACTGACCAGAGAATTCATAGCAGCATCCAGCTCTTATCTCAAATAACAACTTAAAAGAGACTGTTTGACCAACACAAGGAATGTTAAAAGATTCATGTTAAAAAGATAAAAAAATAAAAAAACAAATGAAAACTACAGACAAAAGTTCATTTTCTCCATCAAGACATTCATTTCTGTAGTTGAGTGCTAGCAGCAAGCAGAAATATTTCTCCTCCCGATGATGGCCATTTCGGCCGAAACTAGTCGAGGAATCTAAATGGAATAATAATAAAAAAAAAAACGAAAGAATATTAATCTAGAACCCAGTGTGTCTGAAGATTTTAAATTTTTTTATTGTTCAATATATATATATATATATATATATATATATATTGTCTGCTTCGTCTGTGGCATTCATTTGCACTGACTAGTTCTGAAAAGTGTGGATGGTTCTGCACAAGCCTTCACTATTCTAATCAAATCGCTTGTGTGGGTTTTCTGGTGGTTTACCTTGATTCGTTCTTATCCACAAATGGACTCATCAATTATCAATCTGCTTGTCCGAATCATCTTCAAAAAGCGAGAGCAAAATCTAAAAGGTCAGCGAATCTAACAGTGATCTTATCTCACAGTTCTCACACTTGCTCCATATGTGGCAACCTTTGTAAATCAATAGCGGGTCTTAAATGCCACTTAAGATTATCGCACAAAATTTTCATAACTGAATCAATAAGCTGTCTGTTCCTCATACGTCGAAACTGACAGGAGAGTCCATTATTATAATATATATATATATATATATATATATATATATATATATATATATATATATATATATATAATGAAAGCGGAGACTAACGAAACCCATGGTAATATTTTATTTCGGTTTCATCTCATCAGATCAAAATCACTTTCAATAATAAATGGATTTAAAATCTTACCAAGCACACAACGAAATATTTAAACATAAATTGTGTTTTAATAATTTTAAAACATAAATTATGTTTAAATATTAAATATATATTCAAAATGGAAGAAAGAAAAAGAGAAAGGGAGAAAAAAAGAGATATATAGAAAAGGAAACCGTAATGGATGAGAGTAGACAGGTTGACCTGTTTCCACCGGATGTGATAGGTGAAGTAGAGAAAGTATCTTCAAAGGGGAATAGAGGAAAGAGACAAAGGAAAAGAAAGGAACGAGGGCGCACCATATATATATATATATATATATATATATATATATATATATATATATATATATATATATATATATATATAAGACATTTTATGTTTATACATTCTTTTTATAGATACAAATATTTAAGTAAATTCTCTGTTTATAATAAACAGTATTAAACAACATTTACCGGCCTGAATGTTCAAGAAATTTTCATTCAGGCCGGTAAATGTTGTTTAATACTCTCCAAGTTCTTAACCAGGTATTGAACTCACACACTTTGGGTCCTGTCACTGGATCCAACTAATGCCTTTGTCCACCGTGCCATGTGTGACTTCAATACCTGGTTGAACTTGGAGAGGGAATCAAGCGGGAGATAACTGACATCCATTTAACATGCAACGGGGAACTAGAACAGTCTACACCAGTGAGCGAACTAAAGGGCTCAGTTCGACATTCCAACCACCTGAAGAAGACCGGAGCGTACTAAATATGGCGACAAAGATGAGAATAGTCCGAATAATGTAAATAGTGTACATAAAGTTTCTACTTTCCATTACTTGGTAAAGCATTGCAGAAATAAAACAATTGGATATCCAAGGAAGAATTGAAACATCAAAGAACAGCATCGTTGAAATCATCAAAATACCAGAATAAAATACCAGAATACTTAGGAGACTCATTACCACTTCATTCCACAGTGAATGGTTATTATACTGTTATAATTACAAATAACTAATTATACAAATCTAATAGGCCTTGAATCCTAGATTTCTTAAAAAATAATATTAAATATTCGAAATTTGAATGCAAATTAGACTGCTTTAATAATGTATGTATTTGTATATAGGATGTGCTGAAAATAACATTTCTTGACCCAACCATAAATGAGTTAAAAATGCAAAAAAACAAAACAAAGAAACAAACAAAAAACGAAATGATATTTGGTCTCGTTTATTTGCTTTTACGGCATATCAATCTCAATGGGTCATTTAAGGCCGACAACTTTTTTTTCTGGTAATATTTTTGTCCTGTCAAAAATCTATTTCTGTTAATATTTTTTTCCTCAAAAATGTATAGTTGGAAACATTTTTTTTTTCAAAAACATAATGCTGGTGATAGTTTTTTTCTTCAAAAATTTATTTCTTTTAATAATTTTTTTTTTACAAAGTATTTCTGGTGTTAAAACCTATTTTGACACTTTTATAATTGCTCTTACCTCAGTTTCTGGGTGAACTATTTGCCCATAGCAGGGACCCTACCAGGTACTACCACCTTGGGTCAGGGTGGACGCGGATGTAGTTTATCGTCATACCCAGGACGCGAAATGGTATTTGGTCAGATTTAGAGAGGTGTGTGTGGTCGATAACTTTTTTTAGTATTGCCTTGTATGGGTGGTGGAATGGATAGTGCAAATTTAGAATTCCAATCGAATTTGTTGCATTCACATGAGCAAGTAACCTTAGGAAAGGCTTGAATTCATCTCCCCAAACTACGGGTTAAATAATAGCAGCAGAGTGGTCTTGGTCTTCACCCATTGTAGGAGAACAGCACTGAATTCAAAAGAGTATGTTGCTGTGGTTCGTTAAGAATCTCTTCTCCAGTTAAGAGGTAAATAGCAGCGCAAACTGGGATCCTAATCCATGGCTGGCAACAAGTTTAGGAGAAGGAAATCTTTAAATTCAAAACCGTATGTTACCTTGGCGGAGAACATACTATTAGGTTGGTGCAAAAATAATGACGTAATAATGTCGTTTTTTTGACGTATTTTTCAACATCAAAAAACGACATTATTACGTCATTATTTTTGCACCAACCTAATATATGCTGCTAATGAAAAAAAAAAAAAAACCCAAAAAAACTATGGAATTTGCAATGTCTATGATCCTGACTGCGTTTGATTAGACGATATACTGGTCAAAGATTCCGAAAATCAAATCATTTTATCTCTAGAATCACCTTTTTTCTTAACCATTTCAATCTCGTAGAATTTCATTGTTTTTCAGTGGAAACTTAACTGTTTCCGTTCAATGTTCACCATTTCCAATCTATTTTTATTTAGTTTTTTGAGACTTCATAAGTCAGTTGAAACTTCCTCTTCAAATCTGTCGACTTTTCCGCAGCCTATATTCCATAATTCATTTCTTAATGTCTGTGGAATAAACACGATAGCATCCAAGCTAAGAAATTATTCAAATGGAATTGAAGGTGTAAGGAGGCCTTTTCCATTCGTGCACGTACTGAGGTGTCGTCAAATGTATACATATATATATGATTGTCAATCAAATGTGACCAAGTCGTAAGACTTAAAATTATACGAAATTCTGACAGACATTTTGAATGTTATGGAATATTTGCGTGATATGAAAATATAAAGAAAACAGGAATTATGCTTATTGGCGTAAACGAGAGAAAATGGAGAATACAATTCCCAGATGAAGAAATGAGTCTCTGAATATTTATTATATAACTTAGCAGCTACAATGTTGACACTGAAATTATTTGGATGTATTAAAAGTATTTACGTTTTTTCTTCTATAGATAGCTATTAATTGAAAATACGGATTAAATCCTGCAGAATGATAAAACAAGGAAACCTTTATAAATTAAACAGGATTCGCTAGTTATTATAGCTTCAGAAATTTGGTTAATGAGAATTTTCTTGGTATTTCGAATTCGAAATTCTCCAAATGTTTGTGGATTCCAAGCATTTGAATCCAAACACTAGTTCAAATACAATAAAAATAGAAAGCATAGCAAAAGTACATCTTTTCATCTACAGATCAAATAGTGAAAAATTTCTCACAGTTAACCCGTGGAAAAAGTCAAAAAGTTAAAAGACAAGAAGAAAACAGTATTACTGGCAAACGCGTTTCGTCCAATGTAGACTTTTTCAAGGCAAAAAAGAAATTACCAAATATTAATCTACGCCCAGGATTTTTCCCAATATCACCTTTCCTAACAGAATTACTTCTCTCTCAAGCCAACATACACAACTTTATCAAGAAAACAAAAGAAAATAGTTAAATCAACAAATAAAAACAATATTTCTACACGTGATAGTACTTGACATAATTTCGAGTTGACAATATGAATACAATAGCGTTTTTTAAATTAATCTAGTTGCTAAGGACATTTTGTTTTTTGTTAATAGTTACTTTGTTTTCAATAAATTCATTTCGTTTTTTTGTTTGCCTTGAAAATGTCCATATTGGACGAAGCGCGTTGGCTAATAATACAGTTTTTCTATTATCTTTTACCTTTATACATATCAAATATTTTTAATTATATAAATGATAAGTATCAAATAAAATGCAGATTAAGCTCAGCTCCGGGGTGGGGTGGATTCCTATTGTATTAACAGTCTCCAAATGGAAAGCACCGAAAGAACTTGAGCAAATGTTGTCACTATAACCTATACTCGTGAGATTATCGCTTTAAACTCAAACTTTTTCCTATTCCATTCAAGCGGGTACACGGATAAATCCAGAAAAAACGTTACTAGTTTTATGCTGGTTCACTGGAGCTGAGAGCGTTATTATTGTCAACTCCAGGAAACAGTCTCCCCAAGTAGTACCTCACCTGTAATAGAAGGCTAGGTTTAAGCCTTAGTGACTGAGGCGTTCCCAAAAGAGGTTTACGAAAGGAACTTGAACAATATTTATCTCTAATTCAATCTACGTGCAGGACTCCGTTTAAATTCAGCCTTGCGTCATATTCCGTTTGAGAAATACAAATAAATACTTATATATCCGTATTTATACAGTCTGTTGGAACTTCTGGGTAACCATGACATATTTGGAAAGGATATTACAATAATCCAGGACCTATAATGGCCGCAAACTATCTGCATGCGGATAGAATATGAATTCAGTAAATATAAAAAAATAGGGGTTGTAAGACAAGGATGTTTCTTCTCACCAGACTTATTCAGCCTATATGCTAGGGTGATTCTGAGAGAATCAGAAGTCCTACCATAAATCAATTTTGACCGCCACAATCTTATAACATCTGCAGATGACAGCGTTTTTGGTTTGTTTTGTTTTACGGCTTATCAACCTCAATGGGTTATTTAATGCCGACAAAATTTTCATTGCTGGTAATATTTTTTTCCCCAAAATCTACTTCTGGTAATATGTTTTCCTTCAAAAATCTATTTCTGGTAATAATTTAAAAAATATATATATATACAGCTGGTAATTTTTTTATTTTTTATTGTTGGTAATAATTTTTCTTTTACAAAGTATTTTTGGTATTAAATCCTATTTTTACACTTTCATAGTGTTTTGACCCCAGTTTTGGGGTTAATTATTTGCCCATAGATGGGACCCTAACAGGTGCTACCACTCCGGGTCAGGGTGGACCTGGGAACACCAGCAATTAAGAAGTGGTTCCACGCTCCTCAAAAATTGCTGCCGGACAACGTTGAAAGGAGACACGGAGAGGAAACTAGAACACTTACAAAAGGTACTGAAGGAAAATGAGACTTAAAGGGTAAACAATTGAAAGAAGACAGAATTAATGATTTTCAACAAACGGATCAGCCAATCTACAAATTAAAAATTACAGTTACCAAAATTAGTCAATTAGAACAATTTAAATATCTGGGAGGTATTGCGAAAGTGCATTCCAAAAGCGACGAAGTTCAAGAGAAAGTGGAAACACAAAAGATACTTAGCACCAGGAAGGAACATTTGACATTTCTACATAATGAGGAAAGAGGGCTGGGAAAATTTGATACAAGACAGACTGAAGGAAAACAAGCGAAGGAAAACAACCTACCTAGTAAGTTTGAGTAAATGAATGATGGAAGGAAATTTAGGAAAGAACAAAAATACAGAATTTATTAAGCGTTACAAAGGAGAGGAAATTGTGGAGAGCCATAAACGCCAACGTGCTGAAGGGGAACAGCACACAGAAGACGACATTCTTATGTATTATTTCTGCACATGTCGACTTATAACTTATTTGACAAAATGAAGATAAATAAATGAGAAAAGCAAACATTTTAATGACTCATTTGGTTTGAAGTAGGAACTTCTGATGAATAAGGGATTCACTGATGAAATCCGTCATATATAAAAGATGAGTGGGGGAGTAGCTCTGGTAAATATATTGGTTATAGTTGACATAGAAACGTTAAAAGATATAGAGGCTTAGCCTTACATTGAACGTCCCATGTGTGTGTGTGTGTCTCTCTCTCTCTCTCTAGATCTTTCAACGTCCCATGTGTGTGTGTCTCTCTCTCTAGATCTTTCAACGTCCCATGTGTGTGTGTGTCTCTCTAGATCTTTCAAGTTAACTTAATCTCATTTGCTTATTGCATCGCTATTATTTTAATTATCACCACATTATAACAGAAGCAGTTTTTTGAAGAAAGAGTATGCGTATGATTTTTCATGTTAAATTACCATTGAATATTCTGAAATTAGTGACATTTCAGTACATTTATGTCCTAGTAAGTTACTTTTGATTTTAAACAAAATTGTATTCTTTACGTCAACCATCTTCTCCCTCAACTTTTATAGTGATTTTCCAAGCGTACTTTAGATGTGGCACAAACTAAAAGTATGGGGAACCTACTGAGGATCCAATTCACTTCTCGGTCAACAGTTGCTACCCATTACGCCACATCGTAGTATCCCCCTCTACTTTTATATATAAAGGCCGATTTCAGAAGCGAAATCTTTATAATGCATTTCTCTCTCTCTCACACACACATATATATACATATATATATATGTGCAAAACCAAAAACCGGCAGACCTCCATCGCAAAGAGAAGATCGAAGAATTGTTAGAATATCTACAAAAAACCGTTTTGAAACTGCTACATCAATTTCCCGTAAATTTAATGAAGAGACAGATAAGATCTCAAGGAAAACGGTTGCTCGCAGGTTAAAAATGCAGGATTGCATGCCCGTATTCCAGCTTCGAAGCCTTTCATTTCAAAGCGAAACCAAAGGGCACGCCTAGAGTATGCGAGAGAACATGTTGTTTGGACTGACGCGCAATGGGATACAGTTCATTTCAGTGACGAGTTCAAGTTTACTACATTTGGTTCTGAGGGCAAAACTTACGTACGCCGTAGAACAGGTGAAAGACTGTCTTCTCAATGTGTCAAGAAAACCGTTAAGTTTGGTGATGGCGTTGGGAACGATTTCATCTGCAGGAGTTGGCCCTATAATCCGCGTATATGGCAATATCAATGCTGAGATTTACAAAAGGTTTCTTCAGCAGCATGTGGTACCAGAATTACACCATAATCTTTATGAATCTCCTATTTTCATGCAGGACAATGCACCTTGCCACAAGGCTCGGAAGGTTATGGCTTTATTTGAAGAAGAAGGAATCACCCTAATGAAGTGGCCAGCCCAGAGCCCCGACCTGAATCTAAGAGAAAATGTTTAGAAGATAATTCGAGAAAGGGCTCAAAAAGAAACCCGAAAAACCAGGATCACCTATGGGATTTATTGAAAGACAAATGGGAGGGAATTACTGCTGATTTTTGCAAGATATTAATTAGATCATGTGGTCGACGATGCAGAGAAGTCATTGAGAATAAGGGGATGTTTACCAAATATTAAATTTTGTTGATATTTTGTTCACAATCAAGTATTAACAAGATCGTTCCTTAACTTTTGTCCAGTAGCTTATTTCCTTTGTGCCATTTAATCTTTATTAAAAAAAAAAATATATGTATTATGTAAAATTTTATAACTTTGTATAATATTTATGCATTACACCCTAATCTTTATTCGGTAAGAATTTCATTGCTCATCATGCATTACTTTTTAAGTAATACACATATTTGTTTTGTTGTTTCCGTTCCTTATATTATAGCCGCTACTATATATATATATATATATATATATATATATATATATATATATATATATTAGCAGCGTTGCCCGTGCTTGATTCAAAAATCGTAAGACTCATACAGCAATCGCTATCACTAACATTTCTGCCCTTCCTTGAATTTAAAGGAGTGCGCTTTGCCGTACTGATGTTGCTACACTGCGAATTTTTTCTAAGCTCTACACTAAACATTAAATCTGTTACGAAAAAAGAACTAAACAAAATGAACACAAAACGATCAGCTTTAAAAAAGGACTCGTAACTGGAAAACAACAACTACTTTTTCACACCCAACACAGTTCTGCGAATCAGAATCAACGTTGAGTTTAAGCAAGCGAATGAGCCAATTGGAGTAAAGTGCCATGCAGATTTAAATTTTTCCTACTTGTGACGAATGTAGCTATCGATTTTTTTTGCATGCTAGTTAACATTCGTGTCAGTCAGTTGTTGGCTCTCACGCTGGGCAATAGAATCTTCCTGCCTATTCGTGGCAGCCAGTTATAGGCTCTCACTCTGAGCAGTACAAATTGGCCGTAAACTACATGAAAAAATCGATTATTTCCACTATCAATGGGAGTTGAGAAATGCAAAGTCGGTCTTGGCCTTCTCACTAACTTCGAGCATGTGCAAGTAAATTTTGGTGCAAATCCTTCGAAAATTGCGGCCGTGCATTCGTTACACACACACATCCTGCCATATATATATATATATATATATATATATATACGCACAATTTTGAAAAGATTTTTTATCAGACATATTTCTTATTGCTATTTTAGTGGGTACACGTGATTGAGGTGCTGTCTGTTTTTTTAAAAAAACAAACAAAAAAAACAAACAAACAAACAAACAAACAAAACAACGGCCGCAAATTGAGAAGAAAATTCTGACAAGAATCGAACATGCATCCCTGTTATCCATCAGAGAAAACCATTTTGAGCCAAAGAGTGCCTCTACCAGCTCAGCCATGGAGTCAGCCGAATGGGGCAATGTTTGAATAAACCTATTAAGGAAAGACGGTTTTCTTCTCATTAGGACTTCTGCAAATGTATAAAAAAAGCTTGAGGAAACATGAACCAGTGGATAATAGCGTTGGTTGAATCCAGTGACTTGACCCAAAGAATTCTGAGTTCAATACCTGGCTATAGAACAAAAAAAAATCTTGGAGAGTTGAGTTAAAGGGAGATAACTGATACCGAGACATCCAGAAGAGGCATGGCACGTGGAATTAGAAAAAATCTAACCCGGTGGACGAAACAAAGGGTTCAATTCGAAATTCCAATCACCTGAAGAAGGTCGGAGCATACAACAGCCAAAACGCCGTGAATATGGCAATAAATATGGGGACAACAGTCCGAACAAAGTAAATATTTCTTATTACTATAAAAGTTATTTTTAGTCGGTACACTTGCTTGAGGTGCTATCTAATTTATATTTGAAGGATTAGTCAATTTAGTTTTGTTATAAATTTGACTGTTTAAAAAAATAAAAAAAAAAAAAATAAGGGAAACAGGAATAAAAATTCAGTCACGTGTACCCACTACAAATTATGCTTATAGTAAAAATAAATATATGCCTGTATCTATCGAGAGTAGAAAGCAGATAGCAGCACGAGTAAAAACATTAGTCATTAAAGAAAATATAGAAACACACTCGGCGTATTATATATATATATATATATAAAGTTTGGTTAAGTAAAACGCATTAGAACGTTGTCGACGGTATAAACGGCCGTGTATTCTTGCTTTGCGGAGAGTTGTGTATTATTCCGTTTCATTGCCTAGCAGAGCTCGATGGTTATGCTAGGTTAATCGATTTTAACAAAACTTCAACCTTTGCTGGGTCAGTCAATGTCGAAGTTTTTGTTTTATTTCTGTCTTAATCCAGAAGATTCGTTTTAGAGGAAAATGTACATACACACACAACTACATAGAGTTAATAAATAGATACGTATAAAAAAACTGAGATATACATGGGCAGAAATAGATAGGTTACTTTAGGTTAATTGACTTTAAAGACACTTCAACCTTTGCTGGGTCATTCAGTCTCCCTCATTTTTTTTTTTTTTACATTATTTTTTCAATTCTGTTATTCCAGAACCGAATATGTAAGTCATAAAAGGTAAAAAGAACAATGAATAAATATATTTTTGATGTTAGCTTTTCTACATTAAATGTTTTAATGTATCACACAGACACTATATATATATATATATATATATATATGAGAGAGAGAGAGAGAGAAAGGTTGATTACAATGGCACTTCAGTACTTTCTTGGAAATTCAATGTCGAAACCTGTCCATTTTTTTTCTTACTTTGTTTCCTTTCTTTTAATCTGGAATCAAATATCGTAGCCGTAGAGAACAAAATAAAAATAATTTTAATGTTAGCCTTTCTGTAGTAATTACTATAAAAATATTTGCATAAATTCTTTTAATTTTTGTTTTACACATTGCTTATAATAGGTAAATTTACCGAAGTTGCTACATTCGTTTTCAAAGATTGAGTATGTTTATCTAACGGCTAATTCCAGCGTTGCCTGGAACCAATTTCAAGTCACTCAAGGGGAACTTATTTAAACGGTGAAATTGATGTTTTATAGGGATTTTCATATTTTTTATACACACTTTTTATATTTCTTTATGAAGTATTGTATATTGAAAGGTGTATTAAAAAAAAAATTAAAATATCCATAATAAATTCAGTTTAAATGACGTCACATTAAGCGACTTGTAAGGGATTTCTAGCAACGCCTGAATTAACCAGAAAAAATTACAAAAATATCTACAATCCTTGAAGATGAATGTAACAACATCCGAAATTACTACAGAAAATAAGATAAAAATAATAGTCTTCGGTAAAGTTACCGATTATATAAAACAATTCGGAAAAATTTTGAAAAAGTTAAAAAATTTGATAGACGACTTGTCAATATTATTAAACCGAACACGTTATATATATATATATATATATATATATATATTATATTCAAACTTAAAAAAAACAAAAAAAAAAAAAAAAACAACAAAAGAAAAACAAAAAAAAAAAAAAAAAATCAAAAAAATCTTATTCCATAAAAATACACAGAAAATGTGACACAAGGCTTAAAAATGTGGCGGGGAGAAGGATAGTCATTATCTGTCTTAATTTTAAATTGACCGAAACCACAACCACTGACCCAAACAATAATCTTAACACCAAAACAACACATTCTTACTACATCCACCAAAATACCTCATTGTCTCAATGAAATCCTAAATAGTCCCCATATATACAAATCGTCGTCGGTGGGTTGGAATAATAAAAAAAAAAAAAAAAAAAAAAAACTCTTCGTCCTTCAATTTAGTCAAAAGGCTAATATATAATAAATATCAATCTTATTAGCAATATTATCATTTTATTCCTCAAAATTCTCAGATAAATCCCCAGACATTCTTATATTTTAGAGTATAAAGCTACTTCCTGTAGTAAATTTGGAAATGTATACCTAGAGTATTTCTCCTATTTCGGTAAGGTTAGTAGTAGACCTACGTGGAGTGAGTTAAAACCTAAGCAGTTACTAAAATAGTCTTTCTATTACTTTAACAAAGATGTTAACATACCAAATCTCCCTTTGTACCGTTGTACTTTTTCTTCTTGTTCACGATGTTGTTAATAGAACATCTCAGATACTCTATTCTTCTATCGGCGACATATGTAAAATCAAAAAAGAAAGATTATTTCTGAAAAAAATGTAGCTATTAAAATACCATCCGGAACAGTCTATTTTAGCAGCTGAAAATATACCCGCTACACATATACAAAGATGATCCTAAAACGATACACAGAAAAGATCCTCAATGCCTTTTTGCTGCTCAGCAAAGAAATTTCCTTGGTGTTGCAATTCATTCGACATGCATCTGACCAACAGGTGAAAATACGACATCTCATTCAAATTCCTCACTTTCCAGCGGTAATCTCTGTCAATTACGTAGACTTCGTCCCAACGTTTATAATATAATTGTCCTTTATGAAAATAGTTTCACAGAGTTCATTGTTAGAGGTGGCAAGTTAGACGCTAAGCAGAAATAAAAAAAATTAGAAGCGTTAGTAGGATTGGTAGATTGAATTTTGGTTGGATTCAGATTTGTAACTTTTATACAATTACTCAGTGGAAAGGTACGAATATTTGTTCGCCAAATTTCTATAGCTTTCAAAGAGATTATCCTATTCAGATTAGCATGAAAGCAAAAAAAAAAAAAAAACTTTTACAAGAGTTCGTCTTACATAGGCGTCCCCAAACATTTTAAACTATCGACCACTTCGCGGAATCCTAGATCTCTCATCGATCCCCATGCATATCTTAAGAATTTAAATAATTCTTAAATTAAATTTAAACGCAGTACTAGATTGGCAGTTAGGTTTTATAATTTTACAGTTGAAATTAAATAACTAAGTTCTATGCTATCTGTTTATTCTATTGCGTTTCTCGCTTGTGGAACTCTTCCGGCTTTCAAGATCTTCAAAAACTTCTGTCTTTATTCCTGTTCTTTTATTTATTTCTCTCCTTGCTTTGTGGTTAAAAATATACAGAAAATATCAATAATAATTATTTTTGTATTTAAGGGTAGAAATTATTTTGCTTATTTGCTTTCTTTCTCAATAAGATTAATTTTAGTTTTACTTTTTTGTTATTTCTTTTTTCAGTTTTTATTTCTCTTATTGTACCAGACGTGTCTAGTCGAATAATAATAATGAGAAGAAAAAAAACTTCATAAATAATATCGATAATAATAAACTCATTAAAATGAATTAATATCGCTTTTTATTGAATTGGTTGACTTTCTTAATAAGAAATATGTAATATTGCTATTTAGTTGGAAATTGCTTAGTTTAAGGTGTAAGTCATTATTTATCGACCCCTTTTGACACCAGACAATTATCGACTCTCCGGCTCGTCCCATCGACCCCTCGAGGTCGATATCAACCTTTTTGGCGACACTGTCTTACAAGAAAACATTATATTTTTGCGTTTAATATTGATCTTAAATTCTCTTTTTTTCTTTTGAAAGACAAGGTACGAGAGGCACTCAAAGTAGAGAGTTGTAGAATAAGGTGTGCAAGAGGAGGTAGCAGGAAGTGATTATATTCTAGAGAAAGTTTGATTAATAGGTAATTGATAAGCTAACTTCATTTGACGCAAGAAGACCATCGTCGAACATTCGGTAGCGGACTGACTATACCCGAGGAATGACCTACAAAAATAATTAGAAAATAATTACCCAACTGAGAGATATCGGAAATTATGAAAGTAATACGGCAAACGGACTGTTTATCATGATTTGTAAGTCTTTAATATTTTAATAATGGGTTATGTAAATATCAAGTTATTATTGGTTTCTTTGTACCCATGATAATGCTAAAAGTCCTGGGTACATCAGATACAAAATTTAGGGCAAGCTGAATTAAATGTTACATTTTTTTTAAAAAAAAATCTTTATTCTATAGTTTTTTTTTGTTTTTGTTTTTAATATGATCCTTTCAGAACATAATATAGATTTAATCTATTAGGTTGGTGCAAAAATAATGACGTAATAATGTCGTTTTTTGACGTTAAAAAATACGTCAAAAAACGACATTATTACGTCATTATTTTTGCACCAACCTAATATCTGCTGTAAACATTTTAAACACATTTTACTTTAACTTATATATTTTTTTAAATAGCCTTTTTTCGTATTTAAGAAATTTTAAAAATCATTTCACACCGAGCAATGCAATGATGCCATAGGTCAAAAGAGGGTTACTGAAAGGGAGAGAGAGATGACAATAAAAAAAAAAAAAAAAAAAAAAGTGTGAGGAAGACAGAAGATGGCGATTGGTGTTGCATTTAAATTTTTGAAGATTGTTGTTGACACGAAAGCCAGAATCCGGACTAGAGTTCCACGTGCGAGAAAATAAACTATTAGAATAGATCATTTTGGTTAAATCTAGATACTTGCCAATCTAGAAGCCTGCTTAACTTCATGCAGTCGGGAAGGAGAACAGCTCAGCAAAACAATTGTCAAGAAAATATTAGGGGAAAAAAAAAAAAAAAGTAGCAGCAGCGAAAGCTATATCACAGCAGAGGGAAAGTGGTTTGGTTTGGTTTGTTTTACGGCATATCAACGTCAATGTTTATTTAATGCCGACAAGATTTTTATTGCTGATAATATTTTTTTCCTTCAAAAATAATTTTTTACAACAATGTATTGCTGGTATTTATACCTATTTTTACACTTTCGTAGTGTTTCGACCCCAGTTATAGTCATTGTCAAGACCCTAACAGGTACTACCACCCCCAGGTCAGGGTAGACCTGGAAATACCAGCAATTAAGAGATCGTTCCACGCTCCCCAAAACCTCCTGATCAGAGGCCTTGCTGCTGGACGTAGTTTATCGTCTTACCCAGGACGGGGTGGGAAAGAGACTGAAGCCGTGATGCCAGGTTAGGATTGATTATATTACTGACCCTTTTTGGATTTTGTCATGAATCTCGAGATTATATAATAAGAGCACCAGACCAGATATGGTAGCAATATTCAATGTCCGGACAGATTTATAAACGTGCATGATGGATTCTGACGAGAAAAATTGTCTGGCATGACAGTGAACCAAGTTTCCTGGTGGCAGAGCTAGAAAATTGATTCAGTATAATTACTGCAACATGTCAGTGAAAAATGTGACCAAAAGAAGGCGCAAAGAGTTACTTTCCTGGAGGTTAGCATCAGCCATGCTGATGGAATGCAAAAAGGATTCGCTATGGTGATTAAATGAAAGCAGTTTTGTTTTGGTTGCATTAAGTCATTTCTTGCCTCAGTTAACCATTGACTGGAGGTCATTTTCGAGAGCAGTTGCCAGTTTTACTTTGTCGGACTTTACCCTATTTACATTATTCGGACTATTGTCCTCATCTTTGTCGCCATATTTATTACAGCGTTTCGGCCGTCGATCGAACACAAAGCTATCGCCAATCACGATGAGCGGCTGTTTCCTCAGGGAGGCCCCTTGCCTTGTGTGCCTATTAGGATTTAAATTCAACCTCAAGTGGAACTCCTGCATACAAACCGATGGTAAAGATGCTGGAAAAATGGTCGGTTCCCTGTTACGCTCTGATAAGTAATGGAGTTCTCTTGCTATCCTCTCACTTATCAAGAGACAGACCAGGTCAAAAATAGTGTACTGTTGCCATTTATTGGCAGGAGCTAACTAGTCTTCATTTTCCACTCCCAAGAGAGTTCAAAAGTGTATCCGCGTCCTTGTGGGTGATGAATTATTTTCCACCCTATAATCCCTTTCTTCACAGACGAAACGTCGCTATTTCCATGGAAACTGTTCAGACGAATGACATTCCTTAGTTCCACCAGTTCTAACCTTCACGGCTAAGCCCCCCATGGTACGCACCTTGTAGCGAACCAACCTCACTCCCTTCGTATTCCATTGAGGTGATGTAAATTCCACAAAAGCAGCTTCTTCCCACGAACCGTTACTTTGTGGAACCGACTACCAAGAAGATGATTCCCCAATCAGTTGTATCTGAATCTGTTCAAATCTAGGGTTAACCGTTATCTCCCCCATATATCAGCATAAACTGTGCCTCTTATTCTGTAACACTATCTCGAGTGGCTCTCGTATGTTGTACAAAGGGAATAGCATTGTAAAACAGAACTATTGCAAGATGAGTTTTGTTATTTTGGTAACCATTATTATAGTAATCGCTTAGTTACTGATCATATTTTAGTTTGGTAAAGTGCGTAGCATTAGGGCATTTAGTAAGTATTGAATTCACAATACAAGTGCAATGATCTGCGAGAAGTAGTGATATACTGGTTCATGTGGCTACATATTTTTGACTTCAATGTAAATGAAGTAACAATTCTATTTTTGCGAGTCACTGGAAGAAAATATAAATGGCACTGAGATAAAATGTCATCTGTCTGAAAATTTGAAGATTTCAGACAAAATTAAAAAAACAATAAAAAAAAAAAAAATCAAAGAGGAAAACAACTTTTTTTTCCCCCAAAAGTTTGGTTGCAGTAAGTTTACTTGGAATTCTAAGACTGTGGACAGTCTAAAAATCAATCCTAATGCCGGTAGAATATATTGGGAAATATGAGTCTCCATTTTCAAATGTCTAATGTTCCATTGCTCGGACCTGCTTTTCTGTCAGATTATACCATATTTATACGACGAAAACTTACCTTTTGTATACAGAAATATAAATGTTGCCTTCACAGAAGTAAATTAAAGTCAGATAAAATCCTAAGTTTTGGGAAAATGAAAAAGTTTTTTCAATTTTTAAATTAAAAATGTTTTCCAAATAAAGTTTGGTACAACCGAACCGCCTCTCGCTATACTTAATGATAATAATGTTTCAGCCTATCCATTCTTTAGCATTCGTCAGGTGTAATTCAACCAGTAAAAAGCGGATTTCTCTTTCCCAAGGTAAATCAGTCAGTTATGTGCCATGCGTGATACACCCTTAGGCGATCATGTATCTTTCGATTAATGATTGACGAGGCAGATATTTCCCACAGCAGGTTGTCATTTCTTTCTGCGGTAGATCAGTTGCCATTCAAGGCTATAGAAGGCAGTCTGTGCTGCTATTTACCCATAGCTGGGGGTGGGAAGAAGAAGAGGATTCATATCTTTCCCAGGGGCACGTAAGTGATTGTAATGGATTCGACTGCAATTCAAATTCGGCTCTCCAAAGTAAATAAAAGACTTAAATATAAACAATTTTTCTCTCACCCTTTCGAATTTTTCATATATTAATCCGATATTAAAATTAATCATAAATTAAATAATAAATATTTGTTTCAATTTGCTGCAGGTCAAATTACATAACTTTTCGTCTTTACATGTATCAGTATTTTTTGTTAAGAATATATATATATATATATATATATATATATATATATATATATATATATATATATATATATATTGTAATAAAAAGAAAGAACAGTAAGATATAAAATCCGGTGTTCTTATTGATATTTTTATTTTTACAAAACAGTGCTCAATGTAAATTTACAGAGCATGAATATTATAAATTAACTGATTTTAAACCATATTTTAAATCAGTTAGTTTATTATATATATATATATGTATATATATTCAGTTGTATGGATATTAGTTTGTAACCCTAGACAAACTGGTTTATTTTTCTTCAGAGGAAAATCTACACCTCCCCCCACCAAACGCAAATAAACATAAATAGATCAACTTTTGAATAAATAAACCAGTTTGTCTGGTGATCACAAAAGAGTGAAATCCAGGGTTTCAAACTAATATCCATACGACTGAATATGTTAGCTCTATCACAGCTATTGAGCCTTTTTCACTCAGTACCTCGCATATAATATCACCTTCATCACAGCCGTGTACCAATGGCTTCGGGGTAGAGTCTCCAACTGATACCAAATCAGTGGGGATTCGATCCCGGCTTGAAGCAATCGGATGTCTAGTCTCACTGATGAGCTGTGAAACAGCGAAGTAATCTGTCTGTGTCTGTATGTGTATATATATATATATATATATATATATATATATATATATATATATATATATATATATATATATATATATATATATATATTATAAACTGTTATATTGGAACTTTTAAATTACCGCGACAAAAATGCATATCTCTTTCAACGTCTAAATTTATTGCTCTACTCTACCGGCCTGAATAATCGAGAAAACTTATTAGGGAAAAATATTTTTTGAGTTCTCATTAAATAAAAATTACTATCTACGACATTTTAAGTGTTTGATATTCTTTAATTAATAATAATTTTGCTCTGTCTTTTGACATAAAGCTCTCCCTAGATCTATGTCTCTCTCACTCCATATGTATATATATATATATTATATATATTCGCGCGCATGCGTGCGTGTGTAGAGGAAAATCGGAAGCCTCAAGACACACAATAGTCATTTAACGAGACTTTCGAATTCTTGAATCTCCAATTATAAAGAAACAAATATTGTGGCAATGAAAGTAAGTAGTAAGGTGTGGGTGAAAATGTTCTGCGATTCCTCCTCTCTTTCCACGAGTTCCTTAAATATGAGCTTATCTTGTAATACGTGAATGAAACCTGGGTGAAAAACGAAATCAGCATGGCTGATTTGCGAGATTACGTCGCTAGCCTCAGCCAGATGGCGAGATCTATAATTTCGCGTAGGTTTTCCGTCTCAGAAATAATTGAATTAGTAAAGCCATTTTTATTATGTGGGCTTAAGAAAAGAAAATCGACTTTTCTAAAGGATAATAACAATATAAGTTTGAGAGATAAAACCTATCATTTTGTAGCCAGAGAAGACATCGAGAATTCAATTTGATGTACGTTTTATTTCGGGTAATTAACCTTTCCTTCATTGCATCAATCTTCCTTCACTAAAATACACAGGTCAATATATATATATATATATATATATATATATATATATATATATATATAGTCTATACTTACGCATATCAAGAGCTGCCTATGAGAAGTTACTATGTCTGAATTTGGCAAAAATTGTGTTAAGTCCACAAAACATTCTGTTGTCTTTTGTGCTATGTCTGTCCGAAGTGTTAATGTCCCAAATCCGATTGTAAATTGCCCTTTAGAGCGTTATAAAATATGTATGTCAGTGAACCTAATGGCTAACATGAATTGACTATGAACCGTTCAAGCACCTCTAAAACAGTTTGTAGATATCCACATCAAGTTGTCTACATATACAGATATGTATTTACGATAAACACACACAATGGCAAAGTGGAAAAAGTTTAAGTGTGACGCGTTTCGTCCTTTTGTTATGCTTTTGTTATGCTGGTAGAACTACGCATGCGCATGAACGAGGGATGCTGGGAATTTTAGATTGTTTTATGTAACTGACTTCATTTAGAATCTTTTTCTTTCTATGACTTTTGGAAGTAGGTATTCCACATTGGAATATCTACCAGGAATGGTGAAATGTTGTAAGAGCCAAGGTGCAAATTTCCTGTAGATTACCTTGTGATTAAGGCACTCTCTAGACATTTACGTCGTAGTGAATTATTTTCTTCTGTGATCAGAGTAGCATTTTTATGTCAAAATTGTGGTCAGTTTCGTTACGGTAGGTAAACTATGTATTATTTTGTAAAATATTCTTTTTGTGTTCATATAATCTTTCATTTAGATTCCTTGAGGTTTCTTCTATGTAAATTTTGTGACAATTATTACTGCTACACGCAAAAGAATAAAAGACTTAGTCAATACTAAACGAAAAAATAAGATAAAACCTGAAGGAGTTTACTTCATCGCTTGTAATAATTGTCAATTTTCCCAATACTGTTCTTCATATATAAATCTCTCTCTCTCTCTCTCTCTCTCTATATATATATATATATATATATATATATATATATATATAGAGAGAGAGAGAGAGAGAGTTCACAAAAAAATGTATACACACCGCAGGAAAGGAAAAAACTTGTATAGATATTGTAATACTAACTGGAATATCCGTGAAATTATCAAATTATATATATATATATATTAATTTAAAGAAAAACAGACTTTAAGGCTCCATTGGTTATAATTTATTTCACCCGAGAATTTTATTATTTTCTGGATCTTCAGACTTCGCTTTCAAAGGCAACAAATTACTATTATGTTAGATCATGAGCCGTTCTAAACTTCGTATAGTTGTTTCAATTTCGCACGAAAATATAGACAAAAATTGTCCAACATTTGGATATTTTTTATCATGTTTCTTGATTTAAGATTTCGGCTCACATGAGCCATCTTCAGAGTGGTAATATGGACATTTAAACAAAGATATTCACCATCAAAGATGATATTCTCTTATGTTGACATAGAAGACTTCAATGCTGCGATAACGGTCGCTGAATAGCAGACGCAGGTCGTAAATTCATGATTATATTCGATGACGTCGTACCATGTGAAAGAAAGAAATGTTAACAACAGAACCATATGTCTAGATGCAATGTAATGTGTTGTGACTAGTTTGAAATGTAATTTTATTGAGTGTGGGTTGCTTTGTTTTAAAGTAGATGGTCTCCAATATCTGAAGGTTCTTTTTACTGTATGTATATGTGAGTATTGTTGTATTATCAACTAATATGTGTCTGACATTAAGAAATGTTTAATTGGACTAAGATTAGAAAGGGGACAGGTAAGTCTACGGGAGAGCGTGGTTGTAGTAAAACCAATATATGTAGTGGGTATCCAAATGTTGGACAATTTTTTGTCTTTATTTTCGTCCGTAATTAAAGCAACTATACGAAGTTTAGAACGGCTCATGATCAAACATAACAGACATTCGTTGCAAAATATTCATGTAAATATTGAGGGCTGCAATTTCTGAGTGCTCTTAAGTAGAATTCGATGATTATACCGAATTATATTTTGTTGTTATGATGAGAATAGAAATTTATTAGATCATTTTTGTTGGTTGATTTCCGGTGGACACTAAATTTTAAGCTATTTTTAAAGCCATGTAGATCATATCTTTGAAAGCTAAAGAAGTATGTTCTTCGATTTCGTATGTAAATTCTATTGTATGTTCGACTTTAGTTTATCTACAAGAAATATATTGAAAAAATTTTAAGCTTCTTCAGAAACCCTAATTATTTTATTTTCAATCCGAAAAAGAAGGTTTATCCTTTCAAAATAGAAAAGCGACCCCTTCAGAAAAACCCAATGAATTAAATATATCTTGTCCTACCAACTAACTTTATCACAACTACAATTGAAAATATCTAAACTCAGCATCAAATTTATTGCTACTACATCTAAAACAATAAAAGACTTAATCACTACTAAACAAAACAATAAGCGAAAACTTGGAGGAATTTACTCAGTCGCCCGAAATAATTGTCACAAAAAATGTATAGGAAAAACCTCAAAGAACCTGATAAAAGATTATATGAACACAAAAGGGACATTTTACAAAATAATACGTCAAATCCGTTAGTTGTCCACCGTAAGGAGACTTACTACAAATTTGGCATAAAAATGCTACTCTAATCAAAAGAGAAAACAATTTCCTACGACGTAAATGCCCAGAGATTCCTTTGATCGCAAGGGTATTTACAGTAAATTTGCGATTACAACCATTTCTGGCAGATCTGTTATCATCGTGTGGCATATCTAATGATAAAAGTCATGGAAAGAAAAAGAAAAAGACTAAATGAAACCAAAAAATAGTTTAATTTAAAATTCCCAGCAACTCAAGTGTAGTCACATCATCAAATTTAGTCAGATGAAATCCTAAATAACAAAACCCGTCACACGAAAACTTTCTGCACTTAGCCATACATTTCCGTCGAAATGTTCCTTAATATACTTCTCAGTGAAGAGAATATGCTTGACTTAGAGTTTGCGCTAAAAGTTTTCTTTTTATCTGAGCCATTATTACCGTTTAGAAATATCCAACTATTGCAGCTATCAAGTAGCTCTCTCATCCGTTCTTATCTATTCGCGAACATTAAGCTTTTATCAAGTATACGATTTATTTACGAACTATTGAGGCCAGTACAGCGGTCGCTGTCCAGGTGAACCTGTTGGAAGACGATCAAACAAATCAATCTCAACAGCAAGCCGTATAATGCGAAAAATATTACCTTGAAGCGAGGTCGGAGAAAGTGTCCTCGAAGCTATAACGAGCGAAGATCGCCTTTTGGAGTGCAATTCTTATGCCGAAGAGAGCACTTGAAGAGAAATATTGTCACTTAAGCTTGCCGTCACTGGAAATTCCTTTCGTTTATATGACAGAATATCTTTTTTTTTTCGTGAAATAGAAAATCCTTAAGATGCGGACGATGTTAGATGATTGGAAAGGTCACTGTTTTGATCCAGGATGTGAACATTTTGCTACTTTGTCTAGAAAAATAGAGATTTAGGTGCGAATTGCTTTGTTTTTGGACAAGTTCTAATCAGAAACTGTGAAGAAATATTACACACACACACACACACACACATATATATATTATTATAATAATAATAATTTTCTTAGGGGTATAGAACTTTATTATGGAAATAAAAAAGCTAAGTCCAACGTCGAGTGGGAGCGAAACCGGTCGTCTGTTTTTGTTTTTTCCTTTTTTAATCATGAAATACAAAATTTGTCTTCCCTTTTTTCTTTCCATAATATATATATATGCCATATTTTTATTCAAGAATGTTTGGTGGAATAATCTGAATGTACTATGTGTATGTTAAAAAACATTAACAATTTTTTATACAAAAAAAAATTTTAAAAAATCAAATAGTGATTTTAATGTTTGTAAACCGAATTGATGATATTTAGAAAAACAATAAACAGGTCATAATTTTTCCTGGGCATTTTCCCGCGATAATGAGTGCATTGTCATTTTTGATTGGTTGGGTAAATATGGTAGGCCAGGGTCGCGACAGACTAACCGAGTTCCAAATTTTTTCCTGTTTTATTCTTTTTTCATGTTGTCTTGCATTGTCATAGAGAACTTTTCCTAATGACGAGCGCAGGGTGCTTTTCGACAGTACGCTCAACTGGTTAACGATGGCCTGCTTTTGGTAAACCTTGATGCACAAGAACGCTTTGCAAAAAAACAGTGGCACAGTCATAAAAGTATTGAATTCCTTGGCGGTTAAACTTCAACAAATAAAGGGTTAGGTTATTTCACGCGAAACAAACTGTTGCCCACGCCAGAGGACTGTGTGGATGTAACGTTCCGTGATTTAATCACAAAGGACTATATTATCCGCACAGAATACCGAGGACGGCGTAGGACATCCCTGACTATATTCTCAGAATAAACTTAAACGCATATCTTATGCAGTATGGGCAGATATTGAGTGTTTCTCCAGAATATAAGACGGGTAAGTGGGGGTTCGAATTAATGTTGGGGCAAGAAGCCTTTACCTCCATTCCCAACAGACTGATGATAGGCGGAGAAAATTACCCCGTTATCGTGACTGAGGAAACCAGCTTTCGGAAGTGTGGCGTGATTGGTCACTTCGACCTTTCCTCTCCGGTGAAGGCCTCTGACTGATAACAATCACTCTCGAGCTGAAACTACTTGTTCCGCGGCACCTGTAATAGGCCTGCTTGCGACTGGCGCCAGTGGTGAAAAATCCCAAGTTGACCGCTAAAGGGAAACAGGAATGGTTAGTCGCAGATAGAGCCAGAGGGAAGCTTTAAGTTGCGAGATCTCAGTCCCATGAAGCCCTCAAGGACAAGGCTGCGGCTAACTACCCCAGTAGACTTCATGAGCTAAGTACAAAATTTGATCCAAGCTATGAAAAATTCAACAAGATCTAGGAATTGGAAAGGGAATTGAAGGCTAAAAATCTGCCTGGGCCATTGGTGGGTATCATCAGCCTCTTCCCCAAGAAAAGTGACTGAATCTGACCCCTCTATGACCCCTCTATGCCAACCAAAATACATAGGCAACCTTATCCGGGGGGGGGGAATCTTGCCTCAGTCTCTTCCACGTCTTTCCCATCACACAAGACAATCTCTTCTTCAGTAACTAGGTTACTGAACCCAACTTTTTAAAAGATGTCCCCTCTTAAAAAGCATTCTCACTCATTGTATATCGTTACCATCCGCTCCTGCCCAATCTCTTCCTCACGCCCTCCAAAACACACAAAAGAGGCATTGAAGCCCATCCGTAGAAACAAAAGAAAAAGGCAAAATTGCCATACAACATCAGATGTCGGCCGCGCGTCCTTCACTTAATCAGAGAGGGCGAAGCAGTATGCAAATAGAATTAAGTCCTTTAAATACTTCTGTTAGCTCAAAAGTTAGGGGACAAAGATGTAGATAACCCTCGAAACTTCCCAGATGCCAAGCAGGTACTTACAATCATCCGGACTGAGGAAATAAAAAGTTTATTAAAAAAATTCCAACTTGAATTTACTAGGCGTCGATTGGCTAGAATAATTTGTACTATGGGAATTGGCCGATTAATTCATTCGGTAGGAAAATTAATTGTTCACCAGAGAAAAATATTACAGCTAAAGTAACACTAATTGAAAAATAAATTCATGACATTTCTCAGGATTTGGAAAATGTACAAAGTCAAGCATTTTTGAAATTAAAAGAAAATGTTGTACCAGTGTTTAAGCCCAAAAGAAATATAGGTTTTGCTGCGTTAGTCTATTAGCACCGAACTTGACAGGTTAGAAAAACGTGGAATTATTGAAAAAAATAGATTACTCAGAATGAGACACTCCAGAGTTTTATATTAGAAAGAAAAATAAGATTCGTTTATGCGCAGATTTTTTTTTAACTGGATTGAATGTTTGCCTCCTTCCACATGCATATCCCCTACTAACGCCAGAGGATGTATTTGCCAAATTAAATGGTGGTATTTCTTTTTAAATTGACCTGTCTAAGGTATATCTTCAAATTGTAGTGGATGAGGAATTTGAGAACTTTTTGACTGTTTATACATATAAAGGACCAAATTTAAAGATTACTCTTTGGTGTAAAAGTAGCACCAGGTATTTTCCAGCAAATAATGGATACGATGTTGTCTGGACTAGACGGTGTTTTCGTTTACATAAATGATATGCTGCTTAAGAAAATAGAGCACGTAAAGTGATTCAAAAAGTATTTCAAAGACTACATAATTACGGTTTCAAAATCAGTGAACAGAAATGTCAATGTTTCTGGACAAAATTAAATATTTAGGTCAGATAATTAACGAAAAAGGAAGACCAGATCCCGTTCGAAGTAGTGATATTAAAGACATGGTTGATCCGAAAAATTTGGTAACTCTACAATCATTTCTCGGATTAGCAAATTCTAATATTTATGTTCCAGAGATGTATACATTGCGAACATCTGAATAATTTACTTTAAAACGGTACAAAATGGAATTGGTTGGCGAAATGTCACAAAGCTTTCGAAGGAATCAAAAAATTACTAACATCAGAGTTATCGCTGACACATTACGCACTGCCACGGCAGATGATAGGAGCGAGCGAATACGGCATAGGAGTGATTATAAGCCATAAATTCGAAGACGGTACAGTAAAAGCAGTCGCTCACCCTTCAAGAAGTTCGACAAATACGGAAACACTCTACAGTCAAAATGAAAAGGAAGCGCTTGCTATAATTTTTGCTGTAAAGAAATTTCACAAGGTGATATTAAGATTCATACTGCAAACTGATCATCGTCCATTATTAAGTAGATTCGGTTCTAAAAAAAAAAGGGGGGCTCCACACATACTGCAAACAGACTACAGCATTGGGCTACGATTTTGTTGAACTATGATCTCAAAATGGAATTTCTATCGTCAAAAAATGTGGAAACGTAGATTGTTTATCCAGACTGATATCGGAATCTAAAGATTTTTGAATATACTGTCATTGCTTCCCGGTGTGTAACACTATTAAATAATTGACGGTCACGGTAGACGATAACAAAATTAATTCTAAAAAGGATACAAAAAAATATGAATGACGCTAAATGAAAATGGTGTGAAACTAAAATTAAGCCTGCTAAAAATAATACAGCACCTTTCTAATTGTGATGGAGTATTTATGTACGCGGAAAAAGTAGTAATTCTGTTATCACTATAAAAAGGATTTTAAAACAATTCCACGTAGGGCATCCGGTAAGGATGAAGATCTTTATGAGAATCTACATGTATTGGACAAAGATACCCAAAACGAAGTGAGAAAATGTTATAGTTGTAATTCAGCAGCAAAATCACCATCTATAAATTATCAGGCGTAGCCAAACACCGATAAACCATGGGCAAGATTACATTTGGACATTTTTGGACCACTAAATGTTTCATAATCTTTTCACAAAATAGCCCGAAGTATGGAAGTCTAAATGACCTACTATCGCAATGACACATTCTTGCACGAACTTTTTGCAAGGATTGGAGTATCTGAGAGTGTGGTATCCAATTTACTGCTAGGATATTTATAATGTCTTATATACATAATTGTGGCACGTGGCCGATGAAGGGGTGAGGTAAAGGCTGGTCCAAACTAACTATCCTATACCTAGCTAATCTGATTCACGACCCATTCATACATTACAATTTACACATTCACCACAAGAACTCGTCCATCACCAAACAATCCTCCAACAACCATAATACCACATCCTCTAAAGGGGAACCTACAAAAAGGCGCCCCAATCCACAAAAATTTGATGATGAATAAATAATATACATAAAATTCTAATAATGATAGAATGAGAGGGGAGGGAGATGAACCCAAAAATAACTAAAAATAAGCACAAAACACAAAGTAAACATAATTGATGTTAGTAAGGACCGTCCAACCCACAAAACCGAGAGGCCGATGTATTCTGACCAATGGACAAAATAAAGAGACGCTCTCGCTAAGGGAGTGGGAAGAGGATAAAATATACGGGAATGGGAAAATATAAAACTGACCCAGTCGGGATGAAAAAGGAGGCCAAAACAAACTGGGGAGGTTGGGAATCTCGACTTGGATCATAACCAAAGAACGGCCGGGATACAGGCCAGGAACAACACTTACTCACATTAACTAGGTACACTGAAGCTCGTCTAACCTAACCAAGAGGAGGGTTCCACAGGAAGCAACTTAATTTGATTACGCCGATTTATCATCCAAGGTCGAATGGTCAAGCGGAACGATTGGTCGATACCATCAAAAACAGCATTAAGAAAAGCTGAAGTCTTGGGAGCTGAAGAAACGCCACTACAAGGATTTTGAGCGTGTCACGAAAGACGTCAGATGCAAACGTCACTGTAAAAAAATGTCATCTGCAGAGCTCATGTTTGCTACAAAAGTTAGATTTATTTTTAGCAAATTACTGCCAGGGAATATGAAGAAGGTTCAACAATTTCAACATACGAGATCATTTAAGATCCGCGATAAATTTTCTTTGAAAGCTTTAAGGTCAGAAAAGAAAATTGGTAGGAAGGTCAGAAAAGAAAATTGGTAGGAAGGACAAATTATTCAGCGCCTTGGTAAAAATGATATACAATGTCGAAAGTAGACGATTTCATAATTCTTTTTCTTCTAACGTCATTCTCAACTTTTTCCGCATTTCGTTCTGTTTTGTTCTTGGAATTTCTTAAACGAAAGACACTTTAACACTGCCTACTTTATAGCAATCGTTATAGCTGAATTCTGGCTTTCTTTCCATAAAACTGACAACCTTTTCAATAGCTTTTTTAATTTCAGTCCAGGTTTCAGGATAATCATGTTTTTTTTTTCTTTTTCGTTGTTACAGTGTGAACGCTGGAGAATAGTTTCTTTGGAAGATTTTATATCGGTGTTGACTTTCTTATGCTGAACCCAGCCATTAATTATAACGAACTTTCACCAGCGCCAAGTCTTTTTAAAATTTTCAATTTTTGCGATTATTCCAAAAGTGAAATAAGAATAAGCAATTATCTAAATAAATTTCTTGAAAAACAAATTTCAAATCAGTTACATATCACCCACATAGTTCAAATATAAACATCAAAATCATGTCCGGATATGATGGATTCATCTGTATTTATTTCGAAAGAAAAGAATACAGAGCATTGGTGTATATAGTTGGCCACAAGGTGGCCAAACAGTCCTCCTCAGGTTTTGAATCTTCATACACCTAGAGAGTTGCCGACCAAAACTGAAGAACCCAGCGAATTGGTAGGATAAACTGGACTTACCTTTCTCAAGTGTTATATATATATATATATATATATATATATATATATATATATATATATATATATATATATATATGTGTGTGTGTGTGTGTGTGTGTGAGGAAAAAATGTCACTTAGCTGATTGACGTTACCTTCAGCATTCCGACTCCAGTGCTTCGTAGGTTTGCTCATTCAAATGAGTTAAAATGCTTGCGTTAGGACGATGACATCACGACACAATCTACATAAACATTATGCAATCTACATAAAGACAAAATTAAAAAAAATTAATCAGTTTGTCTGACGATCGCAAAAGCGTGAAACCCAGGGTCACAAACTCACATCAATCCAACCAAATATGTTAGCTCTATCTCTGATATTGAGCGCTTTCTAATAAGTACCGCGCATATAATATATAAATAATTATATTTATATATATTTATTTATATTTATATACACTTTTCACACACACACACACATATATATATATAATATTAGTGGTAAATATACACATACATATGCAATCATATATCTAAAATATCTAAATATATATACATACATACGCATACATATATATTTGTATAAAAAATAATTTCAAGGGGATAGAATTCAGGTAGAACTCAATGTCCAGGACAGAGTAAGGATATAATAAAAAGGCTTAAACACTAATATTAGTGTTTAAGCCTTTTTATTATATATATATATATATATATATATATATATATATATAGACGATTATGGCAGCACTTTTTCATTTATACAAGTTTGGTTCAAGAACAAGGGAAGTTCTTAGTTAAAGATTCAAGAATATTTACCCTAACATAGGAAAAGTTCTTAATAATGAACTTTTACGAAACAGATCTGCAGCATTGTAAATCATTGAATGAATAGACCAAAAGGAGAATTTCTGTTCACTCATGCGAAGTAAGTTTCCCTCTGATTAGTTGCCAACTTATATCAAGGCCACGAAACCAGTTCTCGTGATATTACAAATGGTCGAATATTTTGATGACTGATCACGAACCAGGAAAGTATTATTCAAATGTTCAGAGTTTGAACAGACTGACAAGTCAGAATGGTTGCCAAATTAAAACACAGAATCTCACATCATGCCTGAATATTTTAACACATCTCTCCTAAACGTTACGATTTTAAACGATGAGTTTTTAACTTCATTTAGCCTTGTTACGTCAGTTAAATTGAATAAATACGAATATTTTTATCTACAGGGTGCGATGTGTAAATTGTCGCCATTTTATTTTTTTTTTATTTTCGCGCATGCGCGTTGTCTTTAATTTTGTCGACTGCACATATAGTAGGGCACAGTCTGTGAGAAAAAGATCACCTGATGCAATTCACTCCGCCAAAAATTGTGAAACAGCATGGTTTATAGCTTGGCATTCGTGCCGGAAGCTCTAATACGAACATTTCAGAATGTTTGCGTGTCAATTTGAGGACAGTGCAGAGGATTCGGAAAGTGTTGAATGATATATCCAGTCACAATCATGCTGTTTGAAATGATCACTAGCGATGGCCACGTTATTCATTCATTCGTCTTGCCACGGGGCCTCAGACTCAACACGGAGGCCTACATCAAGTGCCTTGAGGAGGTAGTGCTTCCCTGGGTCAAGAGGGTGGCTGCTGGAAGACTATCTGGCAACAGGACTCTGCACCATGCCACACAAGCAGGAGAACCCAAACATGGGTGTTAGACAATTTCTACAACCACATCACGCCTTACATCTGGCCATGTAACTCACCAGACTGCATTTCCCGTGGATTATTATGTGTTGGGTTGCAGTTGAACGAGAGACCAAGAAAACTCCTTGTAACACCAAAGATGAACTGAAGGTTAGGTTTATGGCATCTTTCACCAACTTAAATAAGGAGACCGTCCAGAAGAGATGCAGAAGATTCCGCAGTCTCCTGGTGATTTTATTGAATAAATTTACTCTTTAGTATGTCAAAATATTTTTTGTGTAATTTTGGTAAATATATCTGGAAAAATAAGATATAATATATATATATATATATATATATATATATATATATATATATATATATATATATATATATATAATATATGGACATAAGAACAAAACTTATTCAGTTATCTGTTTGGATAAGTTTTGTTCTTATGTCCATCGTCTTTGTCATGTTTAATTGTTAATGTTAATTATATTTTATGAATATGTCCTGAAGATGGTTTATTAGACCGAAACGTCCGACGTTGACATTATATTAACATTAAAACAGCATAATTGCATATAAGGATTTTTGTTTGTTTTTTTCCATATATTTTTCTTCATACTGTCGGATCTACATCCATATATTTGCTTACATATATTTCCCACATATTAACATATGTGAGAAAACGACATTATTTTTCCACCAACCTTATATATATATATATATATATATATATATATATATATATATATAAATATATATATGTCTGTGTCTTTTAATATGAATGCCTGTGAAAATATGGCTGAAGATGTTCAAGGTTTTACCAGGGTCTTAGGCGATAGAGACTGGATTTTGAATGGTTGCAGCAACCGTTTATTTAGAATCTCGATGCCTGGAATATACTGAAACAAAATTCGAATGTGCAGCAAATCAAAAACGAAAAGAGAAAGAAAAGAATATAAAGCCTATCTCAGCAACACACCGAGATTTGCTTTCTTGCATTTTCATCAGTGCTACTTCCCTGCCCTTTCTTCAACCTTCCTCCGGGGTTGGCAGGAGGATAAGCTAGAAAACTGTTTACGAAGGTCTTAAATCTCCGACCCGACCGAACCGGGTGAGAGACGCCAAGCTGTAGAACTGTTCGGGTGGCAGAATGAGTTGCACTTGGTGTTTGAGAAAGAGACAAAAATGCCGGCTGCGTTAGCTCGGAATCTGATGGCATCAGCAGGGGCACAAAGGTTGAAAGAAGATTCAGCTTCACTCGTTTCTACCTGCGAAAAGGATTTTCACATGAGCAATTAAAGAAAACCTGAAGCAAGTTTCTTATTGATCCTGTGCTTTTCATGCTTAGCTTCTCATCTATTGGCGTTTCACTGCAGACAGTGTAAAGTGCGTGTGTGAAATCTATTATACAGTATCCAGTAATAAAAGATACATCAACATGTGTTTAGTCCAATAACGAAAGACATTTATTTTTACAAAAATATTTTGAACAAAATTTTCCTTCTTGTCAATACACTTAACACGGTGATCGATATTGATCGAACATTCGACAATGAATATTTCAGCTAATATTAGGTGTCAGGGAACGTCCATATGAATAAAAATCCTGTGTGTGAAGAACTCTCGTACCGAGAAAAAAATTCTGTGGATGACTACATGCATACAAAATTATATATATATATATATATATATATATATATATATATATATATATATATATATATATGTGCCTTGACTGTCGGTTCCTAGGAACTAAGTTGCTTGACCCTCATATGTCGAATACGACGGGTGGGTTCATCATATATGTGTGTATGTATATATGTATGCATATATATATATATATATATATGTGTGTGTGTGTGCGTGTGTATGTATATGTGTATATATTCATATATGCATATATATATTTATGTATGTATATACATGTTCATATATATGTTAATGTATATATTCATATATGCATATATATATGTGCATATGTATATGTTAACATATATATTCATATATATATATGTTAATATGTTTATGTTAATATATATATTCATATATATATATATATATATATATATATAGTGTGTGTGTGTGTTTGTTACATTACCATCATGGACCATAAACGTGACTTTGATACGAATTCTACCACCAAGATCATAAATCCTACTCGACCTGTGAATGGTAGAATAAATAAAATAATCCTCGAAAGTGTAAATGAATAAATGAAGGAATACCTTGGATTAATGCAGTGGATTAAAACCATCGATTTAACCAATTGGTTTTGCAATATAAAGTATAAAACCAATTGTTCTCATTCATAATAGAGATCAGTGGATTAAGAATGATATTACAATGGGATCGTCGGGCTCTGCGGAGTCTTTTGATGTAGTTGGATTAATATTGTCTTACTGCCCACCATGACATCAGTATAGACTATATAGGATTATGTAGGGATGATGGCCTTATGGTTGTGAGGAATTCGACATTGACAAAATTAGAAAATTAATATATAAATGTTTTAAAATCCTAAACTTAAAATAACTGTCAGTACAAATCTAAAAAAGGTTAACTACCTCGATGTAACATTAGGCTTAGTAAATAGTATATACCAACCATATAAAAAGCCAAATACTAATCCTTTATACATCCACTTAAAGTCTAACCGTCCCCCATCTATAATAAAACATGTACCTTCATCCACAGAATATAGAATTTGTAGTAACTGTAAGTATATATATATATATATATATATATATATGTGTGTGTGTGTGTGTGTGTACTTATATATATATCTATATCACATTATTAACAGATATTAATATGATTCTGTAAACCTAATTAGTAAATGTGACTCTCCACTCATATGGCTTCGCACAAAATTTGATGGAGGCATGTGGTTCGAATTTCTTAGTAGTTGTAAAGGCCTTCCAAATCAACATTATAAATTCTCGCTCTTATATGAGGATATGCGTGTAAGGTAATGTTTATCGGCGTGCTGAGTTCACATTCTGACTTGCTTCCTTTCGACCACTTTCAAATGGTCTTGAGAAAGTCATTGATCTATCATTTCTCTCTCCTACAAGTTATTTGTTACATATCATTGTAGAGAGATTTCTAGAAGCTTGAGTGGCAGCCAGTTTAGGAAAAGGACTATTTTGACTACTAAACTGTTGTGGTGGCAATGAGAAACCCCTTCTCTGTTCATTCCCTGAAGGTATATAACTATCATAAATAGCACGTATTTTCAGTTAGACTTATTAGTCTTGATACAAATAAAAGTTAATTGCACGCTTATTTTCATTCATACAGTCACTGCATGTATAGTCAATCATATATAAACATGTATAACCAAACACCAGGGATGAGATGAAGAGAACAAGCTAAATACTAAATGTTCAGAAATAATAAAATGAAGAGCACTGTCATAGTAGCTATGCACAAAACAACAAAGAAACAACTGGACAGAAAGCACGTCTCTGTCAGAGAATGATAATAATAGAAAAATAATAGGGGTTACAAGAATAGTGTCAGTTACTGGAAGATCTCGTTCATTATAAACTTGGAAGGCACATGACCAGTTGTAATGTCTTTGATTTTGGGACTGATAAGTTTACCGAAGTAATAGACGATTTATACAACAGCGGTGAAATACCCGAAGATCAGAAAAGACGTAAATCTATAGGATATGAAAGCCTGATTATCTGATGTAAGATCTCATTCATGATAAACGAGATAAATCTGAAATACGTAAAATTTTCTAAGAAGGCAACATGACCAGCTGCGATGTCTTTGATGATTTGGGAACTGATTAGGTTACCGAAGTAATAGACGATTTATACAACAGCGGTGAAATACCGGAAGACCAACAGAAGAGGAAAATCTATAGTATATGAAAGCCTGAAAATTTGAAGTAAGGACAGCATAATGAAGAAGGGAATAACAGAACTAGTTGCAATTGTCATTGGGACGCTTTCACTGATTTGCGGACTATAATGATACAACAATAGCGAAATACTGGTGGATCTAAGTGAATATAATTACATAGCGCTGACGTAGAAATCAGGTGAGAATGGGAAATTCATTCAGAAATATTTCAGTATCTAAAACACAGGAAGTGTTATGAAAGAAGTTTTTTTTTACAAATTATTTTATTTCACAAATAATCCGGACGTCAATTGCAGATCTTGATTATGATACATGTAAGATATTTTATTTGAAGCTTCAGGTTTTAAAACATTTTTCTTTGCTCGCGGATATTTTTTTTTTAAATTGGTTTTGGCATGTTGGATCGAATCTTTAGATAAAACTGCGGCGTATAGTTTATCTGATTAATTAGTCTTCTCTTTTTTTTTCTTTTCTCTTCAACTGTCGCTTCTGCCTCGAGTTTTGTTGGCGTTTGCATCTATTAATGAGATTTCGGCTAACTTAAATTTCCATGACGTAAACATTGACTTGGAGATAGGAATCTACCGTTTGCTTTTGTACTTCAATATAATTACTAATGATCAGTTGGCAACAGCCTGTGCCAATATTTTGTGGGTCCCTGCCCGAAAGAGATGTTCCATTGAAAAATCAGAAATCGTATCTATGGGACGCGTGTATGGTTATTACGAGGATACGTGTTGCGACTGGTGAAGGCATTCGGCGCCAGGAAAATCAAGTAGCACATTGAGAATGACATACTTTCAAAAGTGTCTTTCGTCGCCGCCTCTGTCATGACTGACAAAAGATATAGTAAGCCTGTTTTTAATGCCCGTAAATTACCTGGTGCAATAAACATAGCCTTCTGGTTGCTGATCTATTTTATATAGTTTTGAACAGGTTTCGGCCGATGCGATCTCCAGACCTATTCCAGCGTGGGTTGTATCCAGAAATCTTTCAATATTACCCCACTTCCCCATACACGTGTGGGTATACGCACATATAGCGGAATATGTACTTCTGTCACCGTCCTAAACATGAGTTCATTTTCTCTCTCTCTCTCCCTCTTTCTCTCACAGACACACACGCACAGTTAACTTCAGTCCTGCCTCAAATGCTGCACACACAAGCTTGTACACATATATCACCTTCTCTCAGTACTACAAATGTGAATTCCTACACACAGGAATAAACACACACACACACACATATGTATGTATGTATGTATGTATGTATGTATGTATGTATATTCCATTCTATGACCATAATGGCAATATTTACACCCAAACTAATGGTCTTAGTATGGGAAATCCATTCGGTCCATCCTTTTCCAACTATTACATATATACTATATATATTACTATATTTACACAGGTCCGCAAACCGAAAATCCATGTTCGCTACGTAGACGATATTTTTATTTTAGCAAATAACATTAAAGAAATAGAGACACTTAAGACCACATTTGAGAAAAACTCCGTCCTTAACTTTACCTATGAACAAAATTCAACCTTTCATTCTTAGCAGTTCTCGTAGAATACAGCAATAACACTTTCATTACATCATTATACAAAAAACCCACCAGCAAAAACTCGTGCCACCTTAACTTCAAAAGCGAATGTCCACTTAGGTACAAAATAACAGTAATAAAAAAACTTTCTAAATAGAGCATACCAGAGCTCATCTTCTCGACTACTCTTCCTCAAAGAACTCAATAACGTTAAACAAACACTAATCAACAACGGCTTCCCTAACCACCTTATAGACCACCAAATTAGACTATTTCTCCCCAAAGCAAGTAATAACGATAGGGAACACACAGCCAAAAATCACATACACATTTATTACAAGAACCAAATGCATATTAATTACAAACAAGACGAATCTTCTCTAAGGCATATTATAAAGAAATATACTACTCCAATTGACCCGAATAAAAAAATCAAATTAATTATCTATTATAAAAAATTTAAGACAGCTAACTTTATCCTCAAAAGTAACAACACACCAGCTAAGTCAAAATTACAAAGAACGAACATTATCTATGAGTTCAAATGCCCCTTAAGGAACTGCGTTCCTGATCAAACCGGACTCATAAATAATTACATCGGTTACACAACCAAATGCTTATCCAGACGTCTTACGTTACACCTATCTGATCACATCTCCATTAAAACCCATTTAAACACACACACAGATTTACCCAACTCCATTAGGAGCATACTAGTAGAAAACACAAATATATTAACTGCATCCACCTGCAAAAAAAGACTAAAAATAATGGAAGCTTTAATAATAAAAAAGAAAAAGCCAACTCGCAACAATATTAACTACGAACAAAGCTACAATGTGTTAACCGTATTCGGAAATTAAAAACATTCCTACCACACACTAAGACATACACAGAACGCACACAATCAATTAAGCTGAAAAATCGAATCATCCTTGATAATGGCTAAAGGTATAGCCGAAAGCGCTCGGAAATATAAAACATTTGAAAAGTTCTTACACACCTTTTGTCCAGAAAAGAAAGCTCTTGTTAGAACACAAGAAAAATTCAATAAAAAGCTTAACCGTAGTACCTTGTCTGTCGTTTTTAATGAAACATGCATAAAGGAAGGATTGCTGCCTAAATATACAACTATATATATATATATATATGTGTGTGTGTGTGTGTGTGTGTGTGTGTGTGTGTGTGTTTGTGTGTGTGTGTGTGTTTGTGTATAATTTTTTTTTTTTAAGAATTTCAGCACAGGCAAGGCAGGAGAGCCATTAGTACGAAGTGAGTTACGGAGAGTGAAAGTGAGAGAAAGAGTGGGTGTGTGGAGGGATCGAGGAAAGGATAAAAAAGAACAGGGATCAATCTAACAGAAGATGGCGATTGACGTTGCATTTAAATGTTTGAAGATTTTAGTTATCGGGCAAGCAAGTAAGCGGAAGGGAGTTCTCGGGAAGTGCAAGGAAAGAAACTGTTGGAATAGAAGTGGCGGTTACAATTAACTATTTCAACAGTAAATGGGTGGGATCTAGATGCCAGTGTAGTAGCACGCTGGAATTTATGTAGTCGGGACACCAGAGAAAAAAGATTGTCAGAGCAGTTGACATGAAAATATTTGTAGAAAAGACAGAGGGGAGGCACATCACGTGTATGAGAAAGTGACTGAAATCGAGAAGCCAATTCAGGACTGATTACATTACAGATCATTCTTTGGAATTTGTCGAGAACCTCGAGATGGACAGCGGCAGCACCGGGTCCAGATACGGCAACAATACTCAGTGCAAAGGCGAATGGTAGATTTGTAGATATGTAAGATTGCTTTTGACGAAAATAAAAAACCTTCTGACACAACACAGTGAGTCAACTTTCCTTGCAGTAGATGCAGCTATTGATTCAATGTAATTATCCCACTTCAAATCAGTTGAAAACTTGAGACCAAAAAGGTACAGTGAGACGCTCTCACGGAGATGTGCATCAACCATGCTGATAGGTGGGGGATTTTGTCTATGGTGGTTAAATTCCGTCTCTGTCTCAAATGGGAAATCCTACACTCACATATAGCCATATATTAACTATCAATACCACAAATGTGAATTGCTCTGCACATACGCAGAAACAATAATCACACTCAGACAAGTACGCATGCATATGGATATTTATACATATCCGAACACTAGAGGCAACATAAATGTTGCTCTACAGAAGGATACCGAGAATTCCATTAAGGGATCGAGTAAGTAATGAAAATATCTTAAAGGAAATGTCTTAAAGAAAAAAAAACATTTACACTCATAATCAGAAACAGACAGTCAAATAACGGGGCAGGAGGGTGTGGAAAACTTTCACAAGGAATATCGAAGGCAAGAGAGATAGGTGAAGGCAGTCAGCCATGGACGAGCATGGATGGCGAAACAGAAGGCCGGAATCTTGACAAAGGTAGAAACGCTACTAATGACTACGAGAAATGGGGAGATGTGGAGAACTATTGTGGGCTACGTTTTGAAATGACACGGCACATAGAAAAAAAACTGTCAATGCCTCATATTTAAATTGCTAAACACCCATACAAATATTATATATATCTCTGTCTATAAAAGGCAGGATGTGTTTGTGTGTGTGTGTAACGAATGCATGGCCACAATTTTCGACGGATTTGCACCAAAATTTACTTGCACATGCTCGAGGTTAGTGGGAAGGCCAAGACCGGCCTTGCATTTCTCAACTCCCATTGATAGTGGAAATAATCGATTTTTTCATGCTTCTACGGCAGTTTTCATGTAGTTTGCAGCCATTTTGTACTGGCCAGAGTGAGAGCCAATAGCTGGCTGCCACGAATAGGCAGTAAGATTCTACTGGCCAGCGTGAGAGCCAACAGCTGACTGACACGAATGTTAACTAGCATGCTAGCATGCAAAAAAATCGATAGCTGCATTCGTCACAGGTTGGAAAAATTTAAATCTGCATGGCACTTTACTCCAATTGGTTCATTCGCTTGCTTAAACTCAACGTTGATTCTGATTCCGCAGAACTGTTTTGGGTGTGAAAAAGTATTTGTTGTTAACATTCTTTTTTCATTCGGTTTTTCCAGTTACGAGTCCTTTTTTAAAGCTGATCGTTTTGTGTTCATTTTGTTTAGTTCTTTTTCCGTAACAGATTTAATGTTTAGTATAGAGCTTAGAAAAAATTCGCAGTGTGAGATAGGCAAGAAGTAAGGCATGTAGCAACATCAGCACGGCAAAGAGCACTTCTTTAAAGGCTAGTAAGGGCAAAAATATTTTAAGTCAAGTGATAGCGATTGCTGTATTTTGAATCAAGAACTGGCAACGCCGGGCCATGCTGCTAGTTTACTGAATATAAAATAGTCATGGTTTTGAGCTTACTGCCGATCGAATCAATAATTATGTGAGATGTGCCATGAATAGCTAACAAATGGATACAATTCTAAGGCTGTCCTTGAGAATCGAACTTAAGTAAAGTGATAGCGATTGCTGTATGAGTAGTACGATTTTTGAATCAAGGACGGGCAACGCCGGGCCATGCTGCTAGTATATATATATATATATATATACATATATATATATATATATATATATATATATATATATGCAATGAATAGATTGTCGTCTAAATTACGCAAAAATGAAAATAACACTGACATCTCATTCTAAGATATATTTACCAAAATTACACAAAAATATCTTGAAATACTAAAGAGTAAATAAATTCAATAAAATCGCCATCGGCTCCAACCACATCTTCCGGACAACTTCGGAATCTCCTGCTTCTCTTCTGGACGGTCTCCTTGATTAATTTGGTGAATGCTACCATAATGCTTGCGTTCAGTTCATCTTTGGTATTACAAATTGTTATGTTGGGCTCTCGCTCAACATAACACATAATATTCAAGAGAGTTGCAGTCTGGAGAGATTTGTGGTCAGATGTAAGGAGTGATGTAGTCGTAGAAATTGTCTGACAGACATGACTAGGTTCGCCTGCTCGTGTGGCATAGTGAAGAGTCCTGTTGCCAGACACAAGGTCTTCCAGCAGCCACTATCTTGAACCGGGGAAGTACTGACTCCTCAAGGAACTTAATGTAGGCCTCAACAACAAATTCGGGAGTTCTTTTCTTAGCAGAACGGTCAGAATGAGTTTTCTGGGCGGAATGAATTGCGTCATGCTGCTCTTTTCTCACAGACGGTGCCCAATTCACCCTACTAGACTGTGCAGTCGGTAAAATCAAAAACAGACAACGCGCACGCGCAAAATTGAAACTATAAAATGGCAACAATTTACCTATCGCAACCAGTATATATCAGAGATAACGATATAATCATTATAATTATTTTCTAATTTAAAAATATGATTCCTTCGCTACACAGGAATTATCATGTTTCAAAACTGAATTTAAAATTAAATTTAAAATCCATGGCTCCGTCTCGTTTTCAAGCGATTTTTGGAATAACCTATTAAGAAATTTACTTCATTTATAAGGATATACAATCTTTATATTTTGAATTGTTAAGGTTACGGAAAATTCAGTCATTTTGATAAGGGGTGGTTGGGTTTTAATTTGTCTAGACAATTTATGTATCAAATATAAGTTACTTTCAAAATCAGGTTAAGTTGAAGTGGGGTGGGGGTACTTACAAACAGTAGCATCCATTTTCACGTGTCGTATGAAGTTTTCAATGATAAAAAGCTTTTGTAACGTTTACTTGTAACGTGTTTCGTTCTTTAGGACTTCATCGGACTAAATTTATTATATTGGTACGATAACACATGTATCGTCAATATAACGGAAGTATGCATATTGTTTGTGTATAATATTTTGGAAATGATCAGATTTGAGAAATTCTTGTCACAAAAATTACATAAGAGAAATCTCAAGGAATCTTAATAAAAGATTATGTGAACACAAAAGGGACATTTTACAAAACAATACGTGAAATGCGTTTGTTGCCCACCCTCACGAAACTGGCCACAATTTTGACATAAAAATGTTACTCTGGTCAATGGAGAAAGCAATAAACCACGACGTAAATGTCTAGAGAGTGCCTTGATCTCAAGGACATCTATAGTAAATTTGCTCCTCGGCTCTTATATTTTACCATTCCTGGAACATCATAGAGTGGGATACCTATTAACAAATGTGATGGAGAAAAAGAATCTCAATTAATTCGGCTGGATATATATAAAAAAAAATGTAAAAAATTCTAAAATCTCCAGCACCCTTCGTTCGTGCGTATGTGTAGTCGTACCAACACATAATATGATGTCTTGAAGGATGAAAAGGGTCATAAGTAAACTTTTTCCACTTTGTCATAATTCTCCTCCCTCTCTCTCTCTCTCTCTCTATATATATATATATATATATATATATATATATGTAATGAAAAACAAACCACTTTAATGTACCATTACGATAATTTATTTCACCTAAATCCTTTTTTAAGGATTCAGGATCATCAGGTAAATCTTCCAACAACGAATTGAGTATATATATATATATATATATATATATATATATATATATATATATATATATATATATAATTACACGCGCACGTGTAATCAACTTATCCAAGATCGATCACAATCTAAAGACATTGGTAAATAGCTGCTAGGTACCTCACTGGGTGTAATATTTAGTCGGCGAGTGAAGCGAATTATTACTATAAGAGTGTTTGCTGCCCTCATTGAGGGCCCCACACTCTTAACATTGTGTTACATTGAGTTCAACTCAGTCAATATTTGGGATGCTTCAGATTAATTGATATGGTGTGTTCGATCTTAACTCGACTTTTACAATTTGTTGTGACAATGAAAAGAAAAATTGTTTGACTGTTTTACTAACATATTGTTCTCTGGCTGTTGAAATTTCATTCGTCACAGCGGCCACATTTATTTGAAATTACTTGATTCAATGAAGATTATTGTAGTCATAATAACAAAATTCAAGCAATCAATTTTTCTATAAATATTTTCATGGTAATTGTTCTGATGAGCTTTTCTCTTTGGTACCTAGACCTAGAATTTAAACGCAATACCAGATTGGCGGTAATGTCTCTTTTTTTTAAGTCGAAATAGCGAGAAGTAACCGTTAATTCAATGCTAACAATTTCTTATCTTACACTTTTCGCTGGTTTCTTGTTTTCCAGTCTACTTTGATCTTCAAAAATTTAAATGCAATGTCAATCGATATCTTCTGTATTCTGAATTCCTGCTCTTTTGTTGTATTCTTTCTTAAATAATGTTTTTTTTCAATATTCTCTCTTAGTAAACATCCTTCAATCTTAGTGGCTTTATTGCCTTATCTGTGGGGTTAAAATGATTACAAAAAATGCACATTTGGTCTATCATATTTCTTTCGATTGACTGATTAGACAGAATATTTTCCAAAGTAGGCTTCCTTTTCTTTCTGAGATAGACTAGTTGCCAATTAAGGCCATGGGTCATAGTTTGTACTGCTGTTCAACCCATAGCTTAGGGTGTATGGATTTAAACCTTCGCAAGGGAATTTGCTCGTAAGTATTAGGTTGGTGCAAAAATAATGACGTAATAGTGTAATTTTTTGACGTATTTTTTAAAGTCAAAAAACGACATTATTACGTCATTATTTTTGCACCAACCTAATAAATATAACCAACTCAACTGAATAGAAGTAGTCATAAAAAATCAATGATCAGTGATGCGAGTGGGAATTATGTAAGTACCAGAGATTAGTACACTCCCAGACACACGGTGAGCATCAGACTCTTTACACTAATAATAAACACTTAAGCTTGCTTATTAGTTACCAACGAAAGGAGAGGCGCCAAGGTATTTATATAACAAAAAGCCTCAATTTTAACAGTACTATTCTAATTGTTCCTTTTTTAGCAGGGTGAATCTCTCTTCCAGTTTCTTGCTTCTCTGCCATCTAGAACCTTCAAAAATTTAAATGCAAAGTCGGTCGCCATCTCTCCTCCTGAAAGCTATTCTTTATTGTCCTTTTCCTCATTTCTCCCTATTAAGGTATTCTAATTCTCTTTCGCTTCCTGCAGCCCCTAACTTGCTTGCGGTGAAAATGCTGAAACAGAAAAAGAAAAAGAAAAAAAAAAAAGAAATGAAAAGCGAATAAGCTTGCTATTAACCATTTCTTTACGAGTTGTCCCAGTGATTTGGGTCACACTGTGAGGAATAGATTGTTCTCGCCAGCGAACAGTCTCGCGAGATGTGCTAGTTACCCAAGACACCTGAGGTATTTATGAAACATAGCTATTAGGTTGATGCAAAAATCATGTCGTTTTCTCACATATGTTACTATGTGAGAAAACGATCTCCCACAAGGCCATAAAAGTAGGGGTGCCTTACGAGGATAGTCATTACTACCGTATTAATAGTTTTAATGGTTTGAAATGCTAGCTTTCTAACCATTAATCCAGTGATGTTCTGAGGTATATTCCTGAATTTAGTATGGCACAAGGCCAAATTTAAAGCAAATCGAGTGTGTCTCACACAGTGGTAATGGCCTACGAGATTAACTTGCTTCTAACCACTGCTCCATGCTGAAGTGTGATCTTAATTCCGGACTTTATCTACATAAGCTTAAGAGAAAAACCGTGGGTTGGAGTCCGTTGCAAGCTTTTGGTTCTGACCCAAAAGCTTTTCCCGATTGATTAGCTGACAGTCTAGGTCTACCAAAGTGTGATTGCAATCTCTTGTTTTTCTTTCTGATTGATTTTCTTTCCAAATATGTTGTTTAAGCTTTCCTTTCTTTCTGGGAATAATTAACCGGTGAAAATCGTTATATGTTCCTTCATTTTTTCTGCTATGGAAAGAAAACAAAAATCTAGCAAATTGCAGCAAAATCACTGCGTATTCAAATGCCGTATTTGATAGTAAGTAATACCCAGCTTCTCCCTCCTAAATTGGCTGAAAAATATCATCTCTGCTTTACATATGAAACTGAATTATCTGATAGGCTTATGTTTACAAAGACGCAGTAAATTGTCAGTATTTGTTCTAACTTAACTCCACAGGATCCAAATATTAAACCCTAACAGGAGTCTTATAAGCAATCAAACGGTTTTTTTTAATATTAAATTTCAAGCTTGAGAGCCACTCAAGTTAGTTTGTTACAGTAAATATTTTAATGAATGAGATGAGCGGAAGAGAAAGGCGTAAGAAGTGAAGATTATGAGGATATGGAGGATAGATAACATCTGATCTTGAAGAGGTCAAGGGTGAAGAGTTCAGGGAACCAAACAAATCGATTTGGTTAAGTCCAAAGGTTTGCTTGACCTCATGTAAAAAAAGAGAGCGGATAATCGTGTTTCAGAACGTCGTTGTAGAAGGATCATCGATGGCCACCAGGAAAGTATTTACATTCGACACAAGAAATAACTTCGAGAATTTTCTAAAATACAATCTGTCCGGAAAAATTGTTCTTCATTTTTGCATCCCTGTCATCCAAAATACATCATTTTTAGTAATCGATATAGTAGTAATGGACACACTTAATGGTCAAGAAAAGCGCCGGTTTCATTTCTGTCATACTTACGACAAAATGAAGATGTCCGAATAAAAGGTCTGAAAACTTGATGTAGGTCTGAAACTGATGAAATGTGCGCCAAAACGATGACCTTGGTGAATTTTTTATATTCAATCAAAATCTGTCTGTGAATATGCGTTTCTATCTGTTTTGTTATGAGAGAAAGTATATGCATGTATGTATGTGGATATGTATATATGTGCATATTTTGGGGTATATATATATATATATATATATATATATATATATATATATACATATATATATATATATATATATATATATATATATATATATGTGTGTGTGTGTGTGTGTGTGTGTGTGTGAAAAGTGTGTGTATATAAATATAAATAAATATATGTATGTATAATTATTTATATATTATATGCGCGGTACTTATTAGAAAGCGCTCAATATCAGAGATAGAGCTAACATATTATATATATATATTGTGTGTGTGTGCGCGCGTGTACAGGTGTGATGGATGAATTGGCGTCTAAATTACGCACAAATGAAAATAACACTGACATATATTTACGTAAATTACACAAAAATATCTTGAAATACTAAAGAGTACATTTATTCAATAAAATCGCCATTGGCTTCCACCACGGCCTCCAGACGACTTCGGAATTTCCTGCATCTCTTCTCCTTGTATAAGTTGGTAAATGTTGCCACAAGCCTAGCCTTCATTTCATCTTTGGTGTCACAAGTAGTTTTGTTGGTCTCACCCTCAACTGCGCCCCACACATAATAATCAAAGTGGGGGTTGCAGTCTGGGTGGGGTTAGGTGGCCAGATGTAAGGGATGATGTGGTCACAGAAATTGTCTGACAGCCATGACTGGGTTCGCCTGCTTGTGTGACATGGTGCAGAGTCCTGTTGCCAGACCCTCTTCGGCAGCCACCCTCTTAACCCAGGGCAGCATTACCTTCTCAAAGCACTTGATGTTGGCTACCTTGTTGAGTCTGAGGCCTTGAAAAAAAACGGGAGTTCTTTTCTTATCAGAACGATCACAGTGAATTTTCCGAGGTGTCGTATTCCCGAATCCCCTGCACTGGCACCCAAACTTTTTGGAATGTCCTATTGCGACAATTTACCCATCGCTCTCTCTGTCTCTCTCTCTCATATATATATATATATATATATATATATATATATATATATATATGTATATATATATATATATATATAATTACTGAACTGAATGGAACAATCAAATTCGATGAATAGATAAATAGATATTGAGAACACTTCTATAAATTTAGTAAATTTAAACATGCTTTCATTATTATACTACGCACTGGTTGATATACATATATATATATACACCTATATTTTGAGTGCCTCTTGGTCCTTGTATTAAGTAAACAAAATAGTACAAAAGAAAAAGAACATAAAGTATATCACTAAGCTTCCTTTGAAAGACATCCATATGGAAAATCGAATAAAATAGGCAACAAAACTGTTCTTTTCATTGACGATAGGTAAGACGGATAGAGCAAAGGCTGCTACCTGCTACAGAAAACTTCGTTCACAAGTTGTAACCAATAAGGTTAGATGATGCGGTGTTTTGCTGTGGGATTATAGGTAATGAAACTATGGATCCGCGGTGAGTTCTAGGAGATGCTGACAACTCAGATATACATTTTCTAAAAGGCATATGTAGCGTTACATTACAAGAATCAGCCAAACTTTTCCAGAAAGATTTTTATTCATCACAGTACTGCTTTAAATTCGGCGAAGAAAACCGACGAATAACTGACTACAGTGGATTTCAATGACACTTATTTGATGAAGTGGCCGGCTTGTTCGGTCGACCTTAACCCGATAGAAAACTTGAGCATTTTGGAGAGGACATTGTATATTGGCCGGCGGCAATTTACAAGTAAAGATGAAATTTGGAATGCTATTCCGAACGCTGGGCAGACTGTTTCGCGTGGAAAAAATACAAAAGCTTACAAAATCAATGAATAAATGACTTTTAAAACATGGAGCATACAGATTAGATAATAGCAGATGCAGTTGTCAGTTGTTACGAGAGGGGGTTGGAAACATCCAAAATAACACGGAGAATACGTTTTACAGAACGCTAAACAAAAAGGAAAGAAAAACAATTATGTGTTTAACCGTAGTGTGTGTGTGTGTGTGTGTGTGTGTGAGAGAGAGAGAGAGAGAGAGAGAGAGAGAGAGAGAGAGAGAGCTACGTATTGGATTGAAATTAAGAAGTCGACTTGCCCGGGGAAAGAGATCTCTTCCGGCAGAGATGAATCGCGACTTTCCACTACTACATTCCCGAATAAAAAGCGAAAGAGAGAGTGAATTCTTTACTTTTGTATCGCAGATTGTCACGGCACCTAGTCCATTAGAAAAGAGCTCGGGGAAATTTCACAACTTTAATGCTTCCTTCACGTTATTGTCGTCATTACAATTTAGTTAAAATATTTGTCGTTACAAATTGTGTGCAGGTACCGAAATTATAGTTTTTAATTTAGGGTTTCAGCAACCTGGTGAATGTTGAGTTTTTTTGTGTATATATATATATATATATATATATATATATATATATATATATATATATATATATATAACTAGGGGATTTATTTGCATAAAATACAAATTGTGGCACAAGGCCAAAAAGGGGAGGGGTAAAGGCTGGTCAACACTAACTATCTTATACCTAGCTAATCTGATTCACGACCCATTCATACATTACAATTTGCTCATTCACCACAAGAACTCATCCATCACCGTTCAATCCTCCATCCACCATAATACCACATGCTCTCCGGGGGAACCTACAAAAACGCGCCCCAATCCATAAAAATTTGATGATAATACATAAAATACATAAAATTCTAAAAATGATAGAATGAGAGGGGAGGGAGATGAACCCAATAATAACTAAAAATAACACAAAATACAAACTAAACATAATTGATGTTAGTAGGGACCGTCCAACACTCAAAATAGAGAGGCCACTGTATTCTGCCCAGGGGACAGAATCAAGAGGCAACTCTCGCTAAGGGAGTGGGAAAAGGACAAAATATTATGCGGGAATGGGAAAATATAAAGCTGACCCAGTCGAGATAAGGAGGCCAAAACAAACTGGAGAGGTTGGGAATCTCGACTTGGATCATAACCAAAGAACGGCCGGGATACAGGCCAGGAACAACACTTACTCACATTAACTAGGTACACTTAAGCTTGTCTAACCTAAACAAGGGGAGGGTTCCACAGGAAGCCACCCCGATGTGCAATAGGTTGACCTAGAAGAGAAAATCAAGGCTAGCCCCGGTCACACGAACCAAGCTTGCCTCTTTTACCGACCTTTCGCTAAAGACTGTCGAATGCAATCGTTTTCTATCAGATCTAATATTCATCTTGAGCTGATGCTCAAAGAATTGGATTAGATGCTGATTAGAAAGACGGTTGCCCCGCAAGACTTCCTCCTTTCGAGACGTCCAAATCACCATTCCAGCCGTGGCCAGCAGCGTCAGAAACACCATTCGTTTCACCGCGGAATACGGTGGCGACACATTGTCACACGCATATGCACGATCCATGGACACAAGCTGTTCGGGAGCGAGACGAGCCGTCAGCTCGCTGACATGGTCCCATAAGGGGCGGACCCGGGGGCAATGGTAGAAGGCGTGCGAAGCCGTTTCTTCTAAACCAAGACCACACACACACATATATATATATATATAACTAGGGTATTTATTGTAAAAATTTACAATTGTGGTACGTGGCCGATGAAGGGGAGGGGTAAAGGCTGGTCCAAACTAACTATCCTATACCTAGCTAATCAGATTCACGACCCATTCATACATTACAATTTACCCATTCACCACAAGAACTCATCCATCACCAATCGTTCTCTCATGCACCATAATACCACATTCTTACCAGGGGGTCCTACAAAAAACGCGCCCCACACCATAAAAATTTGATGATGAAATACATGCTATACATTAAAATTCTAATAATGATAGAATGAGAGGGGAGGGAGGATGAACGCAATAATCAAATAAATATAAACACAAAATACAAACTAAACATAACAGATGTTAGTAGGTGACCGTCCAACCCTCAAAATAGAGAGGCCGCTGTATTCTGCCGAGGGGACAGAATCAAGAAGCTCTCTCGCTAAGGGAGTGGGGAAAAAGGATAAAATATTATGCGGGAATGGGGAAATATAAAGCTGACCCAGTCGAGATGAAAAGGAGGGTTAAAAACAAACTGGGGAGGTTGGGAATCTCGACTTGGATCATAACCAAAGAGTAGCCGGGTTACAGGGCAGGAACAACACTTACTCACATTAACTAGGTACACTGAAGCTTGTCTAATCCTAAACAAGGGGAGGGTTCCACAGGAAGCCACCCCGATGTGCAATAGGTTGACCTAGAAGAGAAAATCAAGGCTAGCCCCGGTCACACGAACCAAGCTCGCCTCTTTTACCCACCTTTCGCTAAAGACTGTCGAATGCAATCGTTTTCTATCAGATCTAATCTTCATCTTGAGCTGATGCTCAAAGAATAGGATTAGATGCTGATGAGAAAGACGGCTGCCCCGCAAGACTTCCTCCTTTCGCGTCGTCCAAATCACCATTCTAACCGTGGCCAGCAGCGTCAGAAACACCATTCGTTTCACCCCGGAATACGGGGGCGACACATTGTCACACGCGTATGCGCGATCAATGGACACAAGCTGTTCGGGAGCGAGACGAGCCGTCAGCTCGCCGACATGGTCCCATAAGGGGCGGACCCGGGGGCAATGGTAGAAGGCGTGCGAAGCCGTTTCTTCTAAACCAAGACCACACACACACACACATATATATATATATATATATATATATATATATATATATATATATATATATATAACTAGCGAGTTAGCTGAAATGACTCAACTCACTTTATAGTCCACCAATAGAAGGTTAACCAATCAGAAGACGTACAACATACAATCTGTCGTGTATAAAGGCGGCCATTTTTGTTCACTCTAACCGAATGCCCAGTCCAGAAACTCAGCCAGGTATTCTGCCTATGCTGACGAGGTTTCGGTTCTTGTGTCGAGCAGAGCCGAGATTGACGAAGTCAGCAAAGAGATCAGTGGGTATGAGATGGTGACAGGGGCCAAGATCAACCGCGATAAGTCTGTGGGCTTGCGGTTGGGTGCGTGGAAGGAAGTTTCTCTTCCCGGACCTTTCCTCTGGACGGATGGGCCGATCAAGATACTCGGCGTCTGGTTCGGTCCTGATCTCCAGTTGGAAATGAACTGGTTGGAGGTACAATGGAAGGCCGAGATCGCGGTTAATCTGTGGTCTCGGAGGAGACTTTCCCTGAAGGGAAGGGCGGAAGTATGTTTCACACATCTATCCGATTCTCTTGTACCGACTCTCTGTACTTCCACTCCCGTATGCCAGACTAATTTTATTAGTACGGACCTTGTTTTCTTTCTTGTGGAGAGACAAGGCCCCTATGGTATCTCGCGAGATCTGTTGCTTTCATCCCTCTGAGGGCGGTCTGGGTATGCCTAGCATTGAGATTCGTCAACATATGCTTCGCATTACTTTTCTAGACCGAATGTGCCGTGGTTCGGATGAGGTGGGCACCTTTTGGAAAGAAGACGTCCCAAAACATTTCCCGTCCAGTGAACTGATGTTTCTGCCACATTTAGGGATTGTGGTGTTGGAGGGGGGGGTTATTACTAACCCTATTTTGTTTTGTTTTATGTAAATAATTTTAAATCATATTGCAAATAATCATTGGAGTATTTTAAATTGTTGTTTCCCCACCCACCCACACACACAGACTTTGAAATGTACATATGGGGACTAGTTAGGATTTCATAGAGAATTTGAGGTATTATGATGGACTCAGTAAGAAAGGTAGGAGTGAATGTGTTGTTTTGGTGATAGGCATATTGTTGGTATGTTTCGGTCCGTGTCTGTGTCTAGCTAAGTTTAGAATTAAGACAGAAGAAGAGCGTCCTTCCCCAAACCCCTTTTAGGCCTCGTGGCACATTTTGTACATTTGTGCAAATAAATATTGAATGTCCAGTCCAGCTTGTCAGGTGAAGAGAACCAGAAGGACGAACTATGCTCTGCTACTTTTATCGAAATATCCACTGCTAAACTGAAAAACGCTTTCCTACTGTCTTCGAAATATTCACTGCTAACCTGAACAACGCTTTCCTACTGTCATCGAAATATCCACTGCTAACCTGAACAACGCTTTCCAACTGTCTTCGAAATATTCACTGCTAACCTGAACAACGCTTTCCTACTATCTTCGAAATATTCACTGCTAAACTGAAAAACGCTTTCCTACTGTCATCGAAATATCCACTGCTAACCTGAACAACGCTTTCCAACTGTCTTCGAAATATTCACTGCTAATCTGAACAACGCTTTCCTACTGTCTTCGAAATATTCACTGCTAACCTGAACAACGCTTTCCTACTGTCTTCGAAATATCCACTGCTAACCTGAACAACGCTTTCCAACTGTCTTCGAAATATTCACTGCTAACCTGAACAACGCTTTCCTACTGTCTTCGAAATATTCACTGCTAAACTGAAAAACGCTTTCCTACTGTCATCGAAATATCCACTGCTAACCTGAACAACGCTTTCCAGCTGTCTTCGAAATATTCACTGCTAACCTGAACAACGCTTTCCTACTGTCTTCGAAATATTCACTGCTAACCTGAACAACGCTTTCCTACTGTCTTCGAAATATTTACTGCTAACCTGAACAACGCTTTCCTACTGTCTTCGAAATATTCACTGCTAACCTGAACAACGCTTTCCTACTGTCTTCGAAATATTTACTGCTAACCTGAACAACGCTTTCCTACTGTCATCGAAATATCCACTGCTAACCTGAACAACGCTTTCATACTGTCTTCGAAATATTCACTGCTAACCTGAACAACGCTTTCCTACTGTCTTCGAAATATCCACTGCTAACCTGAACAACGCTTTCCTACTGTCTTCGAAATATTCACTGCTAACCTGAACAACGCTTTCCTACTGTCTTCGAAATATCCACTGCTAACCTGAACAACGCTTTCCAACTGTCTTCGAAATATTCACTGCTAACCTGAACAACGCTTTCCTACTGTCTTCGAAATATTTACTGCTAACCTGAACAACGCTTTCCTACTGTCTTCGAAATATTTACTGCTAACCTGAACAACGCTTTCCTACTGTCTTCGAAATATTCACTGCTAACCTGAACAACGCTTTCCTACTGTCTTCGAAATATTCACTGCTAACCTGAACAACGCTTTCCTACTGTCTTCGAAATATCCACTGCTAACCTGAACAACGCTTTCCTACTGTCTTCGAAATATTCACTGCTAACCTGAACAACGCTTTCCAACTGTCTTCGAAATATTCACTGCTAACCTGAACAACGCTTTCCAACTGTCTTCGAAATATTCACTGCTAACCTGAACAACGCTTTCCTACTGTCTTCGAAATATTTACTGCTAACCTGAACAACGCTTTCTTACTGTCTTCGAAATATTTACTGCTAACCTGAACAACGCTTTCCTACTGTCTTCGAAATATCCACTGCTAACCTGAACAACGCTTTCCAACTGTCTTCGAAATATTCACTGCTAACCTGAACAACGCTTTCCTACTGTCTTCGAAATATTCACTGCTAAACTGAAAAACGCTTTCCTACTGTCATCGAAATATCCACTGCTAACCTGAACAACGCTTTCCAGCTGTCTTCGAAATATTCACTGCTAACCTGAACAACGCTTTCCTACTGTCTTCGAAATATTCACTGCTAACCTGAACAACGCTTTCCTACTGTCTTCGAAATATTTACTGCTAACCTGAACAACGCTTTCCTACTGTCTTCGAAATATTCACTGCTAACCTGAACAACGCTTTCCTACTGTCTTCGAAATATTTACTGCTAACCTGAACAACGCTTTCCTACTGTCATCGAAATATCCACTGCTAACCTGAACAACGCTTTCATACTGTCTTCGAAATATTCACTGCTAACCTGAACAACGCTTTCCTACTGTCTTCGAAATATCCACTGCTAACCTGAACAACGCTTTCCTACTGTCTTCGAAATATTCACTGCTAACCTGAACAACGCTTTCCTACTGTCTTCGAAATATCCACTGCTAACCTGAACAACGCTTTCCAACTGTCTTCGAAATATTCACTGCTAACCTGAACAACGCTTTCCTACTGTCTTCGAAATATTTACTGCTAACCTGAACAACGCTTTCCTACTGTCTTCGAAATATTTACTGCTAACCTGAACAACGCTTTCCTACTGTCTTCGAAATATTCACTGCTAACCTGAACAACGCTTTCCTACTGTCTTCGAAATATTCACTGCTAACCTGAACAACGCTTTCCTACTGTCTTCGAAATATCCACTGCTAACCTGAACAACGCTTTCCTACTGTCTTCGAAATATTCACTGCTAACCTGAACAACGCTTTCCAACTGTCTTCGAAATATTCACTGCTAACCTGAACAACGCTTTCCAACTGTCTTCGAAATATTCACTGCTAACCTGAACAACGCTTTCCTACTGTCTTCGAAATATTTACTGCTAACCTGAACAACGCTTTCTTACTGTCTTCGAAATATTTACTGCTAACCTGAACAACGCTTTCCTACTGTCTTCGAAATATTCACTGCTAACCTGAACAACGCTTTCCTACTGTCTTCGAAATATTCACTGCTAACCTGAACAACGCTTTCCTACTGTCTTCGAAATATCCACTGCTAACCTGAACAACGCTTTCCAACTGTCTTCGAAATATTCACTGCTAACCTGAACAACGCTTTCCTACTGTCTTCGAAATATTTACTGCTAACCTGAACAACGCTTTCCTACTGTCTTCGAAATATTTACTGCTAACCTGAACAACGCTTTCCTACTGTCTTCGAAATATTCACTGCTAACCTGAACAACGCTTTCCTACTGTCTTCGAAATATCCACTGCTAACCTGAACAACGCTTTCCTACTGTCTTCGAAATATTTACTGCTAACCTGAACAACGCTTTACTACTGTCTTCGAAATATTCACTGCTAACCTGAACAACGCTTTCTTACTGTCTTCGAAATATTTACTGCTAACCTGAACAACGCTTTCCTACTGTCTTCGAAATATCCACTGCTAACCTGAACAACGCTTTCCTACTGTCTTCGAAATATCCACTGCTAACCTGAACAACGCTTTCATACTGTCATCGAAATATTTACTGCTAACCTGAACAACGCTTTCCTACTGTCTTCGAAATATTTACTGCTAACCTGAACAACGCTTTCCTACTGTCTTCGAAATATTCACTGCTAACCTGAACAACGCTTTCCTACTGTCTTCGAAATATCCACTGCTAACCTGAACAACGCTTTCCAACTGTCTTCGAAATATTCACTGCTAACCTGAACAACGCTTTCCTAATGTCTTCGAAATATTTACTGCTAACCTGAACAACGCTTTCCTACTGTCTTCGAAATATTTACTGCTAACCTGAACAACGCTTTCCTACTGTCTTCGAAATATTCACTGCTAACCTGAACAACGCTTTCCTACTGTCTTCGAAATATCCACTGCTAACCTGAACAACGCTTTCCAACTGTCTTCGAAATATTCACTGCTAACCTGAACAACGCTTTCCTACTGTCTTCGAAATATCCACTGCTAACCTGAACAACGCTTTCCAACTGTCTTCGAAATATTCACTGCTAACCTGAACAACGCTTTCCAACTGTCTTCGAAATATTCACTGCTAACCTGAACAACGCTTTCCTACTGTCTTCGAAATATTTACTGCTAACCTGAACAACGCTTTCTTACTGTCTTCGAAATATTTACTGCTAACCTGAACAACGCTTTCCTACTGTCTTCGAAATATTCACTGCTAACCTGAACAACGCTTTCCTACTGTCTTCGAAATATTTACTGCTAACCTGAACAACGCTTTCCTACTGTCTTCGAAATATTCACTGCTAACCTGAACAACGCTTTCCTACTGTCTTCGAAATATTTACTGCTAACCTGAACAACGCTTTCCTACTGTCTTCGAAATATTCACTGCTAACCTGAACAACGCTTTCCTACTGTCTTCGAAATATTTACTGCTAACCTGAACAACGCTTTCCTACTGTCTTCGAAATATTTACTGCTAACCTGAACAACGCTTTCTTACTGTCTTCGAAATATTTACTGGTAACCTGAACAACGCTTTCCTACTGTCTTCGAAATATTTACTGCTAACCTGAACAACGCTTTCCTACTGTCTTCGAAATATTTACTGCTAACCTGAACAACGCTTTCCTACTGTCTTCGAAATATTCACTGCTAACCTGAACAACGCTTTCCTACTGTCTTCGAAATATTTACTGCTAACCTGAACAACGCTTTCCTACTGTCTTCGAAATATTTACTGCTAACCTGAACAACGCTTTCTTACTGTCTTCGAAATATTTACTGGTAACCTGAACAACCCTTTCCTACTGTCTTCGAAATATTTACTGCTAATCTCTGGATTCTATACTCGAAGACGATCGTCATAAAATATCTAACAGTGAATAATGTGAAAATTAGGTAAAATTTATAAAACTATTGTCATATCATAAATGTGAATTGTGGTCTAATAAATATCTATAGTACTTAGAGCAAATATTCTGCACATTATTAATTAAAATGTTATTGTGCTTCGTTTAATGCGTTTTCCAAAATTAAGGAAAAATCAAAAGTATTTAATTATATTAGAAACAACACACACATATCGCCGGTATTATAATTAATTATATATAATTATCAGCTTATTATAAGGTTTATATATATATATATATATATATATATATATATATATATATATATATATATATATATATATATATATATATAATTTTTAAGTATATGGATCCTGAGTAATTATCATGGCCTTAATCTTACTTGAGGTATTTTAAAAACGCTTAAGCAATAAATAGCTTTTTTTTTACTCATAAATCCTTTTATCTCCTTATATCTTGAGGTCACTAGGCCAAATCTGATCACTCTCACACACACACACACACACACATATATATGTGAATAATATTCATAATATAAAGAGTGTTCTTTAGAAGTAAAACGTGGAATGTAAACAAAAAGATGATAAATCTCTTTCTCTCTCTCTATCTCTCTCTCATATATATATATATATATATATATATATATATATATATATATATATATCAATTATACAATGTATATTTGGGTAGCAACCTTTCTTTTAAACATGTTTCGTTGAATATGACTGACAAGAAAAATTTCATTAATTTTTTTATTTAATTTTTTAACATTCTTATATTTTTCCTCCATTTTGTAGGGATAAGCAATTACAAAAGATGTCCATCGTGTTCATTGCCCCAAGCACTTTCGGGCACTTCGTTAAACATTTTCAAGCATTTTGTGTTGAGCGTTGTTATTCCGTTTAAGATGTAGTTGCATGGTGCCTATATGGTGGTAGGGTTCATTCCAAGCCCTGCGAAAAGAACGTGGCTGGAATTCGAGTTGACGTCTATCTATTTAAAATTTAAGAAAAAAGAAAGTTTAACACATTATTTCCGTTGCAATACTCCTATACACACAAATGGATTCCAAAGGTAACCCTCCACCACTAGTACCCCTCGGCCTTGAAAAGCAGCGGCATATATATATATATATATATATATATATATATATATATATATATATATATATATATATGAAAAGATTACTTAACTTATGAATATCACTTTTATTCCGACTTCGAAGTTTCTTGGTAGCATTTCTAATCTTCAGGGGATTCTGGTTTTAAACGCTATTTCCAATTTTTTGCAATTCGTTCGGTGTCTTTTTCAATCCGCCTTTTTACTCCGTTTTATACACATGCATATTCATGAATTAAACGTTCTTTTACATGCACACGTTCATGAAATTTTATTTTTGGTTACGTCTTTCCTTTTTTCAGCCATAGATTTTTTTTTCCAGTTGTAATTTTTTTTCTTCGAAATGAAATATTTTTAATGGTTTATATAGAAGTTATGCTATATTATTAAATAAATAGTAATATTTTTAAATTTTATTATTAATTAAATCATAATATTTTAATTAATATTTTAATTAATTTATTCTTTTATATTAATATTAAAGTAACAGAAACACACACGCACACATACACACACACACATATATATGAGAGAGATACGTTTTGGAATTTTATATCATGAGCCTGTATATGTACTAACCATCTATCTTCATATAACAACTCACAGTGAATGTTGGTGGTAATGAGACAGTGGCTGCTGTAAAATAAAGAGCAAAAATTTACAATAAGGATAAATTTATGTTTATTCCTCACCGTTTGATACAACTCTGAATTTCATGCACATGGCAATCGTCGGGCACTTGTCAATTGCCATGTTGAGGTCATGGAATATTGACCTTTTATTGTTGTTAATTTTGCTTCCATTATTTTTTAGCTTTTTTTTTTTACATGCGGATAATGCTTTTAATAAAAAAGAAAAAGCCAACGCTTTTTAACATTAACTATGAACATGGCCACAATGTGGTGACCGTGTTTGGAAAATGAAATATTCCTATAACTCTAGATACATACATAAAACAATCCATACATTCATTTAAAAAATAAAAAAATAAAATCATCCTTGATAATGGCTAAAAGTATAGCTGAAAGCATTTGGACGTACAGAATATTCGGACAATTTCTACATAATTTATGTCTAGAAAAGAAGAAAAATAAGAAAACGAGAAAAATTAAATAAAAAAAAGAAACTAAACCACAGTACCTTATCATTCGTTTTTAATTAAACTATATATATATATATATATATATATATATATATATATATATATATATGTGTGTGTGTGTGTGTGTGTGTGTGTGTGTGTATTTGATTTATGACCAGAAAAGAAGAAAATTATAAGAACAAAAGAAAAATTGAATAAAAAAGCTTAACTCCAGTACCTTGATTTTAATGAAACTTATATATTGTCGGACGTTAAAAGAAATTCCCCAAATACTAATAATGAATTATATAAATTGTATAGTTAATAATATTAATATTAATAATAATAATAATAATTATGATAATAATAATAATAGTAGTAGTAGTAGTAGTTGTTGTTGCTATTATTATTATTATTATTATTATTATTATTATACACCTCTTCCAGAATACGTCAACAGATCGACCCATGCTCAGTGCATTTTTAAAAGGGATTCCCCACCCCCCAAAAAAGGACAACTTCCGTATATTTTTTTTTGAGAAATGATACATTGTTCTCATTCTGCTTTTTGCTTGGCTTTGGCTGAATAATATACAATGAATATATGAATAATAATAAATAATAATATAAATAAATAATGAAATACAATAAAATATAATAAAAAAATTAATAAATAAATATCATTATTACACTTTTTAATCGAATTTCTTTCATCGGCTTACTATAATTACATTTGTGGACGAACTTTCTCGATATTTACTCTTCTTGACACAAGGCCGGTTTAATGTGAGGAGCTCGGTGCATGCATCTGGGCTAGCCCCAACAAACGCGGGTCGTGCCGGCGTCGGTATAACTACCGACCCTTCTCTTTAGTGCATTGAGTGAGGTAATGTCACAGGTAGCTTTTCCCCGCGACTGGGCACATCTCATTTTTAGTTGTGCTCTGCCCAAAGACAATTGAGAGATGATGAAAGTAAATCCTCGGGAGGACGAATTTCTCTCTCTCTCTCTCTCTCTCTCTATATATATATATATATATATATATATATATATATATATATATATATATAAACACGTGTGGCTGTGTGAGAAGACGAGACAAAGTGGAATTTTTTTTACCAAAGACGCGTTTCGCTGGAGAAAGCTTATGTTCTCTTTGGCATTATCAGTTAGACTAAAACAAAGAAAAACCTGTGTGTTAGGAAAATGACTTGTGATCCTCTAGTATAAGTTGGTATCGTAAATCATATTAATTACCAAATCTTATCACTTTCTGATTTAAAAAAGAGTCTGTTTGGCTCTGTGTTTCTTTGTTTTATCGGCATATGTGTGACAACCGTTTGCTGTTGTAATCGTAACGGCGTTAAACAATACTGGTGTGAGACGCTTTCGAATAACACTCGCTCGAATAGTAACCACCAAATAGTAATTAGTATAGAGAATAACGCAGAGTAGAGAATCGCGATCCGTATAGTAATAGAGAATAGTATAAAAATAGTGATTACTTAGTCGCCACGCTAATTCCCATATATACATTGCCTTTGCCATAACATCATCTACTTATGAAAATGGGATCGCCTGTGTCTGTTCTCTGGTGATCTATGTTCAAACTCCAGTATCGACAATGACACTTTATTCCTATAACACACACACACACACACACACACACACACATATATATATAGAGAGAGGAATTTTTGTATATTTGAACAATTTCACATAATAATTCATCGAGTCTAGAACAAGAATCTTCAAAAGAATGCAGAAGACACTGGACGGCCGTTTCGTCCTTTATGGGACTTGTCAGCAGTGCATCTCCACTACCGAGAATCGAACACGAATCATTACGATATAACGCAAACATTATAGCAATGGGCCAGCGGGCCTCGGAGACAAAGAGGAAACTAACTAGATTCAATATAGAGCAGCTACTCCTAATTCCGGCGGTGAAAACCCATCGGAACCGGTTAAGGGCAACGTCTTCTTATATATAAAAGTGAGCATTGAAGTCAACACTCAGGGGCAGTAGACTGTTTCAGGCCTGACTATTGTGTTTATTAAAAAGTTCTGCCGCCTCTGAGTGTTGACTTCAATGTTCACTTTTATATTTATATACACTCTATCTCTGATATTGAGCACTTTATCCCATAATATAGTATACCTTAAAATGTTATATCCATAATTATTCGTTATAGTAAACATCTTCAAAGATATAGCAAAACAAGCTTGTGGATTCTTTTTTCCAATCTGATATATATGTAACAGAAATTTTGAGGAGATTTGAATAATTTCACAAAATAATTAACCGAGTCCGGAACACGAATCAACAACAGAATCCAGAAAGCACTGGACGGCCGTTTGGTCCTTTTTGGGGGACTCATTAGCTGTGTGCATCCACTACCAAAAACGAACCCGTTACGATACAACGCAAGCGTCATACCACTGGACCAGCGAGCCTAGGTACCAAAGAGGAAACTAACTAGACTCGATATAACGTAGCGTTATATTGTAACGGTCCGGGTTCGATTCTCGGTAGTGGATGCACACTGCTGATGAGTCCCCCCCCCCCAAAAAAAAAGGACGAAACGGCCGCCCAGTGCTTTCTGTTGAGAATTCTTGTTCTAGACTCGGTTAATTATTATATATATATATATATATATATATATATATATATATATATATATATATATATATATATATATATATATATATATATATATATACACACACATTCATTTAGTAGGAAGTGTAGATTTCTAGAACAGTAGACATTAATTTCACAAGAAACTCAGTGATTTGCAGAAACTGTATTTCGGTTTGAAAAACATGAAAAAGTCTGTTGAAGTTTGACCACAGTATTTATACTGAAATTTAACATTTTTAATTTTACTTGATTTGAAGAAATAATTTATTAATCCAATATTTCTAGGGTTTTTTATTAAAAATGTTACAAACTTTTTCCAAAGAAATTTCATTTTAACAGATTTTCTTCCAAATAATCTATTTTTGATACTGTTTTTACACTGCGATATATATTTAAAAATGCTATCATTTATTACATCAAATTCATTTAATATTTTCCCTATGCTATTGTTATTCTTAACAACAAATATATTGATGATAGAATTAATTTTTCATTAGTAATTTATGTTTTGCTTTCTAAAGGTTATTTAAAATTGCATGTTGAGTTTTAGTTTAATTTACCGTTAAAAATATAAAATAGGATCAAACGTGATATTTTACACTACAAAATTAAATTAAATCATTTATTAAGATCATTGTTATGTAAAGAAAATCTCATAATTAAAGTCAATAAATGTAATCCGATATTTTTAGATATTATAAACAAAGAGTAAAAAACGTTAACCCTATCCTGCTGTTAAAATACACATTTTTAAGAATATTTTTTTCTAATTCTATAATAATAAAAAGTGTGTATATATATATATATATATATATATATATATATATATATATATATGACAAAATATTACAGCATAACAATAGTTACTTAATTTCTAGATAATAAAGTAAATAAATTACGTTACTTTTTTTTCGTGTTAAATTTTTCTTCAGTATCTGTCTATTTATGTACACTATTTATATTATTTGAACTATTGCACTCATCTTTGTCGCCATATTTATTACAACGTTTCGGCCGTTGTACGCTCCGGCCTTCTTCAGGTGGTTGGAATGTCGAACTGAACCCTTTATTTCGCTCGCTGGGGTAGACTGTTCTAGTTCCATGTGTCATGTTTAATGGATGTCATTTGTCAGTTATCTCCTGTTAATTTCCTTCTCCAAGTTCTCCAGTTCCTTAACCGGGTATTGAACTCACACTCTTTGGGTCCTGTCACTGGATCTAGCTAATGCCAAAAAGTGTGAATTCAATACTCGGCTTAGGCAGTGGAGAACTATCAGAGGGAAATTAACAGGAGATAACTGACAACTGACATCCATTAAAACATGGCACGTACAACTAAAACTCTCTAACCCATTGTGCGACATAAAGGGTTCAGTTCGACATTCCAACCACCTGAAAAAGGCCGGAGCGTACAACGACCGAAACGTTGTAATAAATATGGCGACAAAGATGGGGGCGATAGTCCGAATAATGTAAATAATGCACATAAAGTTTCTACTTTCCATTACTTTCCATTACTTGGTAAAGCATTGCAGAAATAAAACAATTCGATATCCAAGGAAGAATTGAAACATCAAAGAACAGCATCGTTGAAATCAAAATACCAGAATAAAATACCAGAATACTTAGGAGACTCATTACCACTTCATTCCACAGTGGATGGTTATTATACTGTTATAATTACAAATAACTAATTATACAAATTTAATAGGCCTTGAATCCTAGATTTCTTAAAAAAATAATATTAAATATTCGAAATTTGAATGCAAATTAGACTGCTTTAATAATTTATGTATTTGTATATAGGATGTGCTGAAAATAACATTTCTTGACCCAACCATAAATGAGTTAAAAAAGAAAAAAGAAGAAAATGATATTTGGTTTCATTTGTTTTGTTTTACGGCATATCAGCTTCAATGGGTCATTTAATGCCGACAATTTTTTTTTCTGGTAATATTTTCGTTTTGTCAAAAATCTATTTCTGTTAATAGGACAATAGTCCAAATAATGTAAATAGCGTACATAATACCTCATCTCAGAAATATAGATAGATACTGAGGGGTGATAAATATGGCGACAGAGATGAGAACAATAGTCTGGATAATGTAAATAGTATAAATTTTTCTTCTAGAGTTCATAGTTCCGATATGGTTTTTGTTTTATTAAAACTGTTTGACGTGAATAAATAATTCAAATATTAAAATGTAGAGAACATTTCGTATAAAAAAAGGTACTAATAAGTCTTTAGAAGTCAAGTATCAAATTGACACTGTATTTATATTATGAACAGGGCCCGACCCCGATTAAAATGACAAACAAAAAGCAACAATTTTTGGTTCTGTCGTGGATAGACGGAATGTTCTAATGAATGCTAAACTACAAAATTATTCAAAAAAGATTTTCCCCTATTTTTTTACAAACAGTGCCAGGTTTCTTTAGGGCGTGGGTGGATCATGGTTCTCCACAATTTCGTTTCCTTTGATACTCTTACATTTTGCTGCCCTAATCCCTGTTCTGCATATCATTTACACAAGCTCGTGAGATCACTGCTTTCTTTTGCCTTTCATATCTTCAATATATCCCGTGAGTGTCAAATTTTCCAGACCCCCTGTGTGCCCTAGAAATTTGAACTGTTGCTTTCTGATTCTAAGTGTGGGTGTCATTTTTGTTTCCATTTAAAAAAAAACAAAAAAAAACTTCGCCGTTGCTCACATGTTCAGTCTATAGCATGTTCAACATCTTTCTGTAGAGCCACATTTCTGTTGCCTCAGGTCCCCTCTTCATCTGTGAGAAGATTGTTCAGAGTTCACTGTCATATAAGAGTACTGATAATATGTAATAGTTCAGCACTATTTTGTTTGTTACCAATGAAATTTTCCTGTTTATTACTACTTTTAAAAGGCATCTTTCGCTATTGAAATACGCCTTCGGATTTCGGTGTCACATTTTCCGTCTTCTGTTAAAACGCTTCCGAGATATTAAAATTTTTGTAATTGCTTGATTTTAGCATCTCCAATTTTTTGGTCTCTTCCTACAGGTTAACCTAAGTTACCCGGATGAGAAATGCCGACATGTTTTTTGGCAGCTAAACTCTCAATGCTTGGATGAATTTTTGACAGTTGAAGCCATACGTCTGGTGACATGTGGAGACGAACTCATTATTTGTTCCTTCAGGTTGCATATTGTCGAGAACTGTGTCTCACATAAGTATGTGATAGGAAATGCAAGCAAAAAGGTCAGGACACTTTTGACCAGTTTTGGCATACATCACCTTTTGTATTGAATGTACACAATTCTGATACAGTAATTTTCTCCATTCTTTCTTCATATAAATAGTACAAAGATTTCCACAATAGGTCTTCTTTTCGTCTGGCGTCGATTACGTGCAGAGAATTTCCGGATATGCCTAAAATGCCATCATTACTCAACACAAAACTGCGTAATGACCCAGAGTTCGAGCACAACAGTGATATCACATTATTTAACATTATCACGATTATGATACTGAATCAAGAATATTATTAATTACGATTATAATACAGGAAGAGAGTGGCCCTCCGGGATTTTTGTTTTTCTGTTTTAATTCGGAATCTTCCAGGCATAGAAGTAATCCCACACAAGACGTTACAGGGTGTCTAAGAATTAGGAACGAAATATTAATGATGAGCAGAAAAAGAAGGGAATCAGAACAGTAGATAGCGATTTACATTGCATTTAATTTTTTGCAGGTTGACTGAAAAGTATGAACCCTGGAAGGAGTTGAACAAGCGAGAAGTTCGAGAAAACTGTTAGCATAGATTTTACGGCTACATCTAGCCAGCCCAATTTTAAATTAATGAGATCTTTGCGTTTATATTTAAAACAAAAACATAACGAAGAGTTCATTTCATGACCATGAAAGTATTTATAGAAAAGACACAGAGAGGCAACTTTACAGTGGTGGAAAAGTCACTGGAGCTGTGCCGCCAGACCCGACAAATAATATTGCTAATTCTTCTTTGGATTTTATCAAAGAGCTCAAGGTATTAGGTTGGTGCAAAAATAATGTCGTTTTCTCACATATGTTACTATGTGAGAAAACGACATTATTTTTGCACCAACCTAATAAATAGCAGGGCACCGGATCATATGTGGCAACAATATTCTAAGCATGGACAAATGGTAGAGTTGTAGATATATAAAGTTAACCTCGAAAGTTTTGGTTCCTAAAACCAGATATTTCCTTGTATCTTTCCTGGTGTATGGTAATATGAGCCGTTTCATTATAAGGAAACATTCGGCTTCCATTAAGTGAGCAGTCAGTGCTTCTCGACATGTCACTTTCCTACTTTCGTAACGTGGCTTCCCTCTGGCTTTTCTACAAACATTTTCATGGCAATTGTTCTAATGAGCATTCCTCCTTGATGTTTCGACTGCATGAATTTAAGCATGATACTAAATTGGCAAATAGGTCTAATCGTTTTACTAGTTAGATGCAATCTTATGTTCTATTCTAATAATTTCTTTTCTCGCACTTCTCACCTGTAGAAGCATTTTCCCTTTTCTTGCTTCCCTAGCATCTCGATCTTCAAAAATCTAAATGAAACGCCAATCACCATACTCTGTCTTCTTCAAATCTGTTCTTTTATTGTCCTTTCCCGTCACTAAATTCTTCTCATTCTCTTTCACTCTAAGTAACCACTTGTATTTTAGTGGTACTATTACTTTGTTTGGAGTGAAATGAATTGTTTTATTAATTTCACCCAAGCAAGGAAATAAAGCCATAAAGAGGCAAGAGGTTACTTAGAGTATGAGAAAAAAAACACTATTAGGAAGGGAGAACATTAAATAAACTAAAAAATAAAGAAGATTGTAGACGGCGATTCACACTGCATTTAAATGTTTGAAGATTAAAGTTAACTGAGAAGCAAGAAACCGGAAAAGAGTTCTACAAGTGAGAAATATGATAGAAAAAAACTGTCACCATAGAATTTATGATTACATCTAGACATTCCGATTGTAAATTGATGAGACCTTGCTGCCAGTCTAGTACTGCGCTTACATTCATAAAGTCTATGTGCCATAGAAGGAAGTTCATCAGAAAAATTACCAAGAATGTATTCATAGAAAAGGCACAGGCAAGCTATATTAGGGCGGGTGGGAGAGCGACTGACGACGAAATGACATTTCAGGACATTGCAGATTATTCCTTGGATTTTATGAGGAATTTCTAAATATGTAGCAGAAGCGCCAGGCATATATATATATATATATATATATATATATATATATATATATATATATATATATATATATATATATTACATAATAGAGAAATCCGAATTAAACTCATGAGATTAGATTATTTCAACTAATTAGAGATGTACTTATTTAAATAAATGTTCGGTTCTTTCAATAAAACAAAAGGAAAGCTTATACATTTATTTATATTGTCCTTTTATAGATTTTAGTTATTTTTTAATCAATCCACCCCAAATAAGACGATAATACCACTAAGCCGCTTAGAAGGTATTTGGACGCCGATAACATATTTAGTAATTTCGATTATTAGTGAATGTCTTATACCTGTTGGCTTGTTTCTGACTATGTTTAGTAAATTCGTTATTTTGTACATGCTTTAAACATTTGGTTATGTGTCCGACTAATCTAAGTAAATAGCTATGAAGTAAGGTGCTGAGAAACCGAAAAATGTCGTTAGAAACAAGAAAAAAATGATCGATTACTAAGCGTTATTTATCCAGTGAATGCTGGACAATTTCTCCAGGGATGGCGACAAAACTGGAGGTAACAGAGATGTGGTTCTACAGAAGGATGCTAAAAATTTCAAGGGCGTCACGAGTTAGCAACAAAGAAATCTTACAGAAAATGTGAACAGAAATAACACTTCTACTCAGAACCAGGAAGAGATAGCTGAAATTCCTTGGACACAGAATGAGGAAGGAGGGCTTGGAAAACTTAACCCTCACGGGACGTATTGGGGACAAGAGATATAGGGGAAGCCACTTACCTTGCGGGCTTGTGTCAATGGATGTCGGGATAGGGTGCCGGAGTTTAGTAAAGGGAGACAACCTGCTAAGGGCTACAAGAGAGAGGAATTTGTGAAGAGCCATGATCTCCCATGTCATGAAGGGACACGGCAAATAGAATAAAAATAAGTAAATGTCTGTAGTGAATTCATGGGGGGGGGGCTTTTTCACTGTAGAGAACGCAGCAAGTAATATCTGAAATGACATGAGACATGATTTATTTCTCACTGCCGAAATCGTCTATCGTGAAAATGTATTTATATTAATCCGCCCATAAAAATACACGCAAGCACACCCACAATAGTTCAATGCGAATGGGACTGGGTGGTTGGGGGTGAGAATCGCGCACAAGAAAGGCCTGAATCTAAAAAGGAACATGAAAAAGAGAGAGAAGAAGCCATATATTTTGTATGAAGCAAGGTCAAATGTTGGATGTCAGAAGGCTTGTTAATCAGAAGCAGGTGTTAGCGATCACGTCAACTGACCACTGAAATCTCTCAGGTCACTGTCAGGTCAGCTTTTTTAAGCCGTGATAATCTCGGATCAGCCAGGCATAGCCAAAATACGCGCGCACACACACAAACACACACACACACGCACACACACGATACAGACAATAAAAAGAAAGAAAAATAAATCGAATGAATAAATAAAAAGGATTAAGTTGATTATTATTTTAATGTACGCCATGCTCGTTCCTTAAATATATCTCTTCATTTCTCTCACTCCCATTATATATATATATATATATATATATATATATATAACTACGAATCCACAATTTAATAATTGCGACGTAAACAAAAGAGGTAAAGCCCACGCATAAAACACTGACTAAAATATGTTATTCTTTCCTAGTGATTGCTTTCAATAAATTCGTTTTTGTATTTAAATGTTACACCTTTAATTATATATATATACATATATATATATATATATATATATATATATATATATATATATATGTGTGTGTGTGTGTGTGTGTGTGTGTGTGTGTGTGTGTATATCTTCTATAGTTTTAAGGTATGTTATATTTTTATGGGTTAAATTACTCAAATATAGAGCGTAGGTGCTGGGTGCTAACGTTAATGTTCACTTATACACACACACATATATATATATATATATATATATATGTATATATATATATATATATATATATATATATATATACATATATATACACGCATATATATATACACAAACACACACACATATATATATATATACACACACATATATCTATACACACACATATATAAATATACACAGAGACATAATATATATATATATATATATATATATTGCACGTAATTGAGAAATCCCAAATTGCCTAATGAGAATAGACTATTTCAACTAGCGTTAATGAGCTAGCATTTTTCGACTCAAATATATATATATATATATATATATATATATATATATATATATATATATATATATCATAGGAAATGGATTAAATCTGACTAATATTTAATACATTTTCTGTCTATAGGTTAATTATTAAGGATGCACTTATTTAAGCAAATGCTTGGTTCTTTGAATAAAACAAAAGAAAAACTTATTCATTTATTCAAATTGTCCTTTTACAGATTTTAGTAATTTTTTAATCAATTCATCCCTAACAAGGAGCTAATACCACTAAGCTGCTGGGGGCTACTTGGAGTGATAGAGAATGAGAACACTTTAGAAGGAACTGGAAACAAGAAATAAACCTATATTCCTGTTCAAAAGTCCGAAAAGCTGTGTGAACCGAACGATAGGTGAACCTATCTACTCCTATTTTATAAACAGAATCCTTAAAAATCTATTTGGTAGGTGATAGTTTATTTCGTAGACTCAGATGTCCATCTTTTCAGACCAAATTTGACAAAAAAAATAATTGGCATTTTTTATTTTTACTCTCTTTTTTATTTTGTAAACCGTTATCGCTCTTTGTAGTGTTGATGGGACTTTCCTCTCAAACCTTTTCTAGAAGTGTTATGGAGTGGTTTCACAGTGGAGGCTTGTATTTGTACTAAGTCGGTCCTAAAATAGGTTCGACGTACAAAACGTTAGGAACTTGATATAATAGGTAATGACGCAGAGAAATCTAGTTGTCGTCGCTGATGCTTTAGTATCCGACTAACGGTCGTCCGGCATCGACTGACTGACGGACGATATTCAGTCACCCCCCGCCCCCACCACGAGGGCGTCATGTAGCACAAGGCCTTTTTAACGTGGGATCTGCGAGCCCGTGGGCTCGGCCAAAAATATGCTCATTGAACCCGTATAAACGGGTTCAGGGCCGGTTTACTTTCCCGAAAGAGAATCCGCCCTTCGGCGTAGCCTCCTTCGAGTTCCTCCCCGCCCGAAGGCAGAGAGTTCAACCGATCAGCCAGTCGACTGACTGAGCGACCCACTGAGCGACTCATACTATTCCTACTTATTATACGTGGGAGAGTCTATTAACTATAGAATAGGTGTGTTCCACTATAACACGAAGCAGTGTGTTAAGTTAACATGTTGATTATATCATTCACTTCTATTTTTTTTTGGTTGCAGTTGGAAGTCTTCAAGTGATGTGATTTTTGTTAAGCCTCTTTGTAAATTAATAATCCTAGTCTATAAAATCTGATAACTGATTGTCTTCTTTTAGAAGATTCATTCATTTGAAGCCGTTTTAATCACTGATCTGAGAAAACGTATACACGCAGGAATAGTCTAGGGACAGATTAAACAGATTTGGGGATCTGAAATCCTCCTTATCGTAATCCGGATGAAGATTGAAATGAATCGGTGTTTTGGTCATTACCAGCTACATAAGACTTTGTGGATCAATACAAGTCCTTTATCTGGTCAAGTTATTCAGTAGAGCTTAGAAGGCGATTTTTAATGGATGAGAAGAGGAAGTCTCTACTGATGTGGTCATATGCTGCCGTGAGATCAACATAGAACGGATACAATTTATTCTAAGACTCTAAAAAAAAATAAAGATAAATAAAAAAAATAAAAAAAGACCAGCAGATGAGGATCGAACGCATTTAACTATCGAGCTGGTAAGCGGGATTTGCTTGCGGGTCGTTGCGTTACGGTAGGTATACATACAGTGTTGAGAAGTCACAACGTTTTAGTAATCCTTGTTGATTTATTAACCTAGACAAGACACTAAAGGAAAGCGTCAAGAAAGGACTAGTCATCAATTTTTACACAATATATGGTTGCCAGCAAGATGAAATTCCCAACATGCGAACTACGAATCGGAGATTTCAAAATCGAAAAAAATGTTTTAGTAGAGAACGGAAAATGTGACACCGAAATGCGAATTCGAATTTGGAATACCAAAAGATGCCTTCGAAAATCTAATCAATGTAATAAAAAACGGGAAACTCTCGTTAGAAGCAAAAAAAGATTGCTGAAATACAATGCAATATTAATCCTCCTATATGACAGTGAATACTGGAAAATTTCCTTACAACAGAAGATTGGATGCAACAGAAATGTGGTTCTACAGAAGGATGCTGCGAATATCATAGACGAAGCGTGAAGACAACGAAGAATTCTTGACGAAAATGGACAGAAAAAAAGACACTTTCTTGCACACCTAATGAGGAAAGACGGCACAGAAAATGTGATGCTCACAGGAAATCTCGAAGGATCAGGGATGGGGGAGTCAGCGGGCTATCTTTCTGATCGGCTTGTGTGATTGGACAACAGAGAGCAGGATGGGAGTGATTGCAAAAAACAAAGAAATGTTACTAAGAGCTATAGGGGATAGGAAGATGTGGAGATCAGTGTTCACCCACGTTCTAAATGATGCTGTTCTGAGAAGAAGAACATTTTGTACGAGCTGTTAACCAAATTTTTTATTTATTTTTTATAATGTGCGATTTATGGCATTTATAAGCCTCCAAAAGGGAACTCGTTTTGTCTAACAGGCTGCCCGCTGGATTTCAAACATATGTATTATGACACCGGTACACTCGTCATGGTCAAATAATGTACTTTTACTTTTTTCTTCTATTGACAATTTCATTCGAATACGAGCGATAAGATGCCTGCAATATGAGCTAAAACAAATCTCGTAATGATTCATAAAAACAAAAATCTCACCTAATGAAAAAAAGGAACGACTGAAATCTGAAGACTTAATGTTTACCTTAAAATCCAGTCGTAATTATAAAGATTAATATAGAAATTAGAGCGAAAGGCAGAAAACGATTTCTACCAAGAAAAAGAAAAAAAAAAACTTGAAATAATATCAGCTTCGTTATTTCTTAGTGGAATGATTTCGAGAGGCGTGGGAAATATTCGACGAATATGAACGGCTTCATCAGTCTGTTTAAATTATTCGAAAGTTTGGTTGATTGATTTGTGACTTACGGCTCATCAACATTCTGCAGGTTATTTAAAGCAATTTTTTAGACTGTAATAATTTTTTGGAGATAATAATGATTTACTGACACTAATTAACTCATACTTGGGGGCAAAAGAGATGGATTCCTATCTTTTCGCCTAAGTTTATATTTGGGTATAAGTAAATAAAAAGAACCCGACTGGAATTGGAAACTTAGATTTTCAATTCCGAGCTGTTATCCATTACACCCCACGCACATCCAAGCTTATAGAACCTGGTTTCGAAAGTTTGTGTAGCATCGGCTCTCTAAATTATCCTATAAGTTATCTCAAATATATTTCATTGCAAAACTCTTTTATGTCACTGAAAAATTTGGATAATTAAAGATTAAGTTTGTTGATTTGAGCTGGCTTTTTAGATTGCTCATTCAAACGCTTTATGGAGAACTATGTTTCTCATACCTATTATACTCAAAAATCCAATTCACTATCGTAAAACCTATTGAAACTACGAGTCTTCTTAGATCAAATCCTTTTTAATGTTCTGACAGATCATCTTTTTTGCCAATGTCGGCACAGAATAGATTCAATGTTTCCTGTAATATCTCGTCAATATCTTTCTTTGCAGAGACAACGATTTCTTCTTTCTCTTTTCTGGACAGATTTGTATGTTTTCTATGAAACCGTCGCTTAGATTTGTGCCTATGTTGCAGAATGTTTTTTTTCTATCTTTTCCAAATATTTCTAAGGTATCTATAACTGATGCTATGATATTTGTTTCCTTACTTCTAATTCACGGTTGTGATTTTTCTCTTAATAAACCTTGCTCATTCTTTATACTGAATTCATTCTCCGCCATTTTCTTCTCATCACATTGGATGAATACATGCTGGCATATGCCGCTCGCCAATATGTCTTTGCGGTGTTTTACAAAGTAAAGAGTAGTAATCCTAACCAGTAGTTCTTCTCTGTTCCGTTCGTTCGCCTGATACTCTATCAGTGATATCTATTTCTTCGCTTCACCTGATACAGATGCTATTTAGAGCAAATATTCACACCTACATTCACGAAAATAATATTTTATTTGAATGAATGCGGATGTAAAGGCGTTGATTATCTCGGGCGCGCCATTTTTCAATGCGAACATCAGTTTTTATTCTGCGCATGCGCGTCCTCTGATTTGAATGCCCATTTTCTTGTTTGCCATGGCGAATTCTGCTTTAAAAAAATGTACTGTGTATCATATATTGAAGCATTTATTTGCTTTTCTATTATGTGCGTTGTGTGACATACACATCTCTCCTCGTGGGGACTCCTTTCGTCTAACAGGCTGCTTGCTGTGTATCGAACATACGTATCATGACATTGGTGCATTCAACATAGTCAAAAGAATGTATTTTTACCGTTTTTGTATTGACAATTTTATCCGAAAACGAGCAATAAGCATGGAGCTAGATGCCTGCTCGGAAGCCAAAAAATTACCCTGTACTGATTAAAGAAACGAGGTCCAAAATCTTAACCGCTAACGTAAAATCTAGTAATAATTATAACAATTAATAATATAAAAGTCCAATATTAATTATCTTTTGTGTGTCGCTTTCCTTCAGGACCTAGTCGATCATAGTTCCCCACTACTTTCTAAATAGTGTGGCCCTTAGTTTGTCTTCCTTTCCACGATCCATTCACAAATTCTCATCAGGTAAGTGCCTCACTGCCTTCCACTATCTTGATTTACATATGTCCCGTGAGGTTTAAGTTTTCCAAACCCTCCTTCCTCATTATGCGCCCAAGGAATTCCAGCTGTTTTTTTCTAATTCGGAGTATATGTGTTGATTTTCCTTAAGACTTCATTGTTCCTTACTTGCTCCATCCATGGAATTCTCAGTATCCTTCTGCTGTTTCTAGTTTTTCCCTCATCCCTAGTGGGGGGATTGTCTAACATTCACTGCCAAATAACAGACTGGATATCACATAAAAATCCAGCACTCTTTTCTGTTTCTAACAATTTTTTACATTTCCACTATATACTATATATGGGCACATGGCCAAGTGGTTAGAACGTTGAAATTCTGACCATGAGGATCGGGTTCGAATCTCACCATGGTCGATTTGTCAGGAAGGAGACTTCCTGATGTTATCGGACTGGAGGGATCGATCCCAGCGTGCGGCACCTTTGGAAGTGAAATTGGGTGCCGTCAATAGGTGTGCTAGCACGAATTCATAATTCATCGTGGCCGAGGGCTTGAGCGTGCTGATCTTGTTAAATTTTGTTGATCACGCTAGATAAGTGAAACAGTAACTAAGGTCTGCTCAGCATAGTTGCAGTATAAACCACAACACTGTGGTTTATACTGCAAATGTGGGTGGTGAATAAACACAAATGCGCCTGACCAAGCGTCTGCAATAGGGATTGGTTAGCCGCCCTAGTAGACGGGTATCCTAGGAGTGGCCAGCTATTTCGGATCGTTGTCGTCATCTTCTGTGTGCCACGTCCCTTCACGGCATAGGTGATCATGTCTCTCCCCAACTGATGAGGACAACAGTTCGAACGATGTAGATAGCAGAAATAGTTATATCCCATCTCAGAAATATAGAAATTATTTTTTCCTTTTCTAAGCACTTTGCTTAGCTTTTGGGGTGCTTCTTTCGCAAGTCCAGTACATGCTCGGATCTCGGTGTCTCATTTTCTATCCTCTGTTAAAACGCTTCCCAGATATTTGAACTTCTGCTTGAAGTTTATATCTCTAATTCATAACTCGCAGATTGGGCTTTTTTTTTCTCTTGCTTATGAGCATACTTTGTCTTTAAAAAAAACAAACTTGTCTTATTTATGATGATCTATATTTATCTATTGAAGTGGTATGTCTACCTCACAGTGTGTTTTTAACGAAATGATACAGAATGAAACCCGATAAGCTTAAACTTCATGAAATATTTATTCTATAAAATAGGAATAAAATAAACAAATTTTGGCTGTGAATACCGTACAAATGTTTACGTTTCTGAAGCACGAAAAAGAACTGCTAACTGATCGGCTGTACAGGAGAGTTTTGGTTACGGTCAATGACCTTACGCATTCAGTCTGTTATGTACCATGCGCGATACACGCTTTGGCGACCATGTATCTTTCGATACATGGCTGACGAGGCAGTTTTTTTCCCCACAGTAGGTTGCCATTTCTTTCTGCGGTAGACCAGTTGCCAGCCAAGGCTATAGAATCCAGTCTGTCCTGTTATTTACCCATAGCTAGGGAGAGAAAAAGAGGGTTCATATCTTTCCAAAGTGATGCTTGCCCGAATGTAATAGATTCGACTGGAATTCGAACTCGGCTAGGTAAAGGAAAAAAAAAAAGGAGAAAGAAATCAGTCTGCTGCTACCAGTCTCCTAACAGTTCTTACGTTATTATATGTTAGTCCTTTTTTTATGCGTTGCTGCTTCTATACCCTTCTACAGCCAATCCTCTATGACGTAGTATATAGTCACTATGATAGTTTTATATATATATATAAAGTTTTTAATTGTTTCTTTTTTTATAGTAAGATTCACCCTCTACAAGGCCTGGGGCCACTCGAGATAAAGGGTTACGATAACGGGGAGTTTATAAGGACAAGAGAGGAAAATAACAGTTGACTCTAGACTTGAACAGGTTAAGATTGTAGTAATCGGGGAAACATCCTCCTGAGAGTCTGTTCCAGAGGACAGTGGTTCGCAGAAAGAAGCTGTTCGAGTGGAACTTTCTTCTCGACGATTCAATACGGAGGGTGGTTTGTTACTATGTAAGTGGCATGGCGGGTCCTAGCCATGAAGGTCAGTCCTGGTAGAACCAGGAGACGTATTTCACCCGAGCATTTTCCATGGTAGTAGGGACGGAGCAGCGTGAGGCTTACCCTATCCTGTCTGTGAGACAGACATAGGCTGGTGTGTGGAAAATAATTCTTCTCCCACAAGGAATCGGACACGCTTTTGAACTCTATCAAGTCTGGAGAGTGAGCTCTGGTCAGCTCCTACCAAAATATTGCACTCTTTTCGACCTGATCTGGCTTATAAGGGTAGAGGATAACATGAGGATTCAGGTACATACTGGTGGGGTACAGGGAGCCGATCTTTTTACCTGCATCTTTAGCGATCGTATATAGAAATTCCACTTGACTTCGGGTATGAGTTTAAGGTCCTATATACTCTTTAGGCTACAGATAATCAAATAATACGCAATAATAATTTGGGTGGGGGGCAAAGGCATTATTGGCTGAAAGCTAAGTGTGGCACAAGATCAAGCAAACGTGTTACATAAATTTCCCAAATATGGAGAACTTGTCTTACGTCTAATCAGCATTAGAAATACTTTTTTTTAAAACTAAGGTCGAACTGGCATATGTGCAACAGTGCATATGTGCAACAGTGCATATGTGCAACAGTGCATATGTGCAACAGACACTAAGCATGTCATTATATAGATATTTTCATTACTTAGTTTACTTTGATCTGACTCTTGTAAAGATAGATCATGGCTGGTACTATCTGATGCGGTGTAAGATGGAGCATACCGGGATAGACCATAGGAATTTGAGTTCTGCAAGAACTGATCTTATATATTCAGTGCTATTCTTTCTATGATGGATATCATACTGACTAGACCATAAACGCCAAAGGGTTGCAGTAATTCATGATGCCATATTTATTATCTTCCTTGAACATTTGTTACGCTGTAATCTTTTTTTTTTTACATAGATTATTATATTGGGAAAGGTAATTAAAATGAATATACAAAGAGGAATAGTTCAGGAAGTAATAGTATTATTAATATCTTGGGCAATCTTACAGATGCATCTTGGGATTTCTTTGTAACCAATAAAAATTAATAATTCTCTTTCTTACCCATACATTTTTCTTTCTTGCCTTGAAGTCAGAAGGCTATAACCACTTGACTGCATCCCTTTTGCGTATGGACACTGTTTCAATTTTATAAACATTTTATTTTGATATTGTCTTATAGCTGCTTTGCTTTGCCTTGTATTATATTGTCTTATCTCATATTATTTTGACCTACTGTTCTACTTCCTCTTTTGTCAATTTCACTCATCGACCGCGTTCGCCACTTCAACAATAATTGACCATGCTTCATCTGTGAAGATCGAATTACATTTTTATGGTTCGTTAATCAAACATTTCATCATTACTTTTTTATATCATTAGCTAAGGATTAAATATTACAGTAGACCGAGATTTCTAATCTTGATGTGGTAACCCTTTTAAGAGAATGACAACGGAAAGCCAACACTATCTTTAACAAGAAGTTATTGTAACTCACAGATAATAAAGAAAGGAAGCTGTAGATACCCATAATCTGCTATATCTTGAAATGAAATAGTATTTAAAAAAAGCAAAGTAAAAATGCTGATTATCTACTTCAAGATCGATTATTGAAGTAGGTCTCGATTTGGATGTGATGTTTTTTTTTAAGGTGAGGTTCTAAAATCAAATAATCTGCTTGGTCACAGGATTAGAAATTTTATATGAATCATTTAAACCTGATTTCAATCCAAAGCAACGGTAATGCACGAAAGGCTTTACTCATCTTCATTACGGCTATACATTTTTGGCTAACATTTTTGGCGAGAAAAGATTGCAAAGAAAATATCATTTGTTGCGGCATTACAAAATATACACAATTCTGTTTATGTGGAAGTCAACGAAAAAGAAAAAAAAAAAAAATAGAAAGAAAAGAAAAAAAAATGGCCGCGTGCGAATATATATACGCATGCGCAAACTAGTATTTATTTTTCTTGCGTGGAAAAAATAACGAAGTCATCGCAATCACTCTGCTTGGGCAAGGTAGCAAGTCGCCATGATGAGAACCGAAATGAGTTGGCATTTGCCCGTGGAACGTCTCCCTGCAATTCACATTTTGAAGAACCAGAACTTTCATTTAGATGCATTTTTGTCTAACAATAGAGCTTCATATAAATTTGGTTATATTTTTTTTATTCTACCACAAAATTAAAGATATTTTTTGTTCCTCTATTTATGCAAAGGTTAGATTATTGACCGTAGCTATGGTAACCTTGTCTCCTTGACGTAAATCTACAAGCAGAAAGAAAGACTGAAAGAAAAAGTCAGGTAAACATTCGTATCGTTACATCACTGAATGTAAGCAAACTAACTTCAGAGATAAAAGTTTCCATTCAAACAATCTTCCATGAATGCACTGTTATTTATAAACATTTATTTTCTCCATCTTCAACTCTCGTATGAGATAAGTGTTTGAAACGCTCGGCAAAAATCTAAACTATTTGATGGCGCTGGCATTAAAATAGCTTCTGAATTATTGATTAGCAAACAACTGGTTTAGAAAATTTGAGCTAAAAAACGTAAACCAATAATATTGTTCAAGGTTTCGAAAAATGTCACAGATTGATTAAGACCTGCAGTCCAAAACTAAAGAAAGATATAGAACCGGAGAAAAATATTTAAAATTATTATTAGATTGTTAACATTGATATAATGGTAATAAGAATAAATCCAGTGATAAATCGTAGTCATCGAGATATCAACAATATTAAAATCAGCTAGAACAGTGAGAAGGGCTCTGGATTACAACAGATACAAATAATAATGATTATACTGATTCAAAATGCTGGTGTACAAAGTGTGTGTGTATATATATACATTTATATATATATATATATATATATATATATATATATATATATATATATATATATATATATAATTGAAAAGAATAATTGAATTTTATTACTATATATATATATATAATTGAATATAATAAATGAATTTTATTACTTATATATATATAATAAAATTAAGTTATTATATTCAATTATATATATGTATATATAAGTAATTATATTCAATTATATATATATATATATATATATATATAATAACATTCAAGTATTATATTCAATTATATAAGTAATAATATTCAATTATTATATTCAATTATATATATAATATTAGGTTGGTGCCAAATAATGACGTAATAATGTCGTTTTTTGACGTTAAAAATAAGTCAAAAAACGACATTATTACGGCATTATTTTTGCACCAACCTAATAATTGAATGTTATTACCTATATATATATATATATATATATATATATATATATATATATATATATATATATATATATATAGGTAATAACTTTCAATTATTATATTCATTTATGTATAACTATATATAAATATATATATGGGTAATAACATTCAATTATTATATTCAAATATGTAAATATATATATATATATATATATATATATATATATATATATATATATAGGTAATTACATTGAATTATTATATTCATTTATGTATATATATATATATATAATAACATTCAATTATTATATTCAATTATATATATATATATATATAGGTAATAACATTCAATTATTATATTCAATTATATATATATATATATATATATATATTATATATATATATATAGGTAATAACATTCAATTATTATATTCAATTATATATATATATATATATATATATATAGGTAATAACATTCAATTATTATATTCAGTTGTATATATATATATATATATATATATATATATATATATATATATATATAAGTAATAAAATTCAGTTATTATCGAAGGTTAGTATAAGGCTTCGTAATTCTGCAATCAACACTTCCGACACGCACTTTATGCTCAGAAATTCTGTTAAATGTGATATACGTTAAATTATAATTTTACGTATATTAATTGCTAGTATTAATAGGTAGCATTTATATTTTATATATATATATATATATATATATATATATATATATATATATATATATATATATATATATATATATATATATATATATATGTGTGTGTGTGTGTGTCTGTGTGTGTGTATAGAAATGAATAAAATCCGACATATATTTATATGTTATTTTTTAATTATTTTTTTGATGGATACTTATATTCGAGTAGAAGCTCTTTTTTAATTAAACAATATTTTTCATCCAGTTAGATATACCGACATAAATATTCGAAAAATCTTAGGCGTCCTCCGGTAGGATTCGAACCTGCATCCCTATAAAAATACTGTTTAATTAAAAAAAAAAAAACAAACAAAAAAAAACAAAAAACAGAGCATCTACTAGAATATGAGTATTAATTAAAAATAACGTTTAAACAAAAATCAAATATCAAAATATATCGGATTTAATCGATTTCCTAAAAATAAATTATCTTTGTTTACGTTAGATACAAAACAGAGCAGATATGGACTTTTCGAGAATCGGCAGATAATGTCTGTTCAAAAGTTGCTCTTCGGTTTTTGTTTGACCGTAAGCTCTACGTGGCCGAACAGTTAAGCACGTCAGATCTAAAGACGGTTCTCCATAGAGGATAAAAAATACTCTTTATTTAAAGAATAGAGCATCTACTCGATTATGAGTACCCATAAAAAATAACGTTTAAAAAAATACTCAATAGCAGGAATAGAGTGTGTATAAATATAACAGTGGACACTGATATCAACAACGAGCGGCGACATTGTTTCACGCTTGAACACAATCTTCAGACCTGGAAAATGTGTTCGAGCATGAAGCAGACAGTCGCGGCTTGGCGTTGGTGTCTACTTCTCTCTTTCGTCTAATAAGTTTTCGCAAATTCCCTCACACATATTATATATATATATATATATATATATATATATATATATATATATATATATATACAGAGAGAGAGAGAGAGAGAGAGAGAGAGAGGAGAGGGAGAGAGAGATTGGAATTTGTTATATCTAGAGAGGAAAAGAGAATAGTATTGAGGATATAGCGTCTAGAGATATATACACAGTGGATATAGGAATCATCACTACATGGTTACTGTCAATTCCAGTATAATACAGTTTTGGTCTGAAAATAGCATGAAGGTTTCAGGCCTTAATAAACACGATGGAGTGCTGAGTAATGTTCCCACATTATTATTAGTAGTAGTAGTATCAGTAGTACTAGTAGTAATAGAATAAAGAAGATTAATTAACTTATAAGTGACGTTCCACGTGTGGCCTGCTCACAAACAGAATTGTTCATAACCATTTTGGTTATCACCAGTCGAGGTGCAGTTAAATGCACCGAAACGAAGTTGAATCCTTTGTAGTGAGTAAATTGTTTTTGTCTATATGAAAAAACTATAATAAATAATCATTGAAACCGCAAGTTCCATAACAATAACATATTTCTCATAGCATTTTTTCGGATTACATCTCTATTTTCGTGGTCCTCTTATTACCGAGAAGTAAAAACAAGAACAAAATCTATTTCCATACCTGATGATGTCTGTAGGAACAGACGAAATCTTGTAAAAAAATTAAAAAGACCTTATGCAACTGGAATTTATAAACGGGGATCATATCATTCATATACAGGTTCAAGGTTGATGTATCTTATTTAGATTGTTTGCGACGATGTATTCTCGCCATTTAAATCATTAACCTCTATATTTGTTTTTTGTATGAATGATTCGTGAATTTATATACATACATATATATATGCATATATATATACATATACATGTATACATATACATATATATATACATGTACATATATACACACATATATATATATACATATATATATATACATATATACATATGCATATATACACACACACACATATATATATATATATATACACACACAGACACACACACACACACATACATATATATATATATATATATATATATATATATATAAAATAAGAACTCGAGGATATGATTGGATGCTATTGAACAGAAAGTAAGAGGAAGGCGTTCTCAATAAAATATGATTCTGATGCGACAGAAATAATCAGAAGAAAAGAGAAAAATAATTGCCGTCTGATTTTGTGAACATCATGTTTTTTTATAATTAGTTATAAAATAATAATAAAAAATGATTCGAATTTACCTGGGGAAATTTAGTTGCTTTTATCCATGCAAAACTAAGAAGAAATAACTAAATATCAGACTAGATATGGTTTTGTCGAACTAAAAACAAAACAAACATAAAATCGAATATATTGAAATATATAATTAAAAAATTATTGATGAATTGATACGCTTCTTAACATGGTTTCTGATGAATATTGTTTTCTTTTGTTGCTTTGAGATAATTTTAAAAAGAAGACATGTTCACAAAAAATACACGCACTCATTTAGAAGGCAATTATAAAAAGATATTCAGTTCAATCAATATTATCAAGAAAGAAACAAGACGCTTATTTGCACCGCTTAACTCAAGGCTTGGAATTTGGACCTCTCTGTAAGGATGAATCTCACTGCAGTATGGATTTAAACACAAAGTGAAATTGGCAAATATTCGCGATACAATATGTGGTCTTGGTTTACATTTAGTGATTATTTATTCACGTTGTTCTGAAATTATAATTCATTTACAGAAGATGATGTGAATAAACATCGAAAGATCAAAAAATGAAACTATTGATCTCCGGCAAGTATACTGAGAAAGAACAGTCTAATTAAGATCATTCACACAGACATAATTCTATTAAAAAGTGAAAATAGATATTGCATTTTTGTAGGCGAGTTAATTCTTAATAAAAATTGCAGATTTGTTTATTTTTAAAAAATATAAATATTTTACCTTCAGCTTATAAAAATGCGCATAGATAATCATACGCTCCGGAATAACCATGTAAAAATGTTTTTGTTGAATTGTGATATTTCTTTTTTTCCTAATAAATATTGTTTAAAAACGCTTGATAATTATGCACCAACACTGTATATATATATATATATATATATATATATATATATATATATATATATATAGATGTCTCTGTGTGTGTGTGTGATATACGATGACAACTGGAAAAAAAATCTTTGTTTTTTGCCGACGCGTTTCGTCTTCCAACTTTTTCAAGGTCAAAACTTTTGCATGACGAAACGTGTCGGCAAAAACTAATTTTTTTTTTTTCAAATATTATCCTATATCAATTTGTCTTGCCCACAGAATTGATCTGGGAATTTATCTTTATATATATATATATATATATATATATATATATATATATATATATATATATATATATATATACACTTTAATATTAGGAGATCAGTTGATTTCGCTACCTGACGACATCCTCAGGCGATTTTTATCAATTGACTGCATTATTTAAAAAAAAAAAAAAACTAATAAAGGCAATATTATTTTTTTTTTTAAATAAATAAACTAACGCATCACGTTGGGTGTAATAGAAAAGGAGGAGGAGGAGGAGGAGGAGGAGGATGTGAAGAAACAAGGAAAAGAAGAAGAAAAGGGAAGAGAAGAAAAGCAAGGGTGTTATAAATGTATTGTTTGATGGTTAATTGAAATTTACATACTTCTTTTTTTTTTATCCAGCCTCATATAAGCTCAAGAAGATTTTTTAGTATGTATGCAAGAATTCATAACTTCGGTTTTCTAGTTCAAAAGGTACTTTGGATCCAGAAATGACATTATAATTTTTTCTGTTGGCAGAGGTTGCAAATATTATTGCGGTTGTTATAAGACTTAGCCTTTTTAAAAATTTTCCAGTTTACAATCGCATCCCTGCTGCCTTTTCTTTTAAATTTCACACATGGTTAGGTAGAGCTCCTATGACTTACAAGTTTGAATGACGACCTATGATTGTACCATCTAAGTTTTAAAGTACCATCAGTACATCCTATGTACGTTTTATTCTGGCCATTCATATCTGTTACTTCTGCTTTATAGATTATTGCTTCGGTTTTACAAGAACCATCTCATGGACATCTATGTTTAGTTTTACAGTTGCGTAAATTACAAAGTAGAGCAATATATTATTATTATTATTATATATTTATTATAAAAAATTGCAATAAAAACATTTTACATCGCACAAAAACTTTCATATTTCGTTACTAGATAACTCTACCATTGCCTGAAGAGATTCCATCTTAGTACCGAAACCTGAAAGTTTTTGTATAGCGATGTAAAATGTTTTTATTGCAATAAAAATATAATATATATATATATATATATATATATATATATATATATATATATATATATATATATGTGTGTGTGTGTGTGTGTGTGTACGCGCGCGTGCGTGTACGCGCGCGTGCGTGCGTGTGTGTATATATATATGCGAGTGTTTGTGTATATATATATATATATATATATATATATATATATATATATATATATATATATATATATATCATTCTCACCATCAATTAGAGTTACTTCGTCTCCAACGTTGAAGTTCTGGAACGCGTAGCGATCACATGCAATATGGCCATGCTGCAGATGGGCTGCTACTCTGAGAAATAAACGGCTGCCCAAGATTATGCTGCATGGTGATCTCTTTACTAGACAGCGTGGCTGTGATGCACACCCAAAATGAGATACAAAAACCTTTTGGAGAAATCCCCTACCCTATGTTACATTGATCATCGTCAGTGCTCTGACCTGGCCGCACACCGTTTGTCTTGGTGATTCAGTTGCCATTGAGCCTTCACTTCCACCAATAAAGAAGGTAGGACTTATCCGAAAAAAAGATTCGGAAAAATATTACCTACCATGAACCATCGACTGGAACTACCTGTTTCTCATGGGATTGTCCAGCCATAATTCAATTCGTTCAATTTTATTACAAATTTAAATCTTTTACCCAGTGGTACTCTACTTTGTTTCATAAATCAGCAACGCTTCAATAGGCGTTCTTTCCGTAATGATATAATGATTTCCTGTACAAAGATCGAAGTCTTTAATAATGCATACGCATTCAGCGTTGAAGCGTTGTGCAGTTTTACTCTGAGAATGAATCATTATGACATGTAAAATGCCCTTCTATGCAGACAGAGGGTGGAACAAAAGAGATATCGGAATTCTTGTTAAACGGACCTTCGTCTACTGTGGTACTGACTACCGCATTGTCAATGAAGACTTTATTGAAAACACACTCACAGAATGAATAACCAGATTCAGTCCTGAAATATTTCACCAAAGAAATTTGTTTTCTTTTTCGAGAGAACATCTTGAAAATATCAGAGTCTTGGTTGTGAAATGAGTATTGCAGATCGTGAAATATTAAGAGACAATGAGGTTTTGGAGCTGCGGAGCTTTCCTGTTGAGGAGATGAAGGAACTAGCGGGTGGACAGGAAAATTACACATTTTCTTTTAAAGCGTTTCACCCCAAGCAAGGCGGGAAGTCACTAGCACGCAAGGGGTTACAGAGAGTTGGAGCTAGAGCAACTAGGAGTGATAGAGGAAAGGATGAAGAGAATGATAGGGGATAGATCAGAACATCTGGAGATGTCAATTGACATTACATTTGAATAGTTGGAAATAATAGCTATCAGGGAAACAGGAAGATGGGAGGGAGTTCCACAGGCGAGAAGTGCAAGACATGAAGCTATTGGAATAGAAGAGACGGCTACATTTAACAGTTTCGATAGTGAAAGGATATGAGCGAGATGCCAGCCTAGTAGAACGCTTAAATTCATGAAGTCTGGGAACCAGCGAAAGCATCTCCTCGGAGCAGTTATCATGGCAGTATTTGTAAAAAAAGACAGAGGGAGGCGGTGGCACGTCTGTGAGAGAGCGACTGCAAACCAGATGCCAGATCAGGGCCATTTACGTTGCATATACGTCTATGGATCTTATCAAGAACCTTGAGACAAATATAAGGGACACCAGACCATATATGGCAGCAATACTCCATGCGAGGGAGAATGGTTGATTTGTAGATTTGAAGGATCGACTCCGGCGAGAAAAATTTCCTGGAGGGGCACAGGTAGCCAATTTTACTTGCTTTAAGGGAACGGTTGGGGAATACATTTTCCAAGACGTTACGATAGTAGTGTTAATATTTCGAGGTTGGAGAAGTGTGTTTGAAATTTGAGATGATTTTAAATTATAAACTGAAACGTTTTTGTCAGGAAATGGCGGAAAGAATACGTGTTGTTCTACGTGACAATTAGCCTATTGTAGAAGGAATTGTTTGTTCCACTCTTGCCCAAAGGAAATCTAGAAGTTAGACTTAAAATATAATCTTGATATCGAAGCTAAAGATTTGTTGGTTATTACTGACTTTAAGCAATTACACTTGCTACTGGCTTTTCATCAGCAGAGATGTGCAAGCAAATATCACAGACAAAGAACTCGACAGGTGCTGTTAACATTAACGTATTGTGGCACACGGAACAGTGAAATAAGCGCGCGAACATGAGGTAGATAAATGAATTTTGCATTATTCATAAGACGATAAGCAAGTCGTTTGTATTTACCTGGTGGGAGCAACATAAGATTGAAGAATACGACACTTTTAAAACCGCCCAAAATACCCCAGCTCATAAACGTGTCAATGTGTACTGTAAGAGATTTTCTGTTAATAATAAAACATTGTGGCCAGAAGTGAAGTTTTTGTTATATTATTTTGTATTCTGTCTTACCAAACTCAGATTATTGACCCTGTAGTAAAGCTACCATAAAGGCTTATTTGTTAATTTAAAAGGTGGTAAGAAACATTTTTGCAAGATTTGGGCGGGAATTCTTTCAGGGCTCATCGCCTATCTGATCATAATCATCAATCTAATTACCGATATGGTCGTAGAGTTGCCGAACTGTTGAGCACCTGACCAGTTCTCTGCACATATCACGTTTGCGTGCCAGTGTTTGTGTCTCTGAGAAAGATCTTCTAGTAACAGTCCAGACGACGAACGATCCAGTATAAAAGTCAAACAGGTATTCATTCGTATGGAGCGTATCTTTGGCAAGTAACCCTTGTGGAGCAAATCTCTCTCCCGGTCAAACAATAGCTGATGCCATTTAACTTGAAGGCTCGCCTTGGTCACGGAAACACGACCATTGATTCCATCAGGGAAATCCTCTGTCCTTGCCGCTGATTTCAACCTAAAATTGGCGGCAAGTTCTCGTCCTTTTAAATTTGAAAGGATGAAATATCACCAGAAATACTATGCTAACAGTTTCTTTTCTCGCACTTCTCACTTGTGAAACTCTCTTCCTGCTCCATGCTTTCCATGGTCTTCAAAAATTTAAATGCAATGTCAATCGATATCTTCTGTCTTCTTAATTCCTGTTCTATTACTGTTCTCCCTCCTTTAATATCGTTTTCTTCTAGTATTCTCTCCCACTCAGTAACTCTCCCTTGCGTGTTAGTGGCTTTATTGCCTTGCTTGGGGTGAAATTATTTTAAAAAGCTTTCATCCCAGTGATGTCTTTCTAACTACGGACATTAAATAAAACCACGAAAATACCAATCCTTTTATGTCTCATCCAATAATGCATGACTTATTAGAGATCTCATTACTGGCATGTCACGATGCTTGGGAAATGCCTGAAAGAAGGCTATGATGAACAATTCCTGCATAGCAATCCGAGAATATTCTGAATTAAGTGAACGACCCCCCACCCCAAAAGGAATTATTTAATAGAAATGGTGTTGGCCAAAATGCTTCTATAAACTCCAAAATAATCAATATTAGTTTGTATATTAGATGCGTGTAAAAAATTTCTAGCATTTTTTTAATTTTTTGTAAAAGCAAATGAAATCTTTTATTCATATGAATTCATGCCATTACTTAGTCACAGAGGAAGCAGCTGAGGCGATCCACCACACTCAGCAAATTTTTAGGGGTGGCATTCAAGTGAATTAGTATTATGAAGTTGCACACTCAATTAGTTGCAACTTTTTTCCTTCTCATTCCACTTGTATAACTTTTACTTAAATTCTCTGTATAGTTAAGCAATGTACTGGACATTCACTTTAAAAGTCGCACTGTGAGTCAATTATTGTTACAGGATTCTTTTTCATTCTACCTATATTCTTATAAAACGTCATCATAAAATTTCCTGTTTACTAAAATCTCTTTTTTCTAATTATTTTTAAATATGTCTTATTTTGTTATTGTAGTTCCTTTGCTCATAATCAATACAAAATAAATAGATGTAATCGGAATTTCTCTTTATATTTTGTAGAGTCCAGTGTGAGAATGTCATTTAAAAGAGTTACAACTTCTATAACCGCGCGGAGACAAAAATACTTTTACGTAGCGGTTCAGCCGAATGTTGATTGATTTGTTTGTTTAACGGCATATCAACTCCTTATGGGTCATTTAACGCCGAAATTTAATTTTCTTGGGAGCTTTAAAGTAAATATATGTATCGTTCTGCTTTCATAATTGAATAAATAGTAGTTGGTTGGTTGATTTTGTTTACCGGCATATCGATACCTCTTTGGGTTATTTAAATATTTTGGATAATTTTATGGCTTCAATTAAATTTATTTTAAACGCAATAGTATGCCTCTAATTACAGTTAAACTGCACTGATGATAATTTTGATACATTTTTGATAATTCTATAAAATGTATTGTCGATAATTCTACTATAAAATGTATTGTTATTATTTAAATTATCAAATGTATTGGTGATAATTCTACTAAAAAATGTATTGCTGATAATTCTACTAAAAAATGTATTTGTGATAATTCAACTATAAAATGTATTGCTGATAATTCTACTAAAAAATGTATTGCTGATAATTCTACTAAAAATGTATTGGTGATAATTCTACTAAAAAATGTATTGGTGATAATTCTACTAAAAATGTATTGGTGATAATTCTATTAAAAAATGTATTTGTGATAATTCAGCTATAAAATTTATTGCTGATAATTCTACTAAAAATGTATTGTTATTAATTCTACTATAAAATGTATTGTTAATAATTTAACTATAAAATATATTGATGGTCACTTTGTTTTAAAATGTATTGGGGTAATTTTCCTATGAATATATATCATTTTTAATTATTTTATATAAAATGTATTGATGGTGTTTTTACTATAAAACGTATTTTTATATTTTCATGGTGTTTTTTTTTCTTTGGAATTCACTATTTTCCCATAGCTGGGACCCTAACAGGTGCTACTACCTCTGGCCAGAGCGCACTTGGAAACAACAGCAATTAAGAGGTGGTTTCATGCTTCTCAAAACCACCGATCTCCCGATAAAATATTTATGCTATCATGAAAGAATGTTCTAAGTTCAGATTCGATTAATTCTTTGATAATCTATCATGAACTTTTCGGAATCATTGACTCGACAAAGTGTTTAATAGATAAAAACAAGTATATGCAATACACGGGGTCTAACTCATTTAGAAACGTCTAAAATATCATATGAACACAGCCGTTCTACCAGATCGATAGTTAAAATGGTTTCAAACGAGTTTATCTTATAAATCTTAAAGTTGATTCGCCATTAGACTTTATCGACTAACACTATAAAGCCATTTACAAAGAGCTTTAAAAATAACAAAAACCACATCACTTTAACACTTCCAACCACAGCAACACAAAAATGGATAGCACATGTAAATCGAATACAAAACAAGAATATAATTAAATTGTTAATATTCCATACTGCCAAAAAGAAAAACAAAAGTTTGGAAGATAAAAACGATTAATATTAGACAGAGTGATAAAATTTACTTGACTTAGGTAGTCTAAATTTCTTAAAAATTGCTTTAATAAAAAGTTTTAATAAAAATGACTCCTAGTTATATATATATATATATATATATATATATATATATATATATATATAAGGAAATTACATCGAAAAACATGTCAACATCGCAACACAATTGCAGTCGTGTTTCGATGCGTATCAAATGCATCTCAGGCGATTGTAAATTACTGGCGATTGAACTATTTATTTATTTATAAAAGTAAAATATCTAATATTGCTCTACTTTGTACTGTGCCCTCTTTTCAATTAAATATTACGAACGTTGGAATTGTACTCTATTGGTTCTCCTCTTACCTGTGTATATATATATATATATATATATATATATATATATATATATATATATATATATATATATATATATATATATATATACGAACTTGCCTGGTGAATAGTAATGAACACTCGGATACCTTAAAATTCTGAAAAACCAATAACATTTATGCTCTTGTATATTAATACTTGTTAGAAAAGAAAATCTTCACATTTAACTTGATAAAGTCCCTCAGAGCACAAAACGCGTCGGCTAAGATAAATTTTCCTTTTATCTCTCTCTTTCTCTCTATACACACACACGCATACACATATATAATGCAAAAGTTCGTGTTTCGCAAAATATTTTTTCGGTCATTTGTAGAAGTGAACGTTTTTATGGTGAGCAGTCTTTGCAATTAAAGCACTAAACATCAAGAAACAGAGCATTAATCGTAAAACGTACCATGTCCAAATTAGATTACTTTGGGTTTTACAATGATTACATGCACTTGTTGCTGGGTTGATTGATAATAAAAGGAGTAGGGACAGATAAATGAACATTAAATTTTATCATATCTAAAAGAAAGGAATTTATTAAGCTAATACACAGAATAGGCATTCATTTAAATGTCTGTGTATAAAAAAGGAAGAATTATTATTGCACAGATACAAGGAAATCGTTTATTTCTTCTAATGGTTAAATATAGAACAAAGTGTATTCATTTAACACCACAAAGATAGGAATCTTTATAAAAATGACTTAAATATAAAATAGAATTTATTAAACAAAAGAGTCAAAAAATCAGTTCTTATGATTGTGTATAAAAGTATTTATTTAAAAACTACGTAAAAATTTGCATTTATTATAATTTTATTTGAATTTATAAAGAATGTTTATTTCATTCTAATAGTTATGAATACAGAATATCATTTGTTAATTATTAAAATAATTACTCACGAATTAATACAAGGTCTAGAATAAAGCTGTTATATAGGGTGTGGCAAAATACCTCTCATATAATGGTAAGATATTAATGGTAATGATGTCTTCATCTAGCTAATTTCTGTATGAGTAATGTAATTGGAGGATTTACGACAGAAATACATTAAAACTCGTAAAAGAATTCGACTGTCGTTGGTCAGGTTCTAATACAAGCGCTACTTATACAATATGATTATATATATATATATATATATATATATATATATATATATATATACCTAGCCTGACGAATGGTACATCTGCGAAACTTGAAGTAGCAAGATAAGGTTTTGAACTTTTCTTTCTCTATTAACTTTATATATTACAATGAAATATAATTAACAAATTATTATACTTATTTTAAAGATTTCAAATTTTTTTCATTTCATCACTAGTATCTTTTAGATATATTAATTATATTTCAACCTTCACAGATACACACAAGTGCATATATATATATATATATATATATATATATATATATATATATATATATATATATATATATATATATATAGTTTTGAACAATAAAATATATTAAAATTTAAAATCTTTAGACACACTGGGTTGCATATTAATATTCTTTCGGTTTTATTATTTCAATTAGATTCCTCGACTAGTTTCGGCCAACATGGCCATCATCAGGAGAAAAAAAATTCCGCTTGTTGGTAACAGTGAACTACAGAAATGAATGACTTGATGGAGAAAATGAACTTTTGTCTGTAGTTTTCATTTGTTTTGGTTTTTATTTTTTAACATGAATTTTGGTCAGTCCTTGTGTTGGTCAAACAGTCTCTTTTAAGTTGTTATTTGAGATAAGAGCTGGATGGATCGATGCTGCCCTGAATTCCCTTGGCCATTTTGACAGTTTTATTGGATCCTGGAAAGGGAATGTGTCTCTGTTAAGTGTGTGTGTTTTTTGGTTCTTAGGGAGTGAGTGAGTATGATGTGTGTAAGTGTGTATGTGTGTATATTAGTATGGGTGTGTGTTATCTTTTAGTTCCTTACACACACACACACACACACGCACACACACACACATATATATATATATTCAAATTTCAAATACTTTGCGAATGATTTGTGCTATAGAAATGCATTGAAAATCCGACAGAAATTGTCAGTGTTCCTGATCTACTATAATGTCAATGACAAAAGTAAGCTATTAAACTTATCATATTTATGTATTGCTAAGGATTTTATTAGAGAAATTTATTTCAAAAGAAATTATTATAGAAAATAATGGTAAAGGATCATACTATAGCAATTATCTGAAAATATGGAACGCCTTAATTTTCAGTCGTAGGTATTAAGGCGAACGTTATTAACATATAAGCCGATTACAGTGTATAATAAATCACACCTCGTTTGGCTTGAACGAGGAGACGAGATTCGGATAAAATGATAAACTTTGGACAGTTGTTTCTTGTTAAATAAAACACAGCGGAGTGGATAAAATTCAGTCAAGTAAGACAAACTAAATTGACTCTTTGATAGTTTTTATTATAGACCTTCCTATGCTTAAATTCCTCTTCTGACTAACTACACATCTCACCAACTCTCTCTTCAATGTCAACGTGAAAATATATTGACGATTCGGAAGTTTGGTTGTAGAATTGTTCCAACTTTGTCCGACGAACTGGTTCTTCAAAAGAGCAAATTTCTTTCTTTCTCTCTCGCTGTCTGTCTGGCTCCTTTCTTCCACCCACCATCAAATCCGGCTGCTACCGTTTATTGACCGAAGCCCAGAGACTGGATCCGAGATGCAAGTAAGCGGTCATGCCATTGGTGTGATTTACTGCCGTTATTGGGCTATCATGAGAGGCTCGCAAGGAGTCGCCGGACATTTATTCATCTCGGTAATTTCCAAGGCCAGCTTGTCTATCTGCCTCACCTTAACAATCAAAACCAGCAAACAAACGTCCGCACTCCGTAAAGTAATATGTTATTTATGTATTGATCTCAAGCAAATCAATGGAAGGCATGTTTGTATACTTGTCTTAATACGGCAAGGCCCGAAGCCATTCATATTTGCCAGAGAATATAACTGTCAACGAAACTAGAAAAACGAGAAAAGGTTTTATCTTTGCTCGGTAATAACTTTAATATAAACAAAAGTGTTTGACTGTTTGAGTATATATATATATATATATATATATATATATATATATATATATATATCTTTGTGTGAGAGAGAAAGGAGATACTGAAAAGTGTACAAGTCCCACTTCCCAAGATATGCTAAGCCGACCAAACCTGTGAAGATCTTTCTGTCTATGCCGAGAACAATTCAGCACGTTTATATATATATATATATATATATATATATATATATATATATATATATATATATATATATATATATATATATATATATATATATATATATATATATAATATTTTTCTTATTATTGGAGATTATAATAAAAACATTATAATAAAAATGTCTGTATCATAATTTGGTATAATAAAAATATTATAATAATATTTTACTCCATTTTGTATTGAGCATTTTTAAAAAGGTAAATGCTACGAACTGTGGATTTTTACTCCATTTGTTCTTTTTCTTATATATATATATATACATATATATATATATATATATATATATATATATATATATATATATATATATATATATAAGAAAAGGAAAAAATGGAGTAATATATATATATATATATATATATAATAATTATAATAATAAAAACAAAAATACTAAGGAACCCCGGATTATGCACCCAACGTGTTCTTTTCTATTTTCTGCATACCTGCACAAGGATACATATATATATATATATATATATATATATATATATATATATATATATATAAGATAAAGAACAAATGGAGTAAAAATCCACAGTTCGTAGCATTTACATTTTTTTGAAAAGGCTCAATACAAAATGGAGCAAAATATTATAATATTTTTATTATACGAGATTATGATACAGACATTTTCATTATAATGTTTTTATTATAATCTCCAATAATATATATAGTTATATTTAGTCCTGAAACTACTTACTTAAAAAATTAAACAATTAAGTTAATAACAAAATTTTTTTCAGACATCGAATTTTCTATCAAACATTGTAAACTATCTTTTACATAATTTTGTTAAAACAAAATTATAACAACTCCATCTCTCTTTCCCCCTCCCCCCTATCTCTCTCTTTACCGTAAGACTCACTTGTATACATTTTCTACAATTCATTTCCGTTTTATTAACCATCTAAAGAGGTCAAGTTTTCTGTCACTCCTCCTACTCCAATATAAAACATACTTAAGAGAGATATAAAATTAACCCCTCCCTATGCTTTATATTGTCTGGTTAACTACCACTCTCAACCCCCTCTATTAAATTACAAAAATTACACTACCCACCAATTTCTAATCCCATTTTTTTTTTTTTTTTTTCTCAATTCGTTGTTGGAAGATTTACCTGATGATCCTGAATCCTTAAAAAAGGATTTAGGTGAAATAAATTATCGTAATGGTACATTAAAGTGATTTGTTTTTCATTACATTATATATATATATATATATATATATATATATTCATGAATTATTCATACATAAAACAAATACAAAGGTTAATGATTAAATGGTGAGAAATCCATCTTCGCGAACAATTCAATAATATACAAAAACAATATAGTTCATGCCACTTTGACGGAAAATTTACCAGTAAAAAAGAATTCTCTATCACTACATTTGTACATAAAAGCAGAACTTTAACCTTAAAATTTAAATTCAAACTCAGCGTTGCGACTGCTCGTTCCAAAACTATAACACACATTTCTCATATAGCATTTTTCGGATTACAACCTTGTTTTCGTTTGTCCACTTATTACTGAAAGTATAAACAAGAACACAATATTTCATACCTGAGGATGTCTGTAGGAACAGACGAAAGCTTTTAAAATAAAAAGATCTAATGCGACGGAAATTTATAAAACAGGATCTTTTCATTCATAAACAGATTCGGGGTTTTTGTATATTATTGAATTGTTCGCGAAGATGGATTTCTCGCCATTTAATCATTAACCTTTGTATTTGTTTTATGTATGAATAATTCATGAATTTGTAAATTGATTGCACCTTTATTGAAATTAAATATATATATATATATATATATATATATATATATATATATATATATATATATACAAATATAGGTAACTATACTCGTTTCGAAAAACCCTCGAATTTTTGATTTGCCAATAATCAAATCAATCTCGAGGGAAAAAAATGTTTTAAAAAAAGAAAGAACTAGAAACATGAAAGTCTGTCGAAAAACTCGCACAGATACAGGTTTGAAGCCCAAAGAAAAAAACCCCGATACGAGTAAACAACTAACAAAAGAGCTCAATACAACCGTAGAGCAGACCTAGATACCTACCTTTATATATATATATATATATATATATATATATATATATATATATATATATATATATATATATATATGCATATATATATATATATA
>OZ010582.1:116863216-116910716 GCA_963932145.1 Acanthosepion lycidas | reverse complement strand
AATTGTGCTGGATTGTGTGGGAAAATGCTTCTACTCATGCATAATACGCACCCCTTGTTTGGTAATCAAACCCTATAAATTGCACCTCTCCAATTTCATTAAGGCCAGCGTTTCCTACTCTTATTTAAAAATTATTTTAAATATAGAATATTAATAATATTATTCTAATTTAGTTTTATGATAATTCTTATTTTATTTTACGGCAATTTTAAAAATATTTTTTGTAGATGTGCATAATACGCACCCCTGATTTTGTTTATTTTTTTTTTTTAGAAAAAGTGCGTATTATACATGGGGCATTACAGTATCTGGAGAAAATTGTAATGGACTTCTCTTGCTGTTATCTACGTATAAAAGGTTGTAATGAACTATTATCGGTGCCATTCCACGTGGATAAAAGTTGCAATGAAATATTCTCGGTGTTATATAGGGTGAAGTCTGCGAATAACTATTATCGGGGAGGTCTGGATACAAGTTACTTCCAATTAACGATTCCAAGTTAATCAAATTATCCTATAGATAATGCTCGCCCACCCAAACTTCCGTTTACTTGAACCGTAACACCTGTCTTTCTCTGCGTGCTACGTAAAATGATTGCAACTCGCCAAACGAAGCAATGCTGACGTCATCTTCTCTACCATATATGCACCTTAACTCTCAGCCGAACAGACGTGGATGGATGTAAATCTAATTTTCCTGCACCTGTCCCTTTTTTCTCATGAGGTGATGTAATCAGTGAATTTTTTCTCATTTGGGCCAGTTTCTACGTCTTCGCCTTTTAAATATTCCCTGTTTCGGTTGTGGCTCTCTGCAAGCCTGTTCTATTTTTGAATGCTGAAATTTGTTCTGAGAGGGCAATCGCTTCCTCTCTGAGTAACATCACATTCATTGTCCCCCTCCAGTTAAGAAGTTTTCCTCACCTGTAATTTGCACTTTGATCCGGAGTAGTTCCCACGGGATCGAATTTGCCAGTAACAGTCTTTGAGATTCAACACCGCCCCATGTAAAGTACATTGGAGAGAATTACCAATAATACTGACATTTTTTCTAAGTTATTTCAACCAAGGAAACTTTACATATCTATTCATGTGCCAAAGATGGTCGGACCCAAGTAATATTTTCGGCGCCAAATTTGTAATAATGCATGACCATATCTCTTCACCATGACTAAGAAAACTAAAGTTTCCAAAGCGATGAAATATTGATTGGTTAAAGTAGTATTTGAAAGTAATGGAGGGGCAGCCAGGGGCCATGTCCGATACGGGATTGTTTGCTGAATAGGATGTTCGGTTTAAAGAGTGTCGGTCGAATAAAGGACAATGCCAGGCAGACAATGATATGGATTAAAAGGAGAAATTTAACAAGAATGCGAAAAGAGAATGCATTCCCATTATTGATTTTCTAAGCCCCAGCTCAAATCGAGTAATATAGTTGCAGCTAAAAAAAAAAAAAAAAAAAAAAATGGATAAGAAATAGGTGTAGAATTTTGGATAGTAGCTTGACTTGGATTCTGGGAGGCGGGGGAAACCATTTTAAGTTTTAATGCATTATGACAATCAAAATTTGGAAATTTCCATTTTTTTCGATTGATTGATTTTTACGGCTTATCAAGCCTTTGTGGGTTATTTAAAGCCAGAAAATATTTGTAGAGTGTAAGAATTTTTTAGAGATAATAATTTAATGACACAAGTCCTACTAATAGCTGGAGGGAGAAAAGTGGATTCATACCTTGCCCAAGGTTATTTGCATGTAAGTAAACCCGACTTGGATTGGAACTCGGCTATCCGATGTCCAATTCTAAGCCGTACACCACCCGCACTTTTAAACTTGTTAATGTTAAAAAAAGATATTACAGTCCAAAATATATTTCGGCTTTAAATAACCTATAAGGGTTGATAAGCCTTAAAAAATCAAATCATCGTTAAACAAATAATGGTTAGCAGTCCGCAACGAGAGATGGACAAGCTGCATTCGAATTCTGGTTGTTTGTTAAATTCAATCCCGTGCAAATTACTTTATAGAAAAAGTATAAATCCATACCTTTTCTCTTTAGCTAAATAGTAGGGTAGACTGGGCTGATCAACATTGGTTGACAACCAATCTAAGAAAAGTAAATTTATGAATTCTCAAACCTGTGTAGAGGGTAAATTCGGTGAAGGAGCTGATAACCCTATTATATATGAAGCCAGTAAAGTATTTCTGTATTTAAGATTTTGAGTAACATCTATGCCCGTCCAAATATCGTTTTTTTAAGATGTTCCTCTTAGCATAACACCTTTGATTTTTTGTAGAACGGTAGTATCTGTTGGCAAATAATATATATAAGATAATATGTTCTTAGCATTCTTCTTCTATTATGTGCCATCTCCCTTCAGGAGGCGATCATAGCTCTCCACTTCATCCTATCCCTTGTAGTTCTCAATAAGTTTTGTCTTTTTGCTATCTCCCAGACCCTGTTCTGCCATCCACTTACTTAAGCCCTAAGTGTGACGCGTTGCTTCCCTTTTTCCCTCTTTCCCTCTATCCGCCCTGTGAGTATCAGATTTTCCAAGCCCTCCTTTCTCATTACGTGTCCCAGAAATTTCAACTGCCTCTTCCTGATGTTAAGTATAAGCCTCCTACTTGTTTGCATTCTCTCCAAAACCTCATCGTTGCTCATATGTTTGGTCCATGGTATTCTTAGCGTCATTCGATAGAACCATACCTCCGATGCTTCGAGTCTCATTTTCATCTTTCAGGAGACCGTCCAACATTGGCTGCCGTAAATGAGGACAGAGATAACGTAGCAGCTCAGTGCTTTGTCTTTGTTACCAAAGAAATCCTCCTGTCTCGTAATACTCTTCCTAGCTTTTGGAATCTCAATCTCACAATTACCGTCCTTTGTCAAAACACTTCCCAGGTAGTTAAATTTCCGCACCTTTTTTTTTTTTTTTTTTTTTTTAAGCATTTCACCCCAAGCAAGGCGGGAAGCCACTAGGACGCAAGGGGTTACGGAAAATTTAGAGCAAGATCAGATAGGAGTGATAGAAGAAAGGATGAGGGTAGTGGATAGATCAAGGCAACTGGAGATGTCGATTGACATTACACTTGAATAGCTGGAGATTATAGCTCACAGGGAAACAGGAAAAGGGAAGGGAGTTCCACAGGCGAGAGGTGGGAGACATGAAGCTATTAGAGTAGAAGAGACAGCTACATTTAGGAGTTTCGACAGTGAAGGGGTGAGAGCGGGATGCCAGCCTCGTGAGGCGCTGGAACTCATGACGTCTGGGAACCAGCGAATGCAGCTCCTCAGAGCAATTTCCATGAAAGTATTTGTAGAACAGACAGAGAGAGGCGACGACGCGTCTGTGAGAAACTGACTATAGACGAGATGCTAGAACAGGGCCAATTATATTGCATATCTGCCTCTGGAGCCTATCAAGAACCCCGAGGCAAACAGAAGGGGCAACAGACCATATATGGCAGCAATACTCCATGCAAGGGCGAATTGTTGATTTGTAGATCTGGAGGATCGACTCCGGGGAGAAAAACATCCTGGCGCGGCTCAGGGAGCCAACTTTGCTTGCAGTGGACGAGGCAATTGACTCAATGTATTTATTCCATCTCAGGTCAGCAGTCAACGTGAGACCGAGAAGCCGCAGACCCTGCTTGATTTTAGTGTCCCCAAAATGTAAATCACATTTCAGGCTCATCTTTTTGTTGATGACCATGGATTCTGTGTTATTGTAGTTTATGCTTAGTCCCTTCTTCTCGCTCTCCTTCGCTAACTTCTGTAGGAGTTTTTGTAATTACTTTTCCGTGTCTGCTATCAGTACTGTGACATCTGCGTATCTTATGTTGTTAAGATTGTTGCCGCCAATGCTAAATCCCGGTAGGGTTTCCAGTGCTCTCAAATGCCTTGCTGTCTAGGATGAATAAGTCTGACGAGAAGACACATCTTTGCCTTACGCCCCTTTCTATTTTTGTGTATCTGCTGAACTTATTTCCTATCCGTATGCAGGCCGTTAAATGATATAAGAGAGAAAACATTGTAATGAACTGTTCTTGGAGTCGTTTCGATACTTGTCTTCCGTAAATTGATTCGTACGCAACTTATAATGTAGCATAAACTGATCATTTGTTGAAAAGTGACAACAGTTAATCAATTCTGTGTCACTCATTACGCATAAGATTGGGACCTCACTATAATAACGTAACTTAACTGCCGACTATACATACAACTTCGCCTTCAGTTGGTCAAAAGTCGCAACGGGTAACATGAAAATCTGAAAACATACTAATTTTTGTTTTCAGAGGATGATGGCTATATGAGTGCATATATATATATATATATATATATATATATATATATATATATATATATATATATATATATATATGTTTGCGAATGACATAAGCTCTTGAAAAATATATTTCAAATGAGCACTGTTGAGAGATAAGCTGATTCTATAAACAACAGCCACCTGCGCTAATGCAAAGCTCTTCAGTAAAATGAATTGGAGCCCTCTGTCTGATTGGCGTTTGTTTACATTCGTAAAAACAATACGCTAGAATTAGCTGATTCTCTCTACTGAATGATGATAGCTCAGCGGTAGAAACTCCGACTGACACCAAATTGGTCGGGTTTCGGTCCTGGGTTAAAGCATTCGGATGTCTAGTTGCACTGAAGAGCTGTGATGCAGCGAAACAGTACTATCTGCAAATGATATATATATATATATATGAAGAATATCAAACACTTAAAACTCATACCTAATAATTTTTATTTCATAAGAGCTCTAAAAAAAAGCAGCTCTCAATCTTCAAGACCTACAATCAAATCATTGAAGGTCTTGAATTGAGAGCTGTTGTTTTAGAGCTCTCATGAAATAAAAATTATTACCTATGTGATTTTAAGCGTTTGATATTATTTAATTAATAATAATTTTGCCCTGTCTTTTGACAGAATTCTCCCTGGAACTATATCCTCCTGGAAATTCCACACAGATTAACATATTGTATCATTACTATATATATATATATATATATATATATATATATATATATATATATATATATATATATATCTTCATAACTTTAAGTTGTTCGGTATTTAATTTCATTAGAATGTTTTGAATTGGAATAATGCATAGCTGTTTCGATTTTTAAATTTAATGTTGTTTTGTTTTTGTTGGTTGTGAAATGTGAAGCCAAAATAAAATAGAATTAAAAAGTCGAAGCAACTCCGCATTATTCCACTACCAAGACAAAAAGTTCTGATGAAGCTGGATAATTAGTGAAACATGCTAAATTTGTAAACGTTTATCTACTTGTTCCTCATCAATTATTCTCCAAATTTAATACATATTTTCAAAACACGCACACACACCTGTCACACATAAGATTCTCTAATCTGATCTATTATTAAAATAAAAATTATTACATCAAATATTTTATTTATTTTAACTGTGTTTTTATCAAACAATTCCGCACTTTTATTAATTGATCTGTTTTTTTTTTACAGCTTATCAACCTTTGTAGGTTATTTAAAGCCGAAACAGTTTGAACTGTAAGAATATTTTTCACAGGTTAAAAACTTATTCCGTTAAAAATCTTTTGGAAATACTTATTTCTCCAGATACAAATCCTAATATTTAACCCATAGCCGGGGAGAAAAGATGAATTCATATGTTTCGCCAGAGTAAGTGAATGTAATGAACTCGAATTCTGCAAGTCGTTTTAATTCGCTCAGCATTTAATCAAAACGTTTTTAGCTACACAAGTTTCTATCAATACACCGCGCAAGTTTTGTAGCTTAACGTTCTTTTAATCCAACTGATATCTGAGTAAAAGGTTTCATTCGCATTTACCATTTACTTATGTCCCTAGAGATATCTATTAAATGTATCTAAAGCATGTGCTATGTTTGATGGATGTCAGTTATCAGTTATCTCCTGTTAATTTCCCTCTGAGAGTTCTCCACTGCCTTAACCGGGTATTGAACTCACACTCTTTGGGTCCTGTCACTGGCTCTAACCAACGCCTTTATCCACTGTGCCATGTGTACTTGATGGCACGTGGAACTAGAACAGTCTACCCCAGTGAGCGAAATAAAGGGTTCAGTTCGACATTCCAACCACCTGAAGAAGGCCGGAGCGTACAACGGCCGAAACGTTGTAATAAATATCGCGACAAAGATGAGGACAATAGTCCGAATAATGTAAATAATGTACATAATACCTCATCTCAAAAATATAGACATACATTTTTATATATCAAAACAATTTTAGAAAATGTATGAGAAAGTGGAAAATTATTTTTCATATTCAACGCAAAACAAACAGCTCGTAAAATATTTCAAAACAGAACGGTGAGCAATTCGGACAAAGACAATGGGTGAAAATGTATTATTCTACTCACTAACTAAAATTGAAATTAATTTATCTAAGCTTAACATAAAATGTTACAACTACTTCTAAAACAGAGACTTAATACAAAACAATAATAAGCTGAAACTTGAGGGAGGAGTTTACTTCATCAGCTGTAAGAATTTCCACAGGAAATTAATTGGAAAAACCTTAAAGACTTTAAACAAAATATTATATGAACAGAAAAGAGATCTTTTACAAAACAACACACTAAATGCATTAGCTGATAATCGTAATGAGATTGATCATAATTTTGATTTAAAATATCCCATTTTAATTAAAAGAGAAAGCAGTTTACTAAGACGTAAATGTATAGAAAGTACTTTAATCGCTAGATAAGAAATTTACGTCCAGGTTCTTACAACATTCCACCTTTCTTGGTTGCTCTTCTATTATCACAGTGCTTAATATAAAAAGTGTTAAAAATCAACTTACGAAATTGGTTAGGCTATATACGCATTAAATTTAAGAGTATAATGTTTTCGCGTTTCTTCTTTTCCGTGGTACATGTGTAGTCACATCACCTTAAACATCACTTTAGCGCAATGAAGTCCTAAAAGGTGAAAGGCGTCACACACAAAAAATACCATTGTCATAAATGTTCATAAATTAATAATTATATGAGAAGCGAAGAAGGAAGCCCATGTATTTTCGTCTAGTGTTGTTTGAGCTCAAAATTTGAAATAATTGACATTGTATTCAAAAGATGAGGCTTGCATTGTTGCTGTTTTTTTTTTCACTCAATTTTGAATTTCCATTTTATTATCCAAAGCATTAAAAGTTGGTTGTTTGGAAAAGCAGTCTTGTCGGTTCAATTCCAACATTAACTTTTTTCTTTTTGTCTTTTGTCTTTATCGTTTTCGCTATACATTTTCTGTCACGTCTTGAGGAAAATGGCAGCAGTCGTATCTGGCAGGCAGGAAAAGTACCTGCCGGTGAATAATCAGCGCGGGAACGGTGGACAACTGGCACCTTGGCTTTCATTCAACCCCGGTGTTAGACACGAGTGACCTTCTAATTAGCGCCTCTTCTTTATTTTATTTGTCGCTGGACAAACCATTCTCACGCCTTTTCACAGAGTTTCCGTCTGTCTATTTTTATTGCAACCATTATTTACATCGTTTGTTTTGTCTCTTTCACAAAACTTCAGGATTGTACAAATTTATCGATGCCTGCTGGTGGCAACCGTTTATACAAAAGCTGAGAATAGTTTATTGAAAGAAAATACACTTCTCAGTACACCTGACTCGCATCACACAACCCTTTAACTTAAATGGATAGGATGATGCTACAGGTAATGGCAATATTAGAAATTTATTTACAAGGAAATATTCGGCAATCATTGACGGAACAGTCAGTACTAATTAATTATAAAACCTTTCTCTAAAAACAATATTTCAGGAAAATAGGTTGCTCAAGTTCATTGTTATGGCACTTTTCGGTATTAATGGAGACTTCCCTATTAACCTTTTGGCTTACAACCATATCATGATGAAACACTGGTTCTAGCAACGACAAGACTGGTTAGTACCTTGATGGGTGACGGATTAATAATACCATATGCTATAAGCTTGGATGTGCGGTGGTGTAATGGGTAACTGTTCGGAATTGGAAATCAGAGATCTGAGTTCCCATTTCAGTCGGGTTTATTATATTCACTTACGCGCAAATATACATTGGAAAGGCATGAATACACCTCTTTTCCCCCAGCTATGGGTTAATTAGTAGGACTTGTATCAGTAAATCATTATTGTCTCCAAAAGAATTCTTACAATCTAAAAATATTTTCTGTCTGCAAACGGTTTATAAACTTTATAAAATAAGCAAACAATTTAATCAATCTTAACCTTTTGTTCTGGAGAAGTGTGGAATATCAACATCTTGATTCTATAATTATTTTCTCTTCTAATTACATTCATATCCTGTCCATTTTACTTATTGTTGTTGAAAGTCTTCAAGTGATGTGGTTTCTGTTATTTGGTAGAGTTCTTTGTTAGGTATTCCTTAGCATCATTCCACAAGGTTCCAAGGATGGTCCACGATAAGACATACAGATGGTCTTTTCATCCAAGTCGATGAGATTTTTACGACATATGTAAAAGGACGCATATATTTTTATGCAGGTATTTAAGAATAGAATCTGGGGTTACTTGCCCTCGTTCGATGGCGTTCCTTCGGAGGATTGGAACGATTGCGTCTCGATTAAGGGACGAGCCTCGCGAAATGGAGTGGCTTTTGCAGCGTGTCTCACTGGCGATGGTCCGAGGTAATGCTTTCTCCATCATTGGGGCTGACAGGAAAAAAAAATGTTTATAGTTACTTTGTTTAAACTTTTTTTTCAATAAATCATTTCTTCCCCGGAAGTTGTTTCATTCTTATTTGAAGGTATTAATGTTTATGATTCACTAGTCGTTTTTCAATTTTTTTCTTCATACATCATGTTTCATGCACGAACTAACATTTCTGCGCATCGAAATAAATACAGATATAAATTTAACTCCTGTTAATTACAAGCTTCTCTTGCACGGCAATGATTCGTTACAACATTGATCAACATTATGGATAACAGTTTTTCTCTTATTGTAGGCCAGAACTTGAAAGAATTTGTATTTTTACGAAGAAATAATCTAATGAAACAAAACAAAACAAAAATGTGTATTGCAGGCATTAGTAGCATTTTTAAAACCATAACCTTTAAAGTGGAATCCTTGATTGTCTTAAATTTATCACACTTTTCTTTTGTTGGAAATCAGAAAACAAAAACGCTTTCCTCAAAAGACAGCGGGAAATTGGAATGAAATGTCATGAAAGAACGGCGAAGATAAACGTGAAAATGGCCAAATAATTTTGCATTGGTAATTGATAGTTGAATCTTGGTGAGAAAAACATGATTGATTTGTGTTTTTTTACGGCTTATCAACCTTTTGGATGCCACTTTAGACTGTACGAATGTTTGGAGATAATAATGATTTGCAGATACAATTCCTGTTAGTTAACCCATAGCTGGAGGGAGAAGAGGTGGATTCATACTTTTTTCAAGCGTATTTGCTCGTAAGTGAATATAAAGAACCTAACCGGAATTAGAACCTAGCTCTCCGATCCTCAGTTCCGAGCCGTTATCTATTACACCACCTGCACATCCAAGCTGGTATTCCTAAGCGGCCTCCAATATAAGTACTGTCCAGGGTCGAGGTTACTCAACTTCGGTGATCTTACAGGAAAAACTTGATTTTTCAAGTCGAACTTGAACTCCATTTAAGCAAATTTAATATAATCTTTCACTTTAGCTAATCCGATTCCATCTATCCCCGCCTCCCTAATAATTGACGAGTCTAGTTTTTGTAGATATGAGCTCCTTATTGTTTAACGTGAAATATCCAATCAGGACCTATTGAAGCTCATATCTCTTTTGTTATGGTCCAGGTTAGGACCAAGGAAGAACAACACGAACACAAGAGTAGAAATAACGAAGGTATATTACACGAAATAATAATACAAGATGTGGAAGGTGTTAGTATGACTGTCAGTCTGGTTTGGAGTGAACTACTATCGGTTCGACTCGATTCTATATTTACTTGAAAACAACAAGGGAAAGATGTGGCACAAGGCCGAGTTTCACGTGGGTTTTCCGAGCCCGTCGGCTTCTGCCAAAAAATGCCCATAGAAACTGTAAAAACAGAATCGGGTCGGTCAACCTCCCCGAACGAGGCTCTACCTTTCGCCGGAGCCTCGTCCGGGTTCCTCTCTGCTCAGAGGCAGAGAGTTCGACCGTCAAGCCGAGAAGCTCGGCTCGATTCGGTATCTAGCTTCCCCCCCCCAAGTTTGCATGTGGCACAAGGCCGAGTTTAACGTGGGTTTCCTAAGCCGTAGGCTCAGCCAAAAAATGCCCGTAGAACCCGTATAAACGGGATCGGGTTGGTCAACCTCCCCGAACGAGACTCTGCCCTTCGGCGGAGCCTCGTCCGGGTTCCTCTCTGCCTCTGCAACGCGTATGCATCTGAAACAGTTCATTTCTGTTACAGGACCGTATATGGTACCATTTGGTAAAAATGTGATCATCTCGGAGAGAATGTTAATAGTCGCATTATCGAGAAGATGTGCATCGTCCCTTTCCCAGTCTCATTGTAATTTGTCTTTGAAAAGAATCGCAAATCTTACACTGTTTTATTCGCGAATCTCATCAATTGATGTGTGGTCATGGCTTAGAATTGTTCAGGGTCAGTGAAGATTAATAGCGTCAGTTATTCTCTTGCAGTCAATTCATAGAAAGGGTTCTAATCACGCCCACCCATTTTAATTTAATCTTGTGACAGAGAGAAAGAGTTCGATTTCCAGCCGAATCTATTACGTGCTAATACCCTTGGCAAAGGTACGAATCCTCTTGTTCTCTCGCCCCAGTTATAGGTAAATAGCAGAACAGACCGGGTTCTATAGCCTTGGATGGCAACTGGTCTACCGCAGAAAGAAATGGCAACCTACAGCGGGGAAAAAATCTGCCTCGTCATATATCGAAAGATACATGATCGCTTAAGCGTGAATCACACAGGGCACATAACTAACTGACTTCACAGGCCCAATCTGGCTCTTGTAAAGATAGAAGATACCATGTGGGAACAGGTGACTTACTAGAGAGGTACAGGGAGCCGTTCATAAAGCGTACATTAAAATATATGATCTCCGAAACATATTCTCTCGATCATTTGACAAATTTATAGAATCGGCCATGACATTTCATCGAATTATCATATGGCATAGGTGACAGGGAAGAATGCCCAATAGTATCACGAGACACCCCTTTTTATGCTGCTTTAGATACATTTAGTAGATAGGTTCCCAAGTTGGCATCTATGCGGACGACACTACAATTTACTCCTGCCTCAAAAACAAATCTAGTGTCGCTGTCAAAACTAACCTGGCCGTTCATCTCGAAAAGGACCTCCAATCGGTTGTTAACTGGGGCAACAATTGGATGATCAAATTTAACGCCTCAAAAACTAAACTACTCTCCATTAACCACCATAGAGATCCTCACCTGTCCCCCCATTAGAATGTCTGATAGTCAACTTCTTGAGAGCAACTCCCCGCGTCTGCTCGGTCTCACGTTGACTGCTGACCTGAGATGGAACAAATACATTGAGTCAATTGCATCGTCCACCGCGAGGAAAGTTGGCTCTCTGTGCCGCGCCAGGAAATTTTTCTCCCTTGAATCGATACTTCAAATATACAAAACGACCATTCGCCCTTGCATGGAGTATTGCTGCCATATATGGTCTGGGGCACCTTCTGTTTACCTCGGAGTTCTTGACAAGATCCAGAGACGGATATGTAATGTGATTGGCCCTGATCTGGCATCTCGCCTGCAGCCACTATCTCACAGACGTGCCGTCGCCTCTCTCTGTCTCTTCTACAAATACTTTCTTGGTAATTGCTCCGATGAGCTGCTTTCACTGGTTCCCAGTCTCCATGAATTCAAGCGCCCTACGAGGCTGGCATCCCGCTCTCACCCTTACACTGTAGAAACCTTTAAATGTAGCTGTCTCTTCTACTCCAGTAGCTTCATACCTCGCACCTCTCGCCTGTGGAACATCCTTCCCAATTACTGTTTCCCTGATAGCTATGATCTCCAACTATTCAAATGTAATGTCAATCGACATCTCCAGTTACCTTGATCTACACACTATCCTTCCCTTCATCCTTTCTTCTATCATTCCTATCTGCTCTTGTTCCAAATCTTCTGCAACCTCCCTGCATCCTAGTGGCTTCATGCCTTGCTCGGGGCGCAATGCTTAAAAAAAAATCTCTAGGGACATAAGTAAATGGTAAATGCGAATGAAACCTTTTACTCAGATATCAGTTGGATTAAAAGAACGTTAAGCTACAAAACTTGCGCGGTGTATTGATAGATGTATCGAAACATACATGATCGCCTATGCATGTATCACGCATGGCACATAAGTGACTGATAGAAACACGCTATTTCTGACAAAAATACGTAATTTCTTTTTTTTTTTTTAAGAAGGTAACCAAAATGGTTTATCAGACATGAAGAATAAAGAATTTCTTTATTTGGTAGCTCTGAAATTCCGGTCTATTTCGCAACATTTTTCAAATGATTTTAGCAGTATTTACAGTGATATTTTATTTTATGTCTAATGTTTCTTGAGTACTTGGGCGATCATTGCTCTACTCAACTTCCTCTCCTTTTTAGCCCATAGTAACGTTTACTTTTTTGTCACACTTCCCGTTCGGTATGTCCTGTGAGGGTTAAATTCTTATAGCCCTCTACTTCCTCATTCTGTATTCTAGAAATATCAGCTGTCTCTTTTTGATTCTGAGTATAAGTACTTTTTTATATTTCTTCAAAACTCATTGGTCCTTCCGTCACTCCGTCTGTGATATTCTCAGAATCCAATTGTAGAACCACATTTCTGTTGTCTCCAGTCATCTTTTCATCTTTGAGGAAACTGTATCGCATTCAATGTCATATATATATATATATATATATATATATATATATATATATATATATATTCAGCACTCTTTTCTTTGTTTCTAATGAATTCCTCTGGCTTCTTATTATCTTGTTTAGCTTTAGAAAGGCATCTTTGCGATTCCAATACATTTCCGGACATCGGTGTCACATTTTCCATCGTCTGTTAAAGCAATTCGCAGATATCTAAATTTCTGTACTTATTTGGTTTTGCCACCTCCCCATCGTAGTTCAAATTTTGGGATTTTTTTTTTCTTTTATACAAGCAGAGTATTTAGAAATTATAATTTTCAATACTGCTATTGAATATCTGCCATTTTAAATGATAAACCATGAGCTCTATTCATGCTGTATTGATAATTTGAAGAGCAAAAAATTATTTATTCTCTACTTTTTAAAATCAACATGTAAATGAAAATCCTTGCTTTTCATGAGCACATAACGAATGGATTTTAAGGAGATGCTTTTTGGGTTTTTTTTTAAACTGGACTTAAAAAAGGAAATGAGATAAATAAGAAAAGTTTCCAATAGATTTCTTTTATTCATATCATTCCGCTATCAAATTCTCAGCTAAATTATGCAGTCAACCATAAAATAACGATTGCTGGTTTGATTCATTCAAATCGTTGAAGGAATTTCGATATTTCGACATTTTCAATCTGTTGACAGAAGCAAGTGATAGTCTTAGATTATGGGAAAGAATTTCCTAATCAAGATCTATGTTTATTTTCAACATGGAAATTGGTATTGTCATTTAGATATATAAATCTGTAGAGATATATCTATCTTCTTTTATATATATATATATATATATATATATATATATATATATATATATATATATATATATATATATATATATATATATATATATCTTATCCCCTCTCTCTCTATATATATAGATATATATATATCTTACTATAATTATATATCCATATCTCTCATTATATATATATATATATATATATATATATATATATATATATATATCCATATATATATATTTATATATATATATATATCCATCTCTCTCCATATACATATATCCATATCTCTATCTCTCTCTCTCTCTCTCTCTATATATATATATATATATATATATATATACATATATATATCCATCTCTCTCTCTATATATATACATATATATATATCCATCTCTCTATCTCTCTCTCTCTATATATATATATATATATCCTTATCTCTCTCTCTTTCTGTCTATATATATATATAGATAGATATATTGTGTGTGTGTGTGTGTGTTTAGGTAATAGGATATATTTGCTCTAAAGAAAGAAAAGTGTATATTTTCAAAAGAAGATAAACTGCAAACGTTTTTGGTTGAAATGTAGAATTTTTATTTCAAAATATATATTATACTCTATTTTCCACACTTCTGCTACACGTCCACGTAAGACATTTAAATCACTACCACGCAGAAGGTCGCAAAACCTGAAACACGTGTAGCAGAATTATGGAAAATTTAGTATAATATATATTTTAAAATAAAAAAAATGCAAATTGGAACCAAAAACGATTGCGGTTTATCTTCTTATATATATATATATATATATATATATATATATATATATATATATATATATATATATATAGGTTAGGAAAATGACATGACTAGATATTAGCAAACGTGTGCAGGCGTGCAGACAGAGACAAGCAAATAAATAATTACCAAATTTGTAGGCATAATGTGGTTAGACAGAGATAAGAAATATATATAAATAAATATACATATACCTACGCTTGGTGTGCGACTTAAGTTTCGTTGGTTACCCAACTCGTCTGTCACAAGTTATAAGCTTATTGCTTATTTCGAATATATATATATATATATATATATATATATATTATTCTTATAGATTGATAGGAATATATATATATATATATATATATATATATATATATATATATATATATATATATATATATATTCTTTCTTATCTAAGTCTGTCCACATATGTATATCTATTTACTGATTTCCCTGCGTGCTAGTTGGCGTGCAATTGTTTTCTGTGCAACAAGGCAACAAAAAACATGAGCGAACTTTCTTGAAATATCTATCTTCTTCAGGGGATTGAATTCACAATCAGAGATCGTTCACAAAATAGGATCAATTATTAAACATCGAAGTAGTGACATTTCCCTTATTGACTTTACTTTTATTGATTGTATATCTTTCCCAATAGGACTTCATTGTCAGAGAGAACCCAATTGTCATCTTTAAAGCATTGCTCCATTTTACCAGATGATAGGATGCAAATTTTCTTATGCTTAAGCTGAGGTGAAGGCAACTAACGATAGTCAGCAAAAGTAGACACAGTTGTCACCGCAAATTATTCTACGAATTTTTGAACAGCGAAGATCAAAGAATTGATTTTATGGAAAGTAATGGTCGATATTAAAATAAACGTCTTGGTGGCAATATATCTGAAGACAATCGTGAAAGACTTACATATTTTGCAAAATATGGGAGAGATAAATTTCTCAAATATGAGTTCAAATCTGTCTTGGACATTACAATTACTGATGTCAGAGGAACTTTTCTGCAGCTTTCTGTCGCATAAGTTGAAAAATTTGTGGTATGCTAATTTCTATTCTATTTCGCTTGTCTGTGTTACTTATTAGAAATAACTAAGTAATATCATGATTTATGGGGTTAAATTTTGTTATATAAAATAATTGATCATTCATATATGAGCTTCGTCAAATTAGCGTCAACCGTGGATGGTATGTGGTTTCGCGTGACTTTCCATGCACGTTCGATCTTCTTGCGAGGATGCAGAAGATATTATTTTCGCCCATTGGTAGATCGGATACTTATATAATGTCATATCATGCGGTTTTCTTATGTGTGTACAGCCTAAGTTCAGGTGGGTTCATTTCCTGTTCAGATTATTACGCAATTCAACCCCTTTGAGAACTATATATATATATATATATATATATATATATATATATATATATATATATATATATATAAAGTTCCTCTGGATTTAACCAACAAACGTTCAAAGCATAGAGCTTCATTTAGAGTGAAAACGTTCAGCGTGATTGATGAGAAATAAGCCTGATTGATGTTTAAAGTTTGTAAGCCTATCACTGCTCTATAGATGCTTTAAAGGAAAGTGTTCTGATGGGCTACATTTTTTAGTTCCATCAGTTCTAGTTTTCACGACGAGGACCGCCATTCTACATGTACATGGCCTTGTACAAAGCGAACTTCACTGTAAAAAAAAAAAAAAGAAAAAGAAAAAAAAAAGAAAAAAGTATTAATTTGGGCCATACCTCCCGTTCGGTGTGCCCTATGAGTGTTAAATTCTCCTAGCCATAATTGCTTATTATATATCCTAGAAATATTAGCAGTCACGTTCTAATTCTGAGTATAATTATTTTTTTTTATTTCTTTAAAATTGGTTGGTCACTCCTTAACTTCGTATACGATATTCGCAGAATTCTTCAGTAGAACCACATTTCTGTTGTCTCCGGTCATGTCTTCATCTGCGAGGAAATTGTCCCACATTCAAAATCTCATATAGTAGGATTGATATTATATAAGAGATCAGCACACTTTTCTTTGTTTCTAATGAATTCTTCTGGTTCCTTTTTTTTTTAGCTTTGGCAAGGCACCTTTGCTATTCCAATGCATTTCCAGACTTTTGATTTCACATTTTCCATCCTCTGCTAAAACAATTCGCAGATATTTACATTTCTCTACTTATTTGATTTTGGCATCTTCACTTCATACTTCATAACTTGTTTTTGTAGACTCTCTACGTCCTCGCGTCCTAACCTTCCCTTTCAATCGTCCAACATGCAATTCGCTTTTATAGATACATATTTGCTACTTCTTACTTTTTATTCACAAATATTAAGAATGGCCGACGCAGCTTCGAACAGTAATCTTGCTTGCTTACTTAACTAACTTACTTCCTTTAATTGAAAGGATAACAATTCTCTTAATATTGCTTAAACAATTTAAATTAAAGTCTTAATAAATATTCTTCTTTCATCCAAGAATCTACTGAAATATTTTGGGTCTAATCGAATTCCCAAATCTGACCAGATGACAAATAATGAGATTTCTTTCAGGTAAAAGAGTTTGGGTGAGTTTTGTGATGTCAAAGAATACTCATTGTCACTTTCGTAATGCTCGTTGTAGTAGAGACTTTGTAATCACAGATATAACTATAGTGACGCCGTTGAACAATACTGGTGTCAGACGCCTTCGAATAATACTCGCACTAATAGTACTTGATCAATAATACTTGCTTGGACCGTAATCCGTATAGTGATCCGAATAGAAGAATAGTATAGTGAATAGAGTAGAGAATAGCTGTCCTTATAGTAATAGAGGATAGAATAGAAATGGTGATCCAAATAGTAATAGAGGATAGACTAGAAATAACGATCAATCTAGATTCACACCCTCTATGGTCACGTGGTTTACTTAATTCAATAATGGGATCGCCTGTGTTTGCTCACTGGCGATCTATATTCAAACTCAAGTGTCGGCAGTCATACTTTATTCCTATATAACAGTGAGACTGAAAACTTTTCTTATCCACAGTACAAATTCTGTATATCTTTTATTGTGTATATACAGTATATGATCTACGACCCTCTTTATTTTCTAAAATGACTATAACTATCTTCCAGGTTTTATATGTGTCTTTAAGATATATGCTAAGTAAATTTTGTTAGTCAGATTGTGTATACTACCAGCACTTGTAAGTAGATGAGAACTATAAGACTGTAACATTAAATAGAATTCGAAGGTTTTTTATGCTATTAAATATGCTAGCCTTTGAACAACAAAAGTAACCAATTCTATTTTTTTCTATTTTCTATTTTAATTGTCTTCTTTACGGTTAAAAGCAATATTTATTCTCAGGAAAAACCAGAGATCTGAATCGAATTTAAGGCCCATCAGAAACATTTCTTCTAAGAAGAGTTAACATGTAATATGTACCGGATTCAGCGTAAGAGATACCAACGTAAGTTTTGGATTTGGCGTCACCACAGAACGTCAAGCTATCAAAAGAGTTTGATATGCGCACCAACCTGAACAGAAAATGAACCCCCTCTGAAGTTAGGATATGCACAGACACGACAGCCGGATGATATGGAAAAAGTGTTGAAAAATATTCCAATCCTTTCGAATAAAAATAAAACTTCAGAAAGGTGAATAAATAACCGCTAGTGAACTAGATTTCGTGTCTCGATAACATCACCCTGGAGATAGCAAAGGTAAACCATTTCAACATATCTACCAAGAACAATCAAACCAATTCAAACCTCCGAAATATCAAATAAGAACATAAAGAGATCAGCTGTTTTTGAATTGGTTACTAGTCCCGTAATGGGAGATAGGAGCAACAAGTGTCGTTTTGTCGTCATCCAACGACTGTCTGCGACAAAGACAAGACCATAGTTGAGACCCGGAATGTCAGGACACTATGAAAAGTTAGAAAATATAAATTAGGAAAGCTTTGAATATTAACATTCTGAAAGTATATAAAAGAGGGCGAAAAAACAACAACAAAACAAAACAAAAACAATAAGGACCAGAGAATCACATATACACGAGGAGCCGGACTGATATTAGATAAAGACACGAAAGAATGCATTTGGGGTGCTGACAACTGTCAAAGAGAATTCTTCAATTGAAACTGAAGGGGAAGTCATTCAGTACAGAAATTACTAAGGCATATGCGCTCACATACGTAAAAACACTGAAGAAGAAATAGATAATGTTTAAAAGACTATAGAAAATGCCAGACACTAGAGCAAGTCAAAAGATGATTATTAATTTAGGGGACGTGAATACAAAGATAAGAAAAGAACAAGATAGTGAAATGGTTAATAAATATGGACTTGGATCACGCAATGAACGCAGAGAAAATGTGTTCTATTCTGCACACTGAATAACCAATTAGTACCAAATATTTGGGTTGAAGAATACCCAAGGCTCTCGTGAATTTTGAAAAGCTTGACAGGAGGAATGAAAAATCAGAGAGACTACTTGACCAATAAACAAACGACATAGAAATGCTGTTATGTCATTCTAAATTATAACAAAACTCTGAGAATGCTCACCTTCTAGTCATAGGCAAAGTGAAGGTAAAACAAAAACAAAAACAAAAACAAAAAGAAAGAAAAGAAACCAAAAACAATGCCTAAACTACAATATAACGAGCTTCACAGCAATTCCATTTGCAAACATTTGCAGTCGCAATTAAGAGAAATATGAAACTTTGAAACAGGTCATGAACTCAAAATGGAACACCTTAAGGAAACAGTGAAAATAAGAAACGTCATCTTAAGAGAAGTGGCTGACAGGAGAAAGTCTAGATTTAATGAAAGAGAAGCAGAGATAACGCTGACAAACGGCTTAAAATACATTAGATTAAAAACAAATATCAGAAAGGAAAAAAAAAAGAGAAATCTCTTAATGAGAAATGCGCAAAGATAAGAAAAACTAAAACTGTGGAACAGAGTCACATACGGTACACGAGCTAATAGAGGGTAAAACGGATCCATTTGGAGTGTGCTGATTTAAAATCCAACACTCAACAACGACTCATATTTAGGTTTACCTGGCTCTTTACGTTTATATTAGGTTTGCTCTGCTTCGTGTATTGAGCACTTTACGTTCTTACTTTTACTTGTTTTGGAGGGTTTTTTTTTCTTTGGACTTTGAGCTTGAATTCTGGACGGATTGTTTACGCCTCAATTTCATGTTCGTAGTTCTTTCTTTTTTATTCGTCATTTTGCCTTGGGCATTGATTTGTTAAACTACAAGCCGAAATACCTAAGATTTTTCCAAGCGAGTACCACTATATATATATATATATATATATATATATATATATATGAAAAAAAAAGGAAAATAAAATACTTTTTGGTCTCTGGTCTTTCGATCGGATAAGATAAATTCATTTATTGCAACTCTTATCCTCAAAAATACCGATTCATTTACCTTACACAGTTTTTTCTTTTAATTTGACCTGGAGAAGCAGAACCCAACAGGTATTACGTTAGCAAAACGCGTCGTTTATAAAATTTTCCACTTTGTCTAATCGCAATTTTTATTTCGCATATTTTTTTTAAAGTAAAGTTCACCCTTTATAAGGCTCGGGGGTTACGTTAAGAGGCATTTTTTGCGAACAGGAGTGGAAGGTAACAGTTAATCCTGGCCTTGAACAGATTAAGATTTTAGTGACCAGTACTGCGCGGGAAGAAGCTGGAACTTCCTTCTCACCGATGGAATAAGGGGGGAATGTGGCTTTTTTGCTACTATGTAAGTGGCATAGCATGTCCTTGCCGTGAAGGTTTGAATTGGTGGTGCATGGGAAGGTTGTTCAAGAACTTTCTGTGGAAGTAGCGATAGAGTAGAATAGGCTAGCCACATCTGTGGGAAGGAGGTTGGAGGGTGGATAATAATTCGTCACCCACAAGGCTCGGAGACGCTTTTTAAATATCAAGGCTGGAAAGTGATGTCTGGGCAGATTATTATTATTATTATTAGTAGTAGTAGTAGCAGTAGTAGTAGTAGTAGGAGGAGGCACGGTGGAGTAATGGATAGCGGCTTGGATTGAGGAATCGGAGAGCCGAGTTCGAATTCCAGTCGAATTCATTACATTCACTTACGTGTTAATACCCTTGGGGAACGCTGTGAACCCTCTACTTTTCCCTCCAGCTATGGGTAAATAGAAGGACAGACTGGGTTCTATAGCCTTGGATGGCAACTGGTCTAAGAGAAAGACAACTCTGAATTCAAAACCTGCGGAAGGTCGTTTGGGGCACGTAGTGCACCAGGTCTCTGTAATCAGCCATTCAAAAAGTGTGGATGATCCTGCACAAAACCTTCACCACTATAATCAAATCTCATGTGCCATACATGCGGGTTTGGGGACCGCTTGTGAATTCCAAATTCCCATGAAACTCCAATATTTGAGCCGGCTCAACCCACCTCGGGTGAATGCCGTCACAAGAACATTATTATTATCATTATTATTATTATTATTATTATTATTATTATTATTATTATTATTATACATCCTACAAACACGCGTAGATACGCATAAATGATAAGCAAGTGGGAAAAAACCCTTCTTTTCGACCGGATGTTTTAAGATAGAAATTAACAACAATAATAATAGAGAAAAAAAATGTACCCCGTAAATAGAATAATTGGATACTTTTTCCATGTGAAGTGAGGGGGAACCTATTATACATACGGCATATAGGATTCGTAATATTTTAAATCTGAGCTTGTATCAATACTGGCCAAGATGAAGCGGAACGAATCAGCAGGACCAGAGAAATTTGTAACAGAGATGCCGACAGCCTAAGACGATTTAAGATTGATATGGTTACTGAAGCGATAAATAAAAATGGAACAGCAGTGAAAGAAAGCCGGATAGAGAACGGCGTAAGTAAATGCACAAAAATGGAAAAAAAGATGAGTACGATAATGATGCCTTTTTTTTTTCTAACCGAATTTTTTTAACCAATACAGCGAGATGATTCTAATCGGAATAAAAGATCACCGGCATTTCATTATCGACGGTGAGAATGTTGACAGCAGATAACATTGTATTGACAGCAGATTTCGAAAGAGAACTGAAATCACCGTTGAGAGCAAAACGAAAGTGTAACGGGAGTGAGCTATGGAAGAAAGATTTTTCCTACCATTTAAATTTTTCTCGTTATGGGCATTATTATATCAGTGCTGTAACCTAGAAAGGATTACTGAATAAAGAATAACCAAAACGGAGGTTAGGAATGAAATGCTAATCTTTATAACATCACCAAAATACAATACTCGCCAGCGACGTGAAGTAGGTAAACCACTTCTAGTGGTGGACTACTTAGACAGCATATTACCCCCACTTACAATAGTGTCCACCGTATTTATGAGGATTGGGACATACCCATTAGTGTCCATAGATATGGTGCATAACACTATCTATCTATCTATCTATCTATCTATCTATCTATCTATCTATCTATCTGTTGTAATCCAGAAAAGGCTACTGAATGAGGAATAACCCAAACGGAGGTTAGGAATGAAATTCTAATCTTTATAAAATCAACAAAATACATTACTCGCCAGCGGCGTGAAGTAGGTAAACCACTGCTAATGGTGGACTACTTAGACAGTATATTACCCCCACTTACAATAGTGTCCAACGTATTTATGAGGATTAGGACATGACCATTAGTATTCATAGGTACGGTATATAACAATCTGTGATATAATAACATCGTAGTTCATGGACGGTACGTAATGGCTAAAAGAAAAAAGGATTGCCAAACATCCTTGGTTCTCCGAGAGTCTTTTTTTTTTAACACTAAGGCATACACATAACTATATATACATATATACGTGTCCCACGCAGAGAATAATATGTCACATATATCTACATAGCAAACCAGACTATAAGGAGAAACAAAAAGGAATATATAATATGGAGATACTCGTGCGTCTGGAAAAGCTATGTTTAGAACTCCAGATTCAAGCGAGCCGAATACATCTATGTCCAAGGCGAGGACATATTCCATGAATGGGAAACAGCAAGTCAGGTTTTCCCAAATTGGGGACAGTGAACTGGAGTTTCTTTCTATATCTGGTAAAAATATATTCCCAAATGGAAACGGCGCCATAGATTTGTAAGCTGCGGGAGTGAGTGGGTGTGTGCTTAGATTTAGCCTCTGTCCAGGGTTAAAGAAAGCAACCTTACGGTTTAGCTGCCGTAAACGAATTGATTTGTCTGCTGCTTTCCACACTGTATGGTGACGTCACTAAGCGGTAGTCATGTGACTCACGTGACTTATCTCCACCAAAGGGAGATAAGCGCCTTCTGTATCCTTAAAAAGGACTATTAAATATAAGAAGACATATCGCATGTTTCTGAAGAAACATATATATATATATATATATATATATATATATATATATATATATATATATATATATACGAACAAATGAAATAATTCACTTATTCGGAACCTGAGTTTCATTGATATCTATTAGGTTGGTGCAAAAATAATGACGTAATAATGTCGTTTTTTGACGTTAAAAATACGTCAAAAAACGACATTATTACGTCATTATTATTAAGGAATTTCGCATCCAGTTTAAAACATCAAATGACAAATACCTGGCCTAGATATGGAAGCCATATGCTTAGTTTTTCTATCTTTTTAGAAATAAAGACTTTTTTAGATAAAAAATAATTATTATAATTATTATTTTAATATTATTATGTATTAGGTTGGTGCAAAAATAATGACGTAATAATGTCGTTTTCTGACGTTAAAAAATACGTCAAAAAACGACATTATTACGTCATTATTTTTGCACTAACCTAATATATGTTCAGCAGAGGTCTTTATGAATTAAACTCATTTATGTACAGACTGTATTTTACTTTTATTTCTTTCTTCGAAAAACGTTCGAAAAAGGTAAGATTTTTTTTTTAAATAATTTTATTAATTATTTAATATTAATGTTAAAATTAAATTCAAAATGTGTTCAGTTATACGGAAATTATGTATAATAGAGGTTAAATATTAATAGAATAGTGATTATTCTTTTTGCGTATTTCATTAAATTTCAATATTAAATTGACAAAACCAATTCAGTTGTCTGCAGATTTTAGAGTGATCCATGTGTAGCAAAACACGAATAAACATGAACTTCTGTAAATAGTTTATTTAGTGAAAGGTTTCCAATAATTTATGCATTATTGATGTTTTTATTTTATTAATAACATTTAATAACGTAAACATAGGGGAAAAAAGACTTGGTTTTCTGAAAATTCTTCTTCTTGGTACCCTATGCACTTATTTGGGTACTATCCACTTTTCCAAAAAGAATAAAAATCTTACAGGATCTCCATCTGCATCATCACGATCTCCTTGATCTCGTCCACGCGATGGAATCTTAACAGCGAATTTTATTTCTGGGAAAAATCAGAAAAATCATGAGGCAAAATGTGGATTATAGAGAGGAACGTACAATTCTGTTTTGCCAAACAACTCTGCGTGAGACGTCAATGTGGACGCGGCAGTTGCATGTTCATTGAATGACGTTTTTCCGCCGATTGAATAAGCGTATATGGATGTGAATATTCACAGACACGCATAAAACTTCTTTTCTTTTATGATTGACTGATAATTTACATCCAGATTGCGTACATGGTTTTCTAGATATTCAAAGTGGTTTGATACCTTCCCAACCGACCTATTCTGTGGAGCGAGGTCAGAGGAATATTAGCGATAACTAGAAGGCGTGACAACAGAATAGCTTCTCAAAACAATTCTTAGGCCAACAGTACTAAATTATAAGTAGTTTCGCTTGATTGTGTATGATTATTTGGTAAAAAATTCAGCTAAGTGATTGTAATTTAATCATGAAATAATGTCATTCTCTTGAATTAATTATAAAGTTTGAATTTTCATCTTTAGATTTCGGCATTAAATAAACCATAGAGGTGTTGATACGCCGCCAAATAAAAACAGCCAAACGTTAACCGCTCAGTTGTTTTCAAGTGAAGGGATCCAAAATTTTTGTCTATAGACAAGTCTCGATATTTTCTCTGTTTTGTTTTAGTTTTACTTATTAAAAGAAAGCAACAAAAAACAACAAAAAAACAAAAAAACAAAAACTAAAAACAAAACATGATTCGCATGGTATGAATGAACGTTTATAACCATCTACATCTTACGAAGTTCTTCTCTCAGACATTGACTATCAAAGTGTTTCACCATTTTTCAGGCATTCGCAAATATATTAACACCAACGCAATAAAGTCAATATGAGGCAAAAGGTGTTACTGAGTGAAAGAAAATAAGAAAAAAAAGACAGACATTAATTAAGGAGTGCGAAAAATAAAACTGCAGGAATTACATTCTTGTGTAAATTAATTGCAACAAAACGAATTATTTCGTTATTATTTACTTTCTTTTTGTATTTTTTCAATGAAACATAAACCAGTGCACATGTTAGTACTTCGTATAACCATTCCACAAAGTCGTTCCTTTACAGATTGACCACAGATTCTCTATTGGATTTAAATTAGGAGAGTTTCCGGGCCAGTTTATAGTACTTTGATTTGTTCACTAGTAAAGTTTGCCAGTATGTTCTGGCAGCATTACAATTTTCATACGCTTCCTTGGAGTAACGTCCACCGCAGACAATGGCCGTAAGACAACTAATCAGCAGTCGAAATAATAATGTCTGGGCATGATAAAAATCTGACGCAATCACCAATGACGTAATATTTTCAAAGGCCAAACAAATTTCATCATACAGCCCGAAAATAGTTTCATACACCACTGAAAATGGCCTAATCTGAGGAAAAAAAATAGAAATCGATTTCACCCTATGATTCAAGTGGGTCTAAAACTGATCGTATGGTGAAAAATGAAAAATAGCTACCAATATTAATTGTAATATGATGAAACGTAGCTACCAATATTAACTGTAAAATGATGAAACGTAGCTACCAATATTAACTGTAAAAAGATGAAAAATAGCTACCAATATTAACTGTAAAATGATGAAACGTAGCTACCAATATTAACTGTAAAATGATGAAACGTAGCTACCAATATTAACTGTAAAATGATGAAAAATAGCTACCAATATTAACTGTAAAATGATGAAACGTAGCTACCAATATTAACTGTAAAATGATGAAAAATAGCTACCAATATTAACTGTAAAATGATGAAAAATAGCTACCAATATTAACTGTAAAATGATGAAAATTAGCTACCAATATTAATTTGTAATATGATGAAACGTAGCTACCAATTCATCACTGCGCTTAAATTCATAAAGTCGAGATAACGAAAGGGAAAGATGATGAGAACAATTACCATAAAAATCTCACAGCGGTGGGTAAGTGACTGAAGCCGTGATGCCAGGTCAGGATCAATAACACTGCAGATTCTTCTTTGGATTTTAATAAAGATCTCTAAATATATAGAAGCACCAAACCAGATGTAACAGCAACATCCAATACATGGAATAACGGTAGACTTATAACTGTGCCACATAGTTTCTTGTGTAAAAATTATGTCTAGCGCAATACAGTGAACCAAATTTCCGAGCAGCAAACCTAGCAGTTGATTTAATATATTATTTCCACTTCATTTCAGCGGTAGACGTTAGCCCGTGAAGGTGAAATGAGTCTGCCTCCTGGAGTTTAGTATTAGTATGATAAATTCACGAATCATTTTTATTGCAACAATTTCAGTTTCTCTTGGAAGAATGTTTTCTTCTCCCATAATGGTTACAACGATGTTCAACCTGTACCACGCCCAAGAGCCACTCTACTTAAAGGGTTACAGAGTAGTAGGTGCCGCCTCAAGCAAGATGATAATACCACGAAGACGCAAGGGTCCACCGGAAGTGAAAGAAAAGGGGGAAAACACTTTAGAAGAGACCGGAAACCCAATCCTAAACAGGAAATAAGAAATAAACCTATACTTATTTTCAAAAGATCAGGGACAATGTGAAAATTTTTTATGAAATAGCAAAATAACTGTAGGCTTTTGGGATTTAGTTCGGTCGGCCATGATGCAAATTCATTATATTTGATAATTAGGTTTGACAAAAGAATGCAACGGTTGACATTAGCAATAGGAATGTCTCATATTTCACGACATCTGAATAAAAGAAGATACGGCATGTCATGAATCATACGATTAACTGGATATACATATCAGTATGTGCTTATGTAGTTCTGACTAAGGAAGACAAATTCGGATAATAAAACATTCACAGAACATTTTGCGTGGAGATTCATTTTCACGTGTTCTTGAGCGCCCAACGCTTTGGCAGGAGAGAAGACGACTCACATCTAGAAATAGTCAGACAGCTTTAAATAAAGAAATCTCGAACAGTCTTCAATCATACTATTTAAAACAAGGAAACATCGTCACTTGTTAGAAATATCTCCCACCCCTCTTCATTTTGCTATAAAGCTAAGAAATTAACCCCCAAACTCATTTTATGTTCTTAAATAATCTTGTGAATTCGTGATTTTCATAGAATACAACCGATAGCAGTACTGGTAGCTTAGCGAACGAATTCCTAATGTTTCCTTATAAGGAAACGGTTAATATTACCATTGACATTACTATGAGAGAAACTTACTGGTGGTTGCGGAACTAATACTATTCAGTGCCACATTGACGGGAGGTAACGATTGTTCAATTTTTTAAAGAAATATGCTTATCGTATTAAGACCCCCCTCATTCCATAATTTTGCACTTTTGATCCCTTTAAATAATTTCCAACCGCGTTTTATAAAGACCACCCCTATTTAAGAAAACATTCGTCCCCGATTATTATTAGGTTGGTGCAAAAATAATGTCGGTTTTTGACGTTAAAAAAATCGTCAAAAACCGACATTATTTTTGCAACAACCTAATAATATCCCCTTGTATCAGGTACCAAAGAATATTTCAGAAATGGCATCATGGACCTATATTATTACATTGGTGCGTGACAAGGATTCCCTTTTTAGTAAAAAAGAAAAAAAAGAAAAGAAGCTTATTCATTTAAAGCCCTTTTCCGTAATAATCTTTCAAAATACGAAACTCGCATATTTTTTAGGATTCGCCTTGTAAAATTAAATTGTGTTCATGTATAGATAGACGTGAAAAAAAATCACAACCACTAACGGCATATAAAATGTATATTAAAGAACGTGACATAAATAAATATTTGGATATCAACATGTATTAAGTAAGACCGGTTCACCAACATTGACAGTCCAAAAATCAATTCCTCGGATTAGAGATAAGCTTGTAATCACATGTCTTATTGCAAATGTTGAATGTATGTTAGCACACATAGGAACAGAATCAATATTTTGGGCGTCCCACTCAATCAGAGTGAGAAAGAGAGAAAGTAAGAGAGGAAGAGTGAAAGAGGAGCGAGAGAGAGAGAGAGAGAGAGAGAGAGAGAGAGCGATTCAATGAGAGACATTAATACATATATTCATGAATGCTCTTTGCTGATTGGTTGTTGCTAGACATTCGTTTGTTTCAGACAAGAGGACGAAGTGTTGCCACACTGGCTTTCATAGTTACTAATGTCTCCGAAAACACTGATGCATCAATACATTGAAAATTATCATGAGTCAAGACGGGTCGAATCGACATTACAGGACTTTTAAATTGGTATTTTGTCTCAGCCAATCATCGACAAGAGTCATTGATGATTGTACAGTGTGGAAAGTAAAGCGTATAGCTTTTACACGAGCGCCATTTTCTATGTGTCTATTCAATATCGAACGCTGATTGGCGTCGATTTTTGTGATCTGTGAATCCTATTGATGTACATTAATTCTCTTTATGGCAGAATATTGGGCGAAAATTTCAGAGTTGTTCGATTTTTCATTAATGGCTTTGGATCCCTTGGGATTCGGATTATTGATGGAACGCTCGATCCATCAGAGAGAAACAATAAAACAACAGACGCGTAAAGGAAAAACTAAAAAAAAAAATTCTTGAAGTTTGAATTCGTATCAGACAGGAATCTGTCGGCAGCTCCATCGCATAGATGAGTGTGAAAATGAATTCTATACAGATCTGAAGTCAGTTTCTAATTGGGATATATGTTCAATTATTTTCGAAAACCCCGGATATCAATGAAATTAATTCGCGCAAAACAACAAATATTTAACAAATACATTCAACAAATAGAAGCATAGAGACGCATACGCATGTGACAATTTCTCCCACCACACAATTTACACAGGGACAGCAAACACGCAGCAAATGCACATACAACGCATAACCACAAGACATGCAGAAAACGATACACAAAAACAGCATAAACATTTAACGCAGGAAAAAAAAAGCTTAAATTGTCCACGCTAAGACGCATAATACATGCACAAAATGCACAGCACAAACAAAACACATTCACACACGAGTATATATTAGGTTGGTGCAAAATTAATGACGTAATAATGTCGTTTTTTGACGTTAAAAATACGTCAAAAAACGACATTATTACGTCATTATTTCGGCACCAACCTAATACAAAAAAGGATAGCGTATACAGCGGGCACAGAGAAACAAAACATCACAGAGAGAAATGCACAAAACTAATCGTAGCCACTGCACATAGAGATACACAGGCAAACTGTTATAGTGGAACACACCTATTCTATAGTTATTAGGTTGGTGCAAAAATAATGTCGTTTTCTCACATATGTGAGAAAACGACATTATTTTTGCACCAACCTAATAATAGACTCTCCCACCTATAATAAGTAGGAGTAGTAGTAGCAGTCGCGTAGGGAGTTGGAAGTCAGTCAGTCGACTGGCTGATCGGTTGAACTCTCTGCCTTCGGGCGGGGAGGAACCCGAAAGAGGCTACGCCGAAGAGCGGATTCTCTTTCGGGGAGGTAAACAGACCCTGAACCCGTTTATACGGGTTCAATGGGCATATTTTTGGCCGAGCCCACGTGCTCGGAAATCCCAGGTTAAACCGGCCTTGTGCCACATGATACCCTCGTGGGTGGGGTGACTAAATATCGAGTTGGTCAGTCAGTCGATGTTGGACGACCGTTAGTCGGATATTAAAATATCAGCCACCACAACTAGATTACTGCGTCATTACCTATTATATCAAGTTCCTAACGTTTTGTACGTCGAACCTATTTTAGGACCGACTTATTACAAAATACAAGCCTCCACTGTGAAACCACTCCATAACACAAACACATCACGCTACATGCACGTGAAGCGCAACGTATAACACACACAGCACACAAATGTAAGATTAGTACAATAATTAGGTTATATAGAATCGGAAATCTCTCTCTCATATATATATATCTATATATATGTGTGTGTGTGTGTGTGCGCGTGTGTGTGTGTGTGTTTGTGTGTGTGTGACGGGGGTACAAGGGGTGTTCCCCCCCAAAAAAAATTGACACAAATTAAGATGTGAATATCTGAGTAACTACATGTTCCAGGAAAAACGAAATTAAATCGACATCATATTGAACAATAAAAAAAATATTTATCAAAAATCAAATAAGATATACAAAAGGATGTAGATCTTGTAACCGATTTCACATATGTTCAGTATTCCCACCACCAGTGACACCACACACGCCAAGTCGGCAGTCCAGCTCCTGCCAAACACGTTGTAGCTTTTCTGCAGCGCCTCAGTGATTCACTCCTTAAGTACCTCTAAGATTGCCGGGCGAGATATAGATATAGACTCGATCCCATAAAAAAAGATCACAAGTTAGGTGATCGTGGAAGTCATTTCAACGGCACATTGTTACTATCACTGGTACGCCCGATCTATCTTCCAGGTAGATTCCCATGGAACTCCGCACTAAGGCGCTGAAGAAAGTTACGCAAGATGTGTGTGTGTGTGTGTGTGTGTGTGAGAACATGCATATATATATATATATATATATACATACATAACCGTGCAGCTAGCAAAGAGGAAATAAATGATCTAGCAATCCATCAATTTACATGTGATGAATTTGGCAGGGTATCCCTCTCCAATGAAGGTCTCGTCAGTCACAAGAACACAGTCATGAATTCACAAATTACGATCAGTACTAAACAGAAAAATTTTCCTTCGAAACAAAGAAAGGAGTACTGAACTGTTATGTAATATAAATCCTCATATATGGTAGTGACTTCTGAACAGTCTCCTCACAGATGAAGAGACTTGAAGTAACAGAAATGTGGTTCTACAGAAGGATGCTGAGGATACCATGGACCGAACGTGTGTGCAACGACGAAGTTTTAGAGAAAATGGAAACATATAATGAAGAAAGAAGGCTTGGAAAATTGGATACTCATAGGACATATTGACAAGAAGAGAGATATAGGAAAACGGCTAGCGAGCTTGAGTAAATGGATGGCGGAACGAGGTTTATCCGAAATATCAAGAAGACAAAATTTATTAAGCTACAAAGGATAGGAAATTGTGGCGAGCCATTATCACCAATGTCCTGAAGGGACACGGCACATAGAAAAAGAAGATTGTTAGGAATAGCTTAATATGCGGCGTGTGTCAGGCTACCCGCCGAATCCGCTCCGGTCTCACTCGTTGCGTGGAAACCCGCAAGCAAGCTGAACAGACTTTACAAAACAGGCCAGGCCCTGTACAAAACAACTTAGTTTGACATATCTGAAGTTAGCACTGCAAGATATTGCAGGCTTCAAGAGTCATTGTCATTCTCATGAGAAACTTGTCAGCGATGGTCATACTCGTTTAAAGAATCGAGTCGACAGATATTGTGTGTTTATGCGTAGATATTTGTTATTTTTCTCAGAGATAAGTGGATATGATAAGGATTGCATGGCGCTAATCTTTCATGCGGTTTTCTTGAAAATCAACATTCATAATACATGCTATTACCTAGGCTCGAACTCTGAACTTTGGCGCTTGGGGTGGGTGGCAAATCCTCAACTTCCATCCACAGCGCAGGAAAATTGTTTATTTACTAATGATAATAAAAGTGTTAACCGTTTCCTTATAAGGAAATTTATTGACATTTATTGACCGAGCAACCAAAGCTACTTTTGGTTGAATCTAGAAAATATTTCTCTTGAAACCATTTTCCATGAAAATAGATTTTCTCAAATGTAGTGTTATTTCTCTTTCAAATAATGATGGTTTCTTTCTGTTCCTCATCTTGCGTGGTAAGTCAGCATCTTAATTATATCATTATTTTCAAGTCCTCACTTTTAGGCGTCCAGGGTATGACGATAAACTACATCCAAAAGCAAGGCTTCTGTTCAGGAGATTTTGAGGAGCGTGGAATCACCTCTGATGTTACCAGATCCACCCAGACTCGGGTTGGTAGCACCTGTTAGGGTCACAGCCATAGGCAAATAGTTGACCCCCAAACTGAGGTAAAAACACCATGAAAGTTTAAAAATAGGTTTTAATACGAACAATACTTTTTTGTAAAAAAATTATTACCAGCAATAGATTTTTGAAGAAAAAATTAATACCAGCAATATAATTTTGAAAAAAAAAAAAAAAAAATATATATATATATATATATATATATATATTAGCAGCAATACATTTTTGAAAAAAATATATTACAAGCGATAAAAATTTTGCTGCATTAAATAATCCATTGAGGTTGATATGCCGTAAGACAAACCAGACCTATCATTTGTAAAAGTGGTCGGCCTCTACAAAAATATATAACACTAGAGAAAAAACAAAGTTTTTATATATATATATATATATATATATATATATATATATATATATATATATATATATATATATATATATATACGAAACCAGACTTTAGTACAAAAAAAACCTCTTTGCAGAAATAAAAGTAAGAAACCGGATGTGTAGAGAATAAATATTTCCCACATTGCTAAATTGAAAGAAAGAATGTTACCAGGAATGTGATTGCCTTTCGACAGAGTCCCTCTTTGCAAAAATGTTAATGAAAAATTGATTTCCAAACTGTTTTTGTTACAAAGGATACTTTATATATATATATATATATATATATATATATATATATATATATATATATATATATATATAGTTTATGAAAAACTAGGTAATCCGTATGGGTAAACCTAAGGAGGATAAAATCCAGAGAGCTCAATGTAAATCGAGAGCAAATAATTTAAATAAAAACAGACCACTTTAAGGTTCCATGTAATAAATTATTTCACCACAGCCCTTTTAAAGGCCTTCGGATCATCAGACTTTATTTCCAAACAAAAAATGAAAAGAAAAAAAATATATATATATATATATATATATATAAATTGTTGGCATTAAAATAACCTTTGAGGTTGTTATGCCATAAAACAAAAAGAAACAAACCCACTTGTAGGTTACATTGTGGCCATTCAACTCGCAAGGATTAGTTTTTAGCTTAATGACAAAAACGTTGTATCAGACCAAGCTCAATGTAATTGACTGATTACTGATAATTTATATTCATTTATTAATAACGGCGCCATATTTTTCTAGTCCATACTTAGCATCCTCACAAATTCTTTCTGCTTGATGCACAATAACATAATTTGTTTTCCTTTGTTTGTAGTTTGAAAGAATTGCTTCGACTATAAATTCGGAACTCATCACTATATTTTTATTTAATGTAATATGGACAGTCGCACAGAGAAAGGTAAACACAAAATTAAAACTGAAATAATATCACATATTTGAATAAATTGGATGAAGCAGTTGCACATCTTTTTTTGTTTTTTTTTATTCTCATCAGAAAATTGTCAGCTGTCTTTAATTTTTTTTTTAACTCGATTTCTTTCGGCAAGTAATTGTGATATGTAAATTAATGTAAATCATTCAACAGAAACAATTTTATAAAAGTTTAATCAGTTTGAGATACACTATTTAATCATAGAGTTGATTGAACAAGCTCTGGTTAACGCCTCAAATCTAACAGCAGGCGTTTCGTGCATCAGTAGACACGCAAATCTGTTATCATATCCAATATTTTTTTTTTATATAAATAGAGAATTGATGTATTAAATGCGTTGCTGGCTCTTTAAGCCTGGTGGAAAGAATTTAGGAGAATTATAAAATCATCGCTGTTTATGACAGTATATTCAAGCTCGTTAAGCAACCTGTATTTTTTCGAAAAATAGTGTCCGATTTTAGAGATAACTTGTATTCCTGAAAAATGTATTTAAACAATGTTTAAATCAGTCTACATAGGAACACTGAACATCTATATATCTCGGCCATTTAATTACAGGTTTATTTATGCCTATACCATAAAACTCTAAAGGGTTGGATACCAAAAAGTCTTAGAATGTAGTTTGAAGGTTTCTTTTTTTGATTTAATGAAATGGTCAAGATGCTTGAAAAAGTGGTAGTTAGTGATCGAAGGATAAGGGGCATATGGTGGATGTGGCAAAGTCTTGTATTCTTGGTCCGTGAGCTTCTAAACTTTGCAACATGTGGTCCAGCATTGTCATAAAGAAGAAATCGACATCACAGATTAACCAGTGATGGTGGAATTTTGTTTACCTGAATGTGCATTTCATCCAGTTGTTGGCAGTAGACTTCGGCTCTGACGCCCTGGTTTGACCCCAGAAAGCTGTAATAGATAACGTCAACAGTGCGACCCCCGATCATCACCAAAATCTTCTGTTGGTGCAATTTTGGTTTTGGAAAGTGTTTGGAATGCTTCGTCATAATCATGTCATTGAACCAATCGTTTACGAATGCCCTAAAAGACTATTTCTCATCACTCATGAAATGGATCATTCGAATTTTGAACTTCACACTTCAAAACGCTGACTTTCACTGAATTCATGTGAAACCCATTTATTGAGTTTCTTCATCTTGCCAGTTTTCTTCAGATGGTCTGATATTATTGAAATCCTGACACCGATTATCTGAGAACTTTCTCTGACACTTTGATGTGGGATTTGTTCGACTAGTATTTTGAGATGTTTCAGATGGACGTCCTCCACTACCTTGACCTTCAAGACTCGTATCCCCACTGCGGAACTTCAGAAATCAGCGGCGCACTCTCCGGTCACAAGTGGATCCTTCATCCCCTTACTCTCTTAATGCTGGCAGTAGTTTGAGAAGCATTATAACCAAGGTTGAACTCATGCAAAAAAGTAAACGCATATCTTCTTTTCTGCATGTTCAAGATGATGGGTAATATAATGCCTTAAGTTAAATTCTAAAAGAGATTTAAATAAAATTAATAAAAAAAGGACACTTTAAGGATTAGGAATTAGTAATATACATTTTGTACATTATTCGGACTATTGTCCTCATCTTTGTCGCTATATTTATTACAACGTTTCGGCCGTTGTACGCTCCGGTCTTCTTCAGGTGGTTGGAATGTCGAACTGAACATCTGTCTATATTTCTGAGATGATGTATTATTTACACTATTTACATTATTCGGACTATTGTCCTCATCTTTGTCGCCATATTTATTACAACGTTTCGGCCGTTGTACGCTCCGACCTTCTTCAGGTGGTTGGAATGTCGAACTGAACCCTTTATTTCGCTCACCGGGGTAGACTGTTCTAGTTCCACGTGCCACGTTTAATGGATGTCAGTTATCAGTTATCTGCTGCTAATTCCCCTCTCCATGAAACATGTTTAGCAATAATACATTCCGATATGATTTCTAATTCTCTTAAGATCGACTCGCTGTTTGATTGAATAAATACAATGAGAAAATTCAACATTTTTTTTATTACCCTACTGCTACAAGTATAAAATATAAGCATACAAGGTGGTAGCAGGTTTGGAGCTATATTCCTAAGTTCTGGTTAACATTCATACGCCAACCGGTTAGGCGCTGCTTCAAGAACAAAGGCTTCCAAGTATTAAGAGATGTGAAGTTAAATCTGGCCGAAGACTTATCTTTTATTTTACTCTCTGTAGCGTTTGATTCACAATCGTAGCGTGAACTTACGCTATGCACACACAAGGCCACACAACCCGATGAGAAGTTATATAAACGCTCGGCTTTCGAGGGGCGAAGGGAGAGACCATCACATTCTCGTGAAAAGAAGATCGGATGTTTGAAGGGCGTCCATAAAAACCACATACCCTCCACGATATGAATAAACAATTATTTTTACTATGAAAAAATTCGTCTCCTATTCTTTTGAGACGTTACTAACAACATTACGATATCTTGCTCTTAACAATAACAACAACAACAACAACAACAACAACAATGTAGCTAAAAATGACAACAATCTATGATGTTATCACTTCTCGACTTAGGGTAATGTTATATATCAGATTTTATTTTACAAGTCAATGTTTTCACAAAAAAACCTTCTAATAACCAATTTTTATATGAGGTATATACTGAGAAACTTTCAGGTTGTACGAGAGCATTTCAGAAGTTTTGAGACTGTTTTTTAAGAGAGGCAGTTGTAGCTGTCCTTTTTTTTTCATCATTTCACCCCAATCAAGGCGATAGTGCCACTAAAACGCAAGGGATTACTCAGGGTAAAAAAAAAATCGATAAATCTTTACAAGAAGTATCCGGAAACCCAAAGAAGAAACTAGGTATAAACTTCTATTCCTATTCAATTGGAAAGAGTGTGTTCAAGACTATAGGCTAATTGAATATAAGCGTTTGTTAATGACGAGATCAATCCCGAGGTCAAGCATTGAAACTAAGAAACCTCGGCTCAGTGGAACGATCAAAAGAGGCTCTACAATGAGAAACCGACCAAGAAGACTCGTCAGATTATTGTAATTTTAATATCTCATTACTATACGTCTAATAAGCTGAGCCGTCAATTTTTTTTTTATATTAGAGATGTAAGGAAACGGCTGTAATATATCTTTGAACTCGCCCTACTAAACACTGTTTGCCACAGCTGACTAGTTTACCGAAAGTGTGACATCAGACTTTATTTTAAAACATTGATTATAACTTCCTCTGAAGATGCTGGGTTTTATTAAAACAACCGAAATGTAACATTAATCAATAACCCTCTACCTTGATTGACTTTTGGGCCTTTGTATAAAGTGAACATAATTGGATGTAAAAAAATGTGTATTTGTAAATAAATCCAAAAGATATAAGCTACAGAATCATGAATTTGTTCAATAAAATATCGCAAATATCAAACTAAATTATTATTTCACATGTTAGGGATTCATACAAAACTTTCATTTATATTATCAACTTTACTGTTTCTAATTTAAAATTATTTGTAGCAGTTTTCATTGTTTACTGGAGATCCCTTCACTTGAATACGGTTTTCTATTCTCATAATTAAAAAACATGCCAAATGAAAGGAAGGTTATACAAAAGAGGAACAGCGTCGTAAGCAAGGCTGTAGGTGCAGCAGAGAAGGCACGGATGACACAAGGTTTAAGGGTCCAAAATATACTATTAAACCAGTACTAAAATAACAATTAACTAAGACGACATATCATTAGACATAGACATTGGACTGAGAACAGCTTTCCTTGCAGATTGAATAAAGGGTTCATTTCAATATCCCTTGAAGGTTATCAGACGAGTGCCTGAAGATAGAACAAAAAATGAAGGAAACTTTGTGATTGTGAAGACAATGATGACATTTGTCCTATTGTAAATAATGTAAATAATAACACCTCATGCCAGAAATTCAATTAGAAATTATATTATTTAAGATATTTATTTACAATGTTATGGGCAACTTTTTATTTACGTAATAGAATTTCGCATAAGCTTTTTTCTTTCAGGCAAAGTGAAAAAAATAGTAAGATGAAATATTGAGAAGATTTAATATTTATGAAGTCTATGTGCTACTAGAAACTAATTATTGCCACTTTTAGTGATAATAAAATCCAAGAGATAAGATATTTTTAATCTTTTAAATCAAAAATACTGTTGTGGCATACCTACGGACGATAATGGGTATATCTTCAATCACATAAATACGGTAGTAAATACTGTATGTTGGTCGGTAGTTGGAGATTCGTCTCCAAGTGTGCTGGTCAAACTCTCTGCCTCCAGATAGAGAGGATCCCCAGACGAGGCTATGTTGAAGGGCAGAGTCTCGTCTCAGGAAACAGCTAACTGACAACGTTTTATACAGGGAATATTTGGCCGAGCCTACAGACTCGGATACCCTACATTAAATTCGGCCTTGTGCCACATCTGATCGCGTGGGGCGGTTGGTAGATAGCCTGCAGTTGAAGATTCATTGGGGAATCTATTTGACTCACTTCTAGCAGTTGACTACTTCTACGCGCCGCTGGTGAATCTTATTTTTGCTGTTCTTGTCCTAAGTATTATCGTTCATTACTAACCTTCTTGTGATTATTCTATTCAGTAACCTTCCCTAGGTTACAAAAAATATTATAACCAGAAATTCACCTGGTATATTTTGCATATAAATATATCCTGAAAATCTTTACAAGCATTTTTTGATTAATACCCGTTTTTATTTTTCTTGGAAATTCCTTGTTACTCACATGCCCCGTTAATGGCATTCTCAGCATCCTCCCGTAGAACCTAGTCTCTGTTGTATAAAGTGTCATTTCCATCTGTGAGAAAATTGTCCGGAATTCACTACAACATAGAAGAAATAATATTACATAAAAATTAAGCAGAATTTTCTTTGTTTCTAGCAATTATTTCCTGTTTCTTAATACTTCGTTTAGTTTTTGGAAGGCATATTTCCCTATTCAAATGGAAAGAAAAAGAACGCTTGTATTTAACATCAGAAAGAGACAGTTGAAATTTCTAGGGCACATAATGAGGAAAGATGACTTGGAAAATTTGATACTCATAGGACATCTAAGGCAAGAGGTATAGTGGAAAATCTACCTAGCGAAATTTAGTAAATTAATGGGGGATCAAGTTTTAGGAGTGATAAAATTTCAAAAGTTATTTAATGCTACAAAGAAAGCTATGATCGCCAACGTTCTGGAGAAAGAAAAAAAAATTGTAATTCTTTATACAGAGAAAACCAGAGGCACTGAGAGAGATCATTTTTTTTTTTGCACTCAAACACATTGGCAATAAAAGAACCAAATAGAAATTTAAAATGAGAAAAAAACAAAAAAACAAAAAAAAAAAAACATTTAAAATAAGCTTTTAATGATTTCATGAAAAAATTTACTAAAACGGAAACGATGTTTTCATTTTTTTCGTCATTGGCCGACATCGACACTTTGTATTTCGAGCACTCTTGAGGCAATTATAAAATTATGTTTTTTTTTTTCTTATTCACCCAAAAACTTTGCAAGAATTGCAGTAAGTGAAATGTTTATCTATTGATAGTGGTTAGTGTAGAATTGTTTGGTTTTCATTCACTGTTCATTTAAAAGTATTGAACGGAAGACAATCTTCAGCAAAATTGTCAACCTTCGACAAAAGACAAGCCAGAAGAGAAAATGATTTGGAGAAACGACTAAAGATTATACTTCCAAAAGTATTCGGCAATCGGACTCTTAGATATTTCGATTCCAGAAAAAAAAATGTTGGATTACTGCTATAGGTGAAACATGGCAAACTCTCACTGCTCTATTGCTACTTTCATACTCAGGCGAACTACATTCCTTAGTTCCACCGGTTCTAACCTTCACGTCTAAGACCTGTCATACCACGCACATTGTAGCGAACCACTTTTATTCCCTTCGTATTCCATTGTTATGAAGTAAGTACCACTCGAACAACTTCTTCCCGTGAACCACACTCTGTAGAACAGACTCCCAAGAGGATGTTTTCCCGATCACTAAAATCATAACATGTTGAGGTTAGTGTTAGCCGTTATCTTATTCACATATATTTCTTTTTATGTGCTGTATCCCTTCTGGACGTAGACGATCATGGCTCTCCACTTTCTCCTATCCCTTGTACCTATCAATAACTTTTGGCCCTTTGCTACTTCCCCAAGGTCATGTTCTGTCATCCACTTGCTTAAGCCCGCTAGGTATGTCATGTATTGCTTTCCCTTGTCTCTTTTTCCCTCTTTTCGACATGTGAGTATAAGATTCTCCATGCCCTCTTTTCTCATTACGTGTCCCAGAAACTTCAGCTGCCTCTTTTTGATGTTAAGTATAGGCTTCCTTCTTGTTTGCATCCTCTCCAAGGCTTCATCGTTGCTCACACGCTCGGTCCATGATATCCTTAGTATCCTTTTGTAGAAGCATACATCCGTTGCCTCGAGTCTCATTTTTGAGGAGACCGTCCAACATTCGCTGCCGTAAAGGAGGGCAGATATCACGTAGCAGCTCAGTACTCTTTCCTTTGTTACCAAAGAAATCCCCCCCGTCTCGTAATACTCTGCCTAGCTTTTGGAATACGCCTTTGGCCATCCCAATGCTTTTTCCGTATCTCAGAGTCACACTTACCGTCCTTGTCAAAACACTTCCCAGATATTTAAACTTCAGCACCTGCTTGATTTTAGTGTCTGCGACATGTAAATTGCATTTTTTACTGATGGTCATGCACTCTGTCTTCTTGTAGTTTATGCTTAGTCCCTTCTTCTCGCTCTCCTTTGCTAACATCTGTAGGATGTTTTGTAAATTTCTTTTCCGTGTCTGCTATCAGTACTGTGTCATATCCGTATCTTATGTATACTGTGCCTCTTACTCTGTAAACTTCTATCACGAGTGGCTCTTGAGCTTTGTACAGAGTGAACTTCAGCGTAAAAATATCAACACAATCATTTTATTTTAACCGGAAGCGGAAACTAATAACTTACAACTCGAAAAATGTGAGTATGAGTTATCATAATTCAATGTTTAAGTCCTTTATTTCACTTAATAATAATAATAATAATAATAATAATAATAATAATAATAATAATAATAATAATGGTGCGGATATCGTGATCTATCTGGCGTGGAAGACAAATACGAGATCTATTTAGTTGGCATTGGCGCTATAAGTCGAGACTTTACAAGAGCCTTGTGATAATCGTATACAAGAAAATTAGAAAGCAAACCTGAACGCGATTCTGAGAACTGCATATATTTTGAGAACGTTCCTTATATAAATTAACGTTTAGATTCATGGTTGAGATTTGGTTTCTCGGGAAATCAACATCGAAGCCTTCAAATGAAGAATGAAAGAAAACATCGCAACAAAGAAAAACCAGAAGCCGAAAAAACAAAAAAACAAAAAAAAAACAAAAAAAAAACAAAAAAAAAACAAGCAGAGTCTCTTTTTGTAGCCTCGAAGGTATATATCAAGACTGAGTATAATCAAAGAAAAATAAAACTAACAGAGAAAAGGATACAGTAAATAATATAAAATCAACATCATCAATGTATACAGGGTCAGTAAAGAATACAAATAGCAAGCAGGACAGAGTGGGAACAGGGATACACTGGAAACTGTGCAAAGAAACTGGCTTCAAACACGCAAACAAAAATGGCATAAGTGTAAAGCAGAATCTGTCTGAGAAAATAAAACAACACTAAGGGATTAAGATTAACACCCACCAAATCCAAAAGAAAACATTGATTTGATAGAGAAAAAAAACAGTATCTGTCACATGTGTAAAATTATGTGTCAGCGGACCACATTAAAACAGAAAAAAAGGAAAGAACATGTGGAGATATCAGAACCTTGCAAAAGAAAAGTGAAATTGGATTCAAGGAATAATTAAGACTGTCCAGACAACAACAATAGGGGGTGTTGATCTGCTAGACTGGAAGAGGTTTGTTGATTAAGTTTCACTTAAAACTGTTTTAGGTAAATGTTGCTCAAGTTCACTATTATCGCTCTTTTTAGCACTGATGTAAGGTGGGTTCCATCCTAAACTTTTCTTTGAACTTATGCAGGCAGCCAGCATCTTGATTACGTGCTGGAATCCATCTTGAACGTTAATAAATCTAACATTCGCCTGTGTAGTGAATATCGCTGCCATATCTAGTCTGGTGCTCCTGAATCTTTACAAGATCCAAAGATTCTTTAATGTTATCGGTCCTGAATTGGAATCTGAGCCTCAGTCACTTTTTCACTGGCGTAACCTAGCCTCCTTCTGTCCTTTCTATAAATATTTTCATGAAAACTATTCTCTCGAGTTCTCTTCCTTGGTACATGAAGCATAGAACTAAGCTGACAATTAGATTTCATTGTTTTACTGTTAAAGTAACTAGATGCAACCGTAAGTTCTTAATTTTTCATTTAAGCATTTCACCCCAAGAAAAGCGGGGGTGTCATTAACGCTTAAGAGCTTTCAGAGAGTGAAAGTAAGAGTAAAAAGGCGTGGTTGAGGAAAGGATAAAGAGAAGAACAGGGATCAAGATAAAGGCAACAGGAGATGTCGATTGACATTACATTTGAATTTTTGAAGATTATAGTTATCAGGGAAGCAAGCAAGAGGAAGGGAGTTCCAGTGTCGAGAAGTGCAAGAGTAGAAGCTGTTTGAGTAGAAATGACGGTTACATTGCACTGTTTCGACAGTAAAAGGGTGGGACTGAGATGCCAACACCTTTAAATTCATGCAGTTGTGGAACCAATAAAAATAGCTCGACAGCTTATTTTCTCGCACTGTGGAACTATTTCCCAGTTTCTTGCTTCTTTTTCACCCAATATCTTCTAAAATTTAAAGTGCATCCATAATGGCCATTTTCGGCCTTTTTGAACCCTGTTCTTTTATAGTCGTTTTCTCATTTTCTTTTACACTCAATAACCCCTTGGTTTTCTAGTGGCACTATCGCCTTGCATGAGACGAAATAATGGATATGTTAATTATTTGATTTTATTCAGCAGCATATCAGCCTCTATTGGTTATTTTTATGAAGTCAACGAACTCTCTTTTCCACTTTTGTGATGCCAACGAATAGTTGTAGTAGAAACTTTGTAATCGCAGATACAATTCTAGTAACGCCGTTGAATCATACTGGCGTCAGACGCCTTCGGATATCACTCGAACTAATAGTTCTGCTCGATAATACCCACTCCAACAGTAATCCATATAGTGATCTGAATAGAGAAATAATATAGTGAATAGAGTAGAGAATAGCGGTCCGAATAGTAATGGAGGCTAGACTAGAAATAGCGATCCGAATAGTAATAGAGGATAGTCTAGAACTAGCGATCGTTAGTCGTCAGCTACTTCCTACATGTATACGTTTCGACTGTGGTCACGTGGTCTACTTTATTCAATAATGGGATCGTCTGTGTTTGCTTACTGGCGATCTATGTTCAAACTCAACTGCCGGCTGCGACACTTTATTCCTATATAACAGTTATTTAATTGTGAAATCTAAATATTTTTTACGTAATTTTTATGCTTTCAGCTACAGATATTTTGCATATAACTTTAATACTTTTAACTACATATTTACTGTATATGATTTTATTCTTTCAGGGTAAAGGTATGTTTTTTTTTTGTTTTTTTTTGTAGATCATAAAATGTATTGTTGGTAATTTTACTATGAAAATGTATTTTTATATTTTTTTAGTGTTGCATTGATTGTCATTTTATTATAAAAATGTACTGTTGATTTTTATTTAGGGGTTCAATATTTTTCCATAGCTGGGATCCTAATAGGTGATACCACCTCGAATCAGGGTGGGCTTAAGAACAACAGCTGTTAAGAGGCTGTTCCACGCTCTTCAAAACCTCCAGCTTATAGACGTGAAACGACGGAAAAAATAATTAAATCGTCGACTTTGATAATCTATTAAAACAAATTGCGCTGCTACTAAAAGTCTGTTTATTTTGATTCAAGTATTCAGTCGTATCTATTTAATCAAACTCTTTTTTAATTCGACGCGGATATATATATATATATATATATATATATATATATATATATATATATATATATATATATATATATATATTCAATTCTGGTACATTCTTTTCCATAAATCTATATGGAACAACGTATTTTGTCTATATCTCTGAGATGAGGTATTATGATTACTTGCTTGCATTATTTACTTTATTCGGACTGCTATCCTCAGCTTCATTGTCATATTCACAAACGTTTCGGCCGCTGTACGCTGCGGCCTTCTTCAGGTGAGAGGAATTTCCCATTACTTCATCTACCGGGGTAGATTATTCTCGTTCCACGTGCCATACCTCTTCTGGATTTCTCGGTTATTTCCCTTTAACTCAACTCTACATTTTTTGTTTGTTTGTTTACTACTGCTGTAGCCTGGTATTGAACTCACAACTCTTTGGGTCTAGTCACTGGATCTAACCAACGTCTTTATCCACTGAATAAAATTAATGGGAAATAACTGAGAGATCCGGAAGAGGCGTGGCACGTGGAACTAGAACAATCCACCCCGGTAGGCGAAATAAAGGGTTTGGTTCGAAATTCCAATCACCTGATGAAGAAGCTTACAACAGCAGAAACGTTGTGAGTATTGCAATGAAAATAAGTATAACTGTCCGAATAAAGTAAATGATACAAATAACAAAGTATTTTATCTGCAAAAAGTGATATTCTTAAGTTTAGTAATCACAGACTTCTCTTACCTGGGATTTTCGGATTTTTATAAATATTTAATAGGAATTTATTTTCCTTGATTTGATACTCGACATGAAACGTTAGAATAAAATATCTGTATTAATCCATTGTATGAGGCATTATGGCAGAGACAATGGCGACAATTGAACAGCATATCGACAATTACATAATGGTTAGAATAAACAAACAAAATCTCTTGTAGAAAATACACCATAATTATTTTCTCCAACGTTACTTAGCCCCCAAACGTTTTTCGTCTGTCGTAGCTGGTAAGGAATTAGAGATGGATACGAATTGCGAACGCTCATGGTTTTTACAGATACCGGCATGTCTCCAATCTAGAAATGACCGGCGTCTGTCTAAACTGGAACTGATACAAATCATTCGAGTCTAGCTTTATCGATTATAAGATTCAAGTTCTTAATTGAATGTAATCATTTTGTCACGTAATCGAAAGGTCAGTAAATATATTTTTCATGCCAAATCATTGGCCAACGTTAACTGATATCAGAGCCAATAACAATTATTGATTTTTTGTACAAATTAATTTGATTTCTTCTATGAATAGATACTATAAAGTCGGCCGCCTCTGTCGCAATTTTTGTTTTCATTACCAAATTCGATTTAAGCAGACATTCAGTAAGTTCATCCTTGTTCGACACAAAGACACATGGAAGAATAAGGAGATAGAGAAAGATTGTGTAGCGACAACAGTCCATATGAATAAGGTTTGCTTCATTTGATTATTTGTATTCAACATCTTATATTTTATCTGGTAAATAACTTTATTTGGGAAAGATTCAGAAATTATACTCGGAGTAAGCCTCCTGCAAACCGAGAGAAAATTGATTAAGTTAAAATTCACTTTAAAAAAAAAAAAAAAAAAATGCTAAGAACTATTAATTTCATTGGTCTTTCCTATTATATATATATATATATATATATATATATATATATATATATATATATATATATGCACACAGACATGTATTATTGTGCGTGGAAATATATATATATATATATATATATATATATATATATATATATATGCGTGTGTGTGTGTGTTTGTGTATTTTTTCTGCATATTTTATATATATATATATATATGTGTGTGTGTGTGTGTGTGTTTATTTCTGCATATTTTATATATATATATATATATATATATATATATATATATATATATATATATATATATATGCTCAAAAAGAAAAAGTCCAGAACGCTAATGAAGTTTCACACTATCGCGATCCTCAGGCGACCAGCGCGTTCTGGTGACGCTAATCGCTGGCAAACGGATTTGCTTTGTCTTAGTAATTTAAACATAGCACTGTATATTACTGTTTCTGAAGATGTCTGTCTTTAAGTCTTGGTTGATATTTGTTTTATCCTTTTCTTTTTCTCTTGCGTTTATTTTATTTGTTGTTAGCCTTTCTTTTTTTGAAGGCAAATTTTGTCTTACTTTTAACAATACTTTGAGTTTCGTATGCATACATATATATATATATATATTACTGGTCCATTGATATATGACCGGCTATTTTCGTTTTTCTAGTATAAATGTCTGGTAGGGCAGCAAGCTAATCCCTATTGTAGACATCTGCTCACGTATATTTGTGTTTGTTCAATACCCACAATGCCCACCTGGGGATTATATTGAACTGATTCTTCGAGTGAGTGCATAAGCTGTCATGATCAGCAGTTTGAACAAGGACAGGATTCACAAAATCTCAGTTACGGTGACATGTGACTTCCTGGTAAAATAACCATCAGCGGCTGATGGATATTTTCGACTACCCAATTTAATTCACAAAGTGTTAGTTAACGCGTTGTATGGTTTTCAGGCACTTTCCAACAGTGTCGTACGTTGGGATTCACTTCTCCAAACCGATAAGATCATCCTACTGTCAAATCGACCGATGCAACATTTGAACAATGGTCACACGATATGAAAGCGAACTTTGGAACTGCTTCCTCAGGTGCCGATATATAGTCATAAGAAGAGTGGACTCAGAGTTCAACAAAATGGCGACAGTCTGATAATTGAACGTAATAATCAGGTCATGTGACTGGAACAGTCGCTGGAGTATTTATGTATGTCAGTCAGTCGGGTATTACGTGTAGAGAGGACAGTAATTTTATGGTTTATTGGAAATATTCTAATGTTTTTTGACCAGAACTAATTATGGGGTCAAAAATGGTTATTTTATTGTGTAGGGTAGTTTGTCAACATTCAAATTACTTTCCTTTCTTATTAATTACTTTAGTATATTTTGTATTTATTCTTCAATTATTTGATATTCATTATTATTATTTAATTTATATAGTTGTGGTATATATATATATATATATATATATATATATATATATATATATATATATATATATATATATATGTGTGTGTGTGTGTGTGTTGATGTACACGTGGTATAATATATATTGAGAAATGTAAGAACCAATCTCTGTTCTGACTATAGCGAAATGAGTACAGTCTAAACTACTCAGGCGACTGGGCTCTTTAACCTTGGTTGACAATCAGTCTAGGAGTAGGTGGATTCTGAATTCAAAAGTCTGATGGTCTAAATATTGCGTTCAAATATGAAAGGGACTATTGCCGCTCGGTCTTGGCCTCAGTGTCCATTTCTTTAATTACAGACACTCTATTCCAGATGTTGAGCAGTCTTACCTAGAAATATAGCATACATTAAATATATATATATATATATATATATATATATATATATATATATATATATATATATATATATATAGGGCGTATCAAGGATACTTTTCCAAACTTTAGGGATGGGTTACTCACACCAAAACAAGGACAAAGTTTGCAAAAATAATTAAGATACACTATATATATATATATATATATATATATATATATATATATATATATATATATATATGTACACGTTCAGAAGAAATATTCAGTATCAAGCAATGATGAAGATTGCGGGAGCAATCGACATGTTTATGATTTCCCACATGTAAACTAAATAAAGACATCCAATATATAGAAATAATGTATTTGTCATTAGTTTTATATATACGTGAGAAAGGGAGGGATAAATATATATCGAATTATGGGCGTTTACATTAAAATTCTTACTCCATATTCCCACAAACGTAAATGAAAAGGTCTCATCATTTGAAACGCAATGCTACGAAAACAGACATCTATTGAACGTTCCTTTTGCGAACAACAGGACGTTCATTTCATGCGATCAAAAATAGAAACCTTATCTTTCAAATATGCGAATCACTTATTAATTTATTTCCAGCTAATTTCCTCCCTATTTTCTTAATTTCTTATCCCTGAATGACTGTCCTCCGTCAACTTCAAAAGATTCTTGTGTTCCCAGCACTACGAATTGCAAAGCTGAAATTTTACTTCGTGTAAATATCAGTGAATACGAAGCAAGTAAAAAGGCGTGTTGTGTGACAGACAGACGATCGGGAAGGACATAAAAGCGTTTTCCCAGAACATCATTCTTACTTGGTTGGCTCAGGGTGAGACCGATGGCTGTTCACTTAACGACTGGGCTTGAATAAATATTTTCCGTTACACATGACACCGAACAAATCAAGAAAGAAGGTATTCTTTAAAGCAGAAGAGCGAAAAGA
>OZ010582.1:116765716-116860716 GCA_963932145.1 Acanthosepion lycidas | reverse complement strand
TCTGAAAAGAAAGAAAATATTGGATCGCATGAGAAATTGTATAAAAACTAAATAAAAGCAGCTTGTCTGTCGTATTCAATGAAATGGATGTTGGATTGCTACCTAAATATACACCCCCCATATATATATATATATATATATATATATATATATATATATATATATATATATATATTAGATTGTCACGCATGAAATGACGCATTTCTTTTCTTGTTTGTTCATCCGGTCGTCTAACGAAATAACCTCCTATGAAAATAACTTAACATATTCTTGACTCTTTTTCTTTCCAGATAATTTTTTTTCCAATATATTGTTACTCATAAAACCAATGAAAATGATTCCAATGAAACAATGTCGAGTGTTCTTACTGTAGGAGTACAAACTGGTTTTTTCTGCATCTGAAACATTTTGGAATATCAAGGCGGTCTTTGGTAATGGCATTTTGGAAATCGGAACTGTACAGAGATGGTTTCTGAAATTTTGTTTAGGAAATTATAGTCTTGAAAATAAACCAAGGGGAAGACAACGATTGGTTATCAGACATGATCAATTGAATGCTTTGGTTGATGATGTAATGAATCTGCATACACCTGGGTTCCCCCTTACAGTAATATGATTGGCTGGTGTCAGCCATAAATACAGACTGATGTGGAGGTACAGGAGAACGACTATAGTCTTCGCCTATTGCCTACGCCTATTGCCTACTACTACGACGAGGACCAGACTATTACGGTTACCTGCTAGATTGTCATACTCGGTTACATTAGTCCAAATCCTCTTTGCTATTTCAAACAAATATATCCCTCTCTGGGACATATCAGTTGATCAAAACCCAAGAAATTTATTTCAAAAACTTGCATCAGAACTCGAAACACCTCACACAACTGTTTGTCGGAACTTGAAAGCAATTGGAAAAGTAAAGAAACTGTTTGCTGCAGATGAACTGAATGAGACTAAAAATAATAATAATAAAAAAACATTACTTTGAGATGTGCTCACTGTTGCTTTCCCCACTGGAAAAAGAACCATCTTTGCATCGAATGCAATGTGAAATGACAACAATAAGAGAGTAGGCAAGTTAAACCTCAACGGTACCCGTAAAAGTTAATGGTTACTGTATGGTGGTCTTTCAAATGTGTTATTCATTCTTGCCTTAAGAGAAAACAATAACAGCAACCTTGCATTATGGAGTAATTGAGTATATGAGCAAAAAAATTAAAAAGAAAAATCCTAGACTTGTGAATAGGGATGGCCCAATTTTGCTGCAAAACAACGCATGGTCGCACGTTTTTCATTCAATTCATAACCATATTCACCAAAGATCTTTCCTACTGATTATCATTTATTTAAATATTTTGAGCTTTTCATGTGCAATAAAACATTCTCCGTTAAGGAAGAGGTAATCGAAGCATTTGAATTGTTTATCACATCAAAGGAGGAATTTTTTTTAAAGATGGGATCAATAAGTTAGAGGTACATTAGTGAACAGCCATTCATCGTGTATATATATATATATATATATATATATATATATATATATATATATTTATATGTATATATGTATGTATTTAGGCAGCAAATTCGCTTTTAGGCATATCTGATTAAATAAATTACAAACATTATGTCTGCTTATTTTTAGCATAATCCGTTGATATTCACGGATATTTTTTTACAATATTGTAATACATGAAAAATATCCATGAGTATGAACAGATTATGCTACAAATAAACAGACATAATGTTTGTAATTTATTTAATCAGATATATATATATATATATATATATATATATATATATATATACACACACACACATGTGTATGTGCGCGCGCGTGTCTTCATATATATATATGTGTGTGTGTGTGTGCATATATATATATATATATATATATATATATATGAATATACCTTCTGTTATTTCTATATATGTTTTAATCAATTTGTATTTGATTGTTGATTTTTTTTATGAAATTACGACCAAAAATTGTTTTATAACTTCAGTTTAAAGAATCTACCAATTGATTGATAAATGATTGTTACCGCTCATTTCTTAAAAATCATAAAATATTTCTAGTTGTATTGAAAGTCGATTGAACAAAGAAAGGATGAAGATAACTTCTTCCGAGGAAGGTTTTAGGAAATATTTTTTAGCCGAATGAATGTTGAAGAGATAAAGGCGCAATTCTAATTCGTTCTGAAGATGTTACCGCTAACTTTAAGAGGCAGACAATGTGAATATTTTATCTTGCAAATAGATTGTACTGCATTACGTATGCAGTTTGAAATAAAACGGGGAAAATTAAAGCATATTTTCAGCAGGAAAAAAAACTTATTTGCTTCAAGTACATTTCTGATTTGATTTTTTTTTTTTTTTTTATAAAATTTGCTTTAAATAGTGAAAACATGTCAAATAAAGTAAATCAAACAAAAAATCTCGCTGTGTTTCACAAACCATTTCGGAATTTTCTATTGTCCTTTTTTAGTTTCTTTATTAAATTCGCAATTTATTTTTTTCCGAAGCAGAATAGCTACATATATTTTCCGGTACTTTTTTTTTTTTTAAATAGAATTAATCAGTACCATTTTAACTTGAACGTACGGCCAAAAGTAATCAAATCTGTTTCTCACTTAAACTCAGAATGTTCACTAAGGCTTTAGAGTCTCAATAAAATGAATAAAGCAGAAACAGTTTGAAAACCTCGCCTCAAGAAACAACTTTATCAATGTCTGTAGCAGGAAACCATTATTAGTAAACTTCTGAACTAAAATTATCATTGGGTAACGTCTGACTTATGGGATTATTAGAAAAGAGTTATATTAAATGTATTGACTAAGAAGGTGTTATGTTGAAAAAAAATATTTCTCGTATGAAATGTTTCTTGACATAACCACACACACACATATATAATTTATATATATATATATATATATATATATATATATATATATATATATATATATATATATATATATTACAGGTAAAAAATCCGTTAGTATATAATCCAAGTGGGTCCTAATAATGTAAAATATTAAAACTGATCATAAAGAGAGCTTATTATATTTATTATATCAGAGTATATAAGTTACACAACAGACAAATCCAAAATTGCCTCATGGTTATAGTCTATTTCAACCGACGCCGAGTACGTCAGTCTTATTCAACCCAGACGGATGAACTGTATTCGTGTCGGAACTAGAAATTTAATATTTAACAAAAACAGCAGTTGAAAAATTGTTAAATTGATACAGAGCCTACCCATATCGACGCCTCGGCAGGACAGACTGTGTGAGTTAGTGTGAAGGGGAGGTCGGAAGTTATCTATCTTAAAAGGAAAGAAGCTCTACAAACTCAACCCAGATATTAACCTTAAGACCCCAAATTGGGCTTATAAGAAAGTTGAAGTGTTAAAATGAAACTAAACTAGGGCTGAAAAAGGGAGTTTTATAAAATGAAATTTTTAATTCATAATTATATAAAAAAATTGATTCCCACTGAAAAAAATACCAAAAAAGCTTATAAATAAGATATATAACAAGATTAACAATAAATCGTATTTAGATAGTTTATATTAAGAAAGAATATAAAAAAATTAATACTAAGAAATAAAATAAAAACAATTTAAATATAAATATATTATCCATTTAAAATATTAAACAGAAGTTAGACTGTACCTAGTAATATATAAAAAAACATTAAAAAAAATATGGATAAAGAATTATAAGTAATCTAAGATAAGGGAGTTCTTAAAGCAGTGGATCATTATAAAATATGATTGATATGGAGAAGACAAAATATAGAAACAACTATAGTAATAAGTTTAACATTAGAAGGTCTATATATATATATATATATATATATATATATATATATATATATATATATATATATATATTCTGTGTATTTATGCAGTATATGTTCTTTAAGGCAAGTACTATTTTATGTGGATAAGTTTTAATGATCATCTTTTCCAACTTACAAATAATCCTTCTCAAAAAAAGAGGAAATCAGACAATAATTGTCCAATGTTCATTTAAATGGTAAATAATCGGTCTTCTTCGGCCTATCACTGGTTCTTACTAAATCGCTGTTGAAACAATGTCGGATTTGAAAATTCTTAAAGCAATTCAATATATATAAATAAAAACTGATTTGAAATTAGGGAAATCGAATTAAAACAAAAAAAACAAAACAAAACAAAACAATTCAAGTATAAAGAAACCCAACAATGATATGACTAACGTGAATCACATTCTGTCTTGTCAATGTTAATTTTATTGAAATAAAATCAGTTTTTCTGCTGACGCTGTTTGATCAGTGAATAAGCATATAATAAGAGTTTTTTTTTTCACATAGAGTAGAGTAATGGACAGCGGATTGGAGAACTGTGTTCGAATTCCATTACATTCACTTGTAATGTAATTGAGAAAGGTATGAATCCTCTTCTTCTCCCTCCCCAGCTATGGGTAAATAGCAGGACAGACTGTGTTCTATACCCTTATGTGGCAACTGGCCTGGAGAAAGTTGGGCTTCGCCAGCCTATATTGCCTAAGTAAAACCACTTCTACTGCGCCTGCAGTACATGTGGCACCCCTACGACCCTGATGGGTTATGAGATTCGCGCACGCTTTCATATTTAATATTTGTTGTACTATCCCTAATATTTGAATTATATATTTCATTATAAATTATCACTTCTGCTCGTTTTCGTCTTTCATAAGCCATTATGAAAGATTTTTTTTTTTGCGTGTTGAACATGTTAAGTCTACAGGGTGAGCCTTTTGTTTGCTGATTTTCGAGGTTCGATTCTTCACACACCGTCGGGTGTCATGTGGGATTATTTTTTTTTTCGAATATTGCCACAAACCTGTATAAATCAAAAACTGCTTTCTAAACACACGATATATTTATATATGCTTGATTAAATCTAACAGACATAATGCATAGAACAATTTCAGCGGAAAACAATTGTATTTAATATTTGTACGAATTACAAATACGCCGTACGCATGTTAATTATTTATACCCAGGACATAACTTATATGATAAATATATATTCAAACTTAAAATGTAGCATTCCAAAAATATCAGAGTGCAACTAAGAAACTTCTAGAAATGATGCTAACAACACGTAGCTGTTTGCTAATTCCAAAAAAAAAAAAAAAAGAAAGAACCATCATGTGATGGAAAGTATTACGAACTAAGCAGTTATTAGATTGGTGCAAAAATAATGACGTAATAATGTCGTTTTTTGACGTTAAAAATACGTCAAAAAACGACGTTATTACGTCATTATTTTTGCACCAATCTAATACAAAAATAAGGAAGGAAATGAGAAGACTGATGAATCTGATAGAAATTGATCTTTTTTTATGTACACGGCCTCGGCAACAACCGTAGAAAAAAAATAGGGGAAAATGTAAAAACACAACGTAAAGTAAAAAGAAAAGAAGTCATCCTGGAAAGAATAAAATAGAAACCGAAATAAATCAACTACGGGGGGGGGGGACAATTGTCACTTGTGAGTGAAGAAAACAAGGGCTCAAAAATGAAAGAAAGAAAAAAGATTACTGAAACGAAGCCTTGGGATAAAGAATAAGACAGACATACCAACAGTTAAAGACAAGCTGAAACAATAAATTCAAGCGAAGGTACAAGAATCAGGGGTTATGAAACAAGAAACAGAATTCTTCAAAGAAAATTCCAAGTAACTTTATCGAGAACTGGGAAAAATAAAATTGAGATAAAGGACCCACCCAATATCCAGGAAGTTGAGGAGATCTGGTCGAAGATGTAGGAAAACTGAAAAATGCACAATGAAGAGTGTCAAAAATGGATATATATCAATATTACTGAAAGAACCACTGGCATATGCAAAACCACAAACTGGAAAGCACCAGGAATAGATCAAATAGCCAATTTTTGGATAAAAAAAAAACCTATCTAGCATCCACCAAGACCTTGCACAGGCATATAATAATATAATCATAAACCCAGAAAAATCCACCAAATGGCTTACGTGGGGAGTAACATATCTACTCCCCCCAAAAAAAGAAGAGACGCAGAACCTGAAGAACTATAGACCCATCACCTGCCTACCAACAATATACAAAATCATCTATTATAACCGAGAAGACATACAACTTCCTTGAGAAAAAACAATTTACTCCCCACAGAACAGAAAGGATGTAAAAGAGGAAGTTACGGGTGCAAGGACCAACTAATTATCAATAAAACAATATTGGAAGAGGTGAAAACAAGGAAAAGACACTTATCGATAGCATGGATCGATTACAGAAAAGCGTCCAACAGTGTACCACACTCATGGATAGAGATGAGCCTAAAATATACAGAGTATGTTGCCCAACGGTCAACTTCATAACGAAGAGCATGAAAAACTGGAAGACTACACAAAACTTAAAACATATAAAAGCGTGATTAGCATCGAAACTAACCAACATCAAAAGTGGGATCTTCCAAGGCGATTCATTGTTACAAATGCATTAGCTCTGCCCAGCTGCCTTCTGAATAACAGTAGCTACGGATACCAGTCACAAAATAGCAAATTGAATCGCCTATTTTATTCTGATGATCTTAAGACGTTTGCCAAGGATGACAGCCAACAGAAAAAACCTGTTCACCATTGTCAAAACTTTCAGCGATGCCATTAGGAATCGACATATTTGCCAAAACCACCCTTAAAGATGGTAAACTAACGAAAACTACAAATTTAGACCTTGATATCAACAAGATTTAGGAAAATGACTAAGATGAAACATACAATTTTTTAGGAATTAAAGGACAATGAATATAACATTCAATTATGAAGAAAAAGATTCGAAAATAATAAGAAGATAGGAGAGTGCGACCAAACATAATTTTGAAAAAAGAAAAAAAAAGAAAAACAAAAAAAGTACTTTCTGATAGATGTACTAGTCGACAAAAACACATCATTGTAAACTTTTCAGAAACTATGCAAATACAAAAAAGACAAGATAGCAATCTGTAGACTGTGTAATCTGAAGACAGCAACATACCTGTTGGTATTGGGGCTCTGGGAATGATATCGAAAGGAGAAAACAAATAAGTGGATCAAATTACTAGCCACCGTAAAATATGTAAACTGCAAAGAAAAAAAAATCATTCTCATGAGTACTTCTCACATCTTGCAATGCACACGATTACATTTTGTCTAATTGTATAATGGTGCAAAAAAACGTCTTTTGAAGTCTCTAGATGAGGAGACCGTACTAAAACAAAAGCAATAATAATAATAATAATAATAATAATAATAATGCACTAAGAAATGTGGGCAACCTCAGACTATTATTATTATTTTTATTAGTTGTAAACAATTCGAAAGCGCTTTTGTCAGTGTCTTAAACCTTTGAATTAAATCTTGCTTTAAAACCATTAGACAACAAAGTTAAACAAATGTAACAATTTAAATAAAATGTTTTAACGGAAAAGTACAAAACATAAATCAGAAGGAGCAGTGAGATAGCGAAAGATGCCTTTCAAAAGCAAATCAAAGTATTACGAAAAAGAAAAAAAATTCGTTAGCAACAAAGAAAAGAGTATTTAACTGTTATCTAATATGCATCCTCCTCCTACATGGCAGTGAATCGTGGACAATCTCCTCACAGGTGAGAAAAAACTTGAAACAACAGAAATTTTCTACAGAAGGGTGCTGAGAATACCATAGACTGAACATATAAGCAACGACAAAGCTTTAGAGAAGATGGAAACACATAGGCAACATACTTAACATTGGAAAGAGACAGCTGAAATTTGTAGGGTACATAACGAGAAAAGAGAGCTTGTAAAAGAGTACTGAACTGTTAGTTAATATCAGTTCTCTCATATGGCAGAGAATGTTGGACAATTTCCTCAAAGATAAAGTAGAGACTTGAAACAACAAAATTGGGGTTCCACAGAAGGATGCTGAGGACACGATGGACCGAATATGCGAGCAACGTCGAGGTTTTACAGAAAATGGAAACAAAAAGGACACTTATACTTGAATTTGAAGAGACATTTGAAATTTCTAGGGGACATAATGAGGAAAGAAGGTTTGTAAAATTTGATACTGATATTACGCAAGAGGGACTGATGAAAACAATGCATAACCTACCTAGCGAGCTTGAATAAATGGATGGTGAAACAAAGTTTAGGAGAGATAGCAAAAAGACACTTTATTAAGAGCTACAAATGGCAGGAAATTGTGGAGATCCATGATAGCCAACTTCCTGTAAGGACACGGTACACAGAAGAAGACAAATAATATGAAATTAATACTAATCAAAAATTAATAATGCCGATTCTAACTTAAGCCTATTACACATTCTGGTGTATAAAATGGCGGAATGATTGTGAGGTCATTGAAAATATTCCTCAAGAGCCAATCAAAGCTCCTTTAACAGAACGAGGCTATTCAGTTGAAATTTCCAAATTTTCATTCAGGTTCGAATATTAAGTTTTAGCCAAGGTTAAATAACCCCGAATTCGAGGCAACATCAATTAACAGAAGAAAGATTTCATGAGATTTGAAAATCTCACTTGTTAACCAAAATTCGATACAAAAGAAAGAAAATGTCGGTAAAAAAGGATTTTTTCTTTCTACTTCTCGCTCTTTCTTTTTTTTTTTTTTTTTTTTTTTTTAATGCTTGCATTCTTCGTCTTTAAAAGCGAAATGAAAGTAAGCCAAGCAGAAAATCTAGGAAACGTGATGAAGGACGCCTGCTACGAAAGTTACAAGCACGAAAAGCAAGACGAAACAACAAACTCGATTAATTCACGGCTACTTAAGTTTAACATTGGAATATTTGAAAGCCCATGAAACATGTAAACAAATACCAAACATGGAAATCACCAAAAGACCCGACTGTCAAGGTTCGTTTTTTTTTTATTCTTTTTACAATGGCCGCTATTCTAGTATTTGAAAACTAGGACAGGATAACGAGAAACGGAACGAAAAAACGGTTTAAGATTCGAATTGCCAACCGTTAGCTTCATTTCCTGATAATTGTCCGAATTAAGGCATGAACTGCAATACCCTACACCTAACCCAGTTATGTGCCATGTGAAGCTGACAGCAAATCAAGAAATTGGAAGTTCGGCAAGCGAAGTGTGGGGGAAAAAACACCAATTACAATAGAATTTATCGTTACGTCTAGCAATTTTAACAGTAAAATATGGTCAGTTAGTTATGTGCCATACGTGATACACAATTAGACGATCATGTATCTTTCGATATATGACTGACGAGGCAGATTTTTCCCCGCAGTAGGTTGCCATTTCTTTCTGCAGTAGACCAGTTGCCATCAAGGGCTTTAGAACCCGCTCTGTCCTGCTATTCCCCCATAGCTGAGCGGAGAAGATGATTCATACCTTCCCCAAGGGTATTAGCACGTAAGTGAATGCAATGGATTTGACTAGAATTCGAACTCGGCTCTCCGATTCCTCAATCCGAATCGCTATCCATTGCAACATAAACACTGAAAGTAGGTCTGAATGTTTTGTCAACCGCGTATGTCATTTCGTGGTACATATTCTCAGGAAGTTATAAAGCCAAACTCAGCAAAATTATATTTACCACTGATAGCTTTATAAGAGTCAGGTCAAGGCCAAAATAGGAGTATTACTCCTATACCTGGGCTGGAGTTGTCTAATTCTTCCTTTCAGGCATGACAACGTTAAAAACAGTTTACGCAGCCTTGTGAGTGATGAATTATTTTCAACCCTACATCTCCCTTTCCTGCAAGCGATTCGCTATTCTATGACGATTTCCATCAAAAATAGTCTGACTACCTATACCCCTAGGTCCTCCAATTCAGATATTTACAGCTGAAAGCCGGTATGTCATATTTACATAGACGAAACGCCCTCATTGCCTTTAGATTTAGTTAGTAAGTTACATTTGGACAGCTTCTTCCTAAGAGCTGCTGCTTTATGGAGACGTCTCCCGAGTGGATGCTTCCTCGTATACTACAATTTTAAACAATTCAAGTCTAGAGTCAATCGTTATCCTTCTTATCGTCATAATCTGCACTTACTTCCTCCTACGGTCATATACATACATTATTCGGTAACCCTCTACTTTGAGTGGCTCTTGGGTATTTGTATTGGGTGAATGTTTATAAAATATTTATAACAGATCAGACGGAGGGAAATCCTGAGCAAGTGTCCAGTGCTTTAGTTACATTTTTATTCACTAATAAATATTGAGAAAAATATTTCTTGTTTCATCTTAATTTCTTCTATTAACAAATCCTAATGTTTTTCATCAATGTTTTTAACCGAATATAAGGCTCAAGAGACACTCAAGGAAGAAGATTACTGAGTTAAATTGTTATAAGGGCATAAGAGACTGGGGGGTGGAGACAAAATGTTCATACCATGAAGACATGCAGGACAGATATCAGTTTGCCCTAGATTCGAAGTGGTTAAGATGAAAGTAGTCAGGGAAACCTCTCGGGAGCCTGTTCCACAATGTAACAATTCTGAGGAAGAATCTCTCTGAGTGGAACTTCCTCCTTACTAAAGGAATACAAAGAGAATGCATATGATTTTAACGCTGTGAACATGGTCTGACGAGTCCTAGCTCTGAATGTCCGAATCAGTGGAACTAAGAATTGTAGCTCATTTGAAAACCTGTCGTAGCGATAGAGTAGTGACAACGTTTCGTATGTGGGGTAGGGGTTTCAGAGTGGAAAATAATCACCCACAAGGCCGTGTAATCACTTTTGAACTATGTCGGTGTCGAACAGTTTTGAGTGGGCAGCACCAGGCCATATATGGCAGCAATACTCCAGATTGATCTAACTCTTAGATTCAGTAAATCTTTCCTTGTCGAATATAAAGAAAAAAAGCATTAGTCCATATCCTGAAGCTAGTCCTATTGAAATAAACGAATTAAATTTATTTATAATTGAAAAGCTCTAATAATTGAATTCCTCAACTGTTTTTATTAGCATTGCCCCATTACCAATTGATTAATCCCTTGGGAATCTCCACTACTGCCACTGGAACCACCTCTTAATTGCTGGTGTTCCTAGGTCCACCCTGATCCGGGGTGGTAGCACATGTTAGGGTCCCAGCTATGGGCAAATAGTTAACACCCAAACTTGGTTTTAATAACAGAAATACTTTGTAATAAAAAAAATTATTACTAGCAACAATTTTTGAAGGAAAAATTATTATCATCAATACTTAAAAAATACAAATAGCTTAATTTGGATTGTACTAAAAAATATGAGTAATTGAAAAATGATTCAAATATATATGTATACATACGCACCTTTTTTTTCGAAACTATCTATTTCAAAAAATTTTGTTGTCATTTAGACCCACTGAGGTATTGATATGCCATAAAACAAAACAACCAACCAATCAACCACCACCGCCTAAAAATTTAACTCTTATGATTTTAGCTCGCTAAGACAAGACAGATTTCTTATTCAATGAACGCTTTCTAGAATTGACTGAAAACTTAGGAATTTTTAAAAATGGTTTAATGTTTCTACCTGACAATTCCTTTGTCTTGCTACTCAGTCGTCTTTAACCAAGACTTTCTAAAAGAAAATTCAGAAACGGATAATAATTTAATTAAAATCCCAACTGCTCCAGGTCTAACATTTAAATGATACATGAAATTGAAATAGGCGTTGCTCAACATGTTGCAATTTACTTTCGTTCCAAAAATATTTATGAAGTATTCTTAGTGTTGTATTTTTGATCATAAAAAGTAAATGGTGTTAACTGCTTCAACCGTTTGTATCTGACTGGATATGTTTTTTTTTTTTTTTTATTATTATTTATTATTTTTAGAACTGTAACTCCCTTTTATAGATGAGACAAAAGCATTTTGATGTGGTACCACGCAAAGAACTACTTGAGATATTAGGGAAGATTTTTTTGGCAAAATATTAGAGCAATAACTAAACTTTTTCTGCGAGAAAACAGCCTTAATGTGAATAGAGGACAAGTTCAGGGAACAGAGAAATAAAGCGGCAATGATGAGTTTTCCGAATTCATTTAACCAAAAAGTAATACGACCCGCAGAGAACTAGAACATAAGGTTTGTTGATGACAAACCCAGAACGGAAAACTAAAAACCCTTATACAAAGAAGTAAAGGAAAGTAAGAAGAAAGGACTATTAACTGGAAGAGACAGAATACAGGATTGTTAACAAAATATACAGTCCAGCGTGTAAGCTGCGTCCAGGTAGCATCAAGCAGGTACAAAAATTGACTATTTGTTTAGTAACAGATGACAGAAAATGATAGGTAAATCAGAAAGCCAATAAAGAAGCGAAATATCCCTCCCAGAAACTAAGCAAAGTAGTATGAGAGAGGAAATTTTTAAGGCTTGTTGGAAAAAAATGTTTAAACTTTGAACAGGAGTAGAGGTATTTACATTATCTACATCGTTCGGATTATTGTCCTCTTCTTTAATTCTATAATCACGACGTTTCGGCCGTTGTACGCTCCGACCTTCTTCAGGTGATATACCTTGGAATTTTGAACCGAACCCTTTATTTAGTCTACGGGGGTAGATTGTTCCTAATTGCACATACCATACCTTTTTAACTATCTATGTTACTAAAGGAAATTAACTAATTTCCTTTAGTAATTCAACTCTTTTTGTTCCTTCAGCTGTGGCCAGGTATTGAACTCACAATTCATTGGGTTAAGCCACTTTTTGGATCGCTCAACAAACACTTTTATCCACTGGACTATGTGTCCTTGGGGATTGAGTGAATGCCAGTGACTTGATCCAAATAGTTGTGAGTTCAATACATGGCAACAGCAGAGCCATTATCGATTGAAATTAAAACTGAACAATTATCGTAGATGTTTAAAATGTTTGTCTGAATGTTCAACACAAAGTTATAAGGGTGATAACCAGGAGGAAATAGCCTTGCGCATAGTGTCCAGAAGAATTTCATTATCGACGACTTTATAACGACGGCTTTGAAAGTGATATAGGAATAGACTCCAGTCCATAATCTACAGTAATCCATAACATTCAGATATTGGCTTTTAGAGATGGACAAATTAAAGCTGGTGTATTTTCTCGAAGAATAAATTTGCCTTCTTACTGGTTCAATTTTCCGTTATTTTTCCTTGTGATCAGATGAAATCTTTACATGGGCATGTTTTTCTATATGAAACGTATAAAGACCCTCCGCAAGAGTTGCAAGTAAGAACAACAAATTCCAATCGATATCTTATAATTGCTAAAACAGAATAAATCTGGATCTACGGACATTATTTTTGCACCAACCTAATATTTAGCTGTGATGATTCACGCACAAACGCAACAATTGTCGTAGGTGTTCGTTTGCTTGAATGTTTAACACAAATTTTACCATCACCTTCATTCATTGACGTGGAGGGATGACATATAAAAGGAATATTTATTAAGAATTAAATTTATTATTTATTTGAGAGTTCTTGAGAAGATTATCATGGATGGAATCCTAAGCTTTTACCATTTAAACCTTAACTCGTCCCTCATTAGTTGTTGTTCCCCCCCGCGATATTATGGTTCGAATTGGAAACAAAAAGAAATCCTTTCGTAGCGAAACTCGTCATTCTTGCAATCTACTTTCGACTGATTCATTTTGGCCAACCAACAAAGTGTTTAGTTACTTGTCGATCCTGACAAGACCAGATATAAGTCTTTAAATCGTTTCCTTTCAGTGAAATTGCCTGATAAAAGATATTGTCGGATGTTTTATTCATGAAACGCTTTTCTGGGATTTTTTTTTTTTTTTGCTTTATCAAAGACCCAAGGGCGACTTACAATCTGTACGTATTTAATATCTTCTTTCATCTTTGCAACAAGCAATGCGTTATTTCTATTTATATCGTGAGTGCGATAACACGATTGGTGTTTTATGATTTTCCTCGATTTTCTATCGTATTTTTTCTCTTTTTACTTCCCATTTTATTGGTTTATAAACATAGGCCATTTGTGTTGTTCTTTTGGAAAGGCAAACTTAAAATCGAAATTGATCCCTCCCTAATCTAATAGAATCCTTCAGATGAAAGCCAATTACTAGAGAAAGAGAAACCCATTCAAATGTTTTGTTACTGCATCGGTTTTATGTTTAAGTACAACCCGCGAAGACTGAGCGGTCTAAACATTGACCACGAGTGCTGAAGTAAAATGGCGGAAAATTGAGTTTAGGCAAATAAGTGTCGGAAATGTGGAATTTGGTTTTGAGTTGAAAATATTTTGATATGTTTATGGAGATTTCTGATTACCGTATTTGACAGCATATAAGTCGCACTTATTTTTTTTTTACTAAAAATATCTTTCAAAATTCCCCTGCGTCTTATATGTAGGTTTGATAATTTTACTAATTACTAATATTTTCTTGATTTGCCCTGCTGAAATTGGGGTGCGCCTTATACACCTTCAAATACTGTAAATATTTATTTCAATTCAAACGTATCCCAAATAAAATAAATATCCATTAAAATAACCTTCAAACTGTCCTTAGCTGGGGAAAGAAACAGCTTGTTAATTTTAAAGCCTTCAAAATGAAACTGCTTTTCTTTTTTTGAAATCCATCAGCATGACTGATGCTAACCCCCAGGAAAATAATGTGCCATACGTGATACACGCTTAGGCGATCATGTATCTTTCGATACATGACTGACGAGGCAGATTTTTTCCCGCAGCAGGTTACTATTTCTTTCTGCAGTAGACCAGTTGCCATCCAAGGCTATATAAGCCAGTCATAACTGGGGGAGACGAGGATTCATATCTTTCCCAAGGGTATTAGCACGTAAGTGAATGTAATGGATTCGACTGGAATTAGAACTCGGCTCTCCGATTCCACTATCCGAGTCTCTATTCATTACTCCACCGTGGTACTGCGCTAAAATTCACGAATCGAGGTAGTAAAGAGGAAAGCAATATTTATTTTGGTGTCCTGAGTATGACGATAAACTACGTCCAACAGCAATGCCTCTGTTCAAGAGGTTTTGAGGAGCGTAGAACCACCTCTTAATTGCTGGTGTTCCCAGGTCCAACCTGACCCGGGGTGGTAGCACCTGTTAGGGTCCCAGCTATGGGAAAATAATTAACCCCGAAACTGAGGTAAAAAGAGTTATAAAATTGTAAAAATAGGTTTTAATAACAGAAATACTTTTTAAAAATTATTACCAGAAATAAATTTCCAGCTATACGTTTTTGAATAAATAATATTACCAGCTACACGTTTTTGAAAAAAATAATATTATCAGCTATACATTTTTGAGGAAAAATATTAACAGAAATAGATTTTTGACAAAACAAAAATAATACCAGGAAAAAAAAGTTGTTGATATAAAATGACCCATGAAGATTGATATGCTGTAAAACAAAATAAACCAAACCAATATTTATTTTGCTTTAATACAAAAATATGGCACAAGGCCAAAAGGAGGGATGTAGGAAGGCTGGTCGTCAATTTGTCTTATCTTAAATTTAGCTAGCCATGATTACTGACACAAACATACCACAGTATTCCTTAAACCAAAACAACACATTCTTACCATTTTTATTACAGCCGCCATAATACCTCGAAGTCTCTTTGGAGTCCTAACTAGTTCCCATATGTACAATTTGTCTGATGTGGGGAAATAACAACATTTAAAAATGAATTCCCAATGAACAAAGAGGAAATCTCATGAAAACGGTTACAAGGAAAATGTTTATAGACATTTATTTGATCTCTTCATCCAGAACAGGAATCACGAAGAGATTAAATGTCGTCGAACAAATAATTAAACAATAAAATTATGAGTACTTTAACAAATCGAAAACCAAAGACGAGATGCAAGAAAAATAATTTCTTAATTCCTCAAAAAAATTATCCTTCATCTTTTTTAACTACATGCTTCCCCCCCCCCTGAACTGACTTTCTTAAATAAATAGGGTTCCCTTTTCTTTCTGCAGTCAGTCTTAATTTGACTACCTATTAATCAGAAGACAGTTTTCAGCATAATCCTTCCATCATATGTTTTAATATGTAACAATTATAAACATTTAGGATTCTGTCATCTTTTAATGATTGGAATAAAAAAATAACGTCTCGTTAAAAAGATTATTTTGAAGGGAAAGGTGACAAGAAAGAAGAAAAGAAAGATGAAGTTAAAGAAAAAATAAATCAATAAAATGAAGAAAATTTCAAATAATAAAAAAGAAAATAATGAATGAAGACAGACAGACAGACAGACAGAAAGAAAGGAAGACAGACAAAAAGACAGACAGACATACAGAAAGGAAGGCAGAAAGAAAGAAAGAAAGAAAGACGGGCAGGTAGACCGAAAGAAAGGCAACAGAAAGAAAAAAAGAAAGGCGGAAAGAAAGAAAGGAAGAAAAGAAGGAAGAAAAGAAGAAAGAAAGACAGAAAGGAAGGAAGGGAGAAGAAAAAAGAAGAAAGTGAGAAGACGAAAGGGAGAAGACGAAAGAGAAAAGAAAAGAAGAAGAAAGGGAGAAGAAGAAAAGAAGAAGAAAGTGAGAAGAGGAAAGGGAGAAGAAAAGAAGAAGAAAGGGAGAAGACGAAAGAGAAAAGAAAAGAAGAAGAAAGGGAGAAGACGAAAAGGAGAAGAAAAGAAGAAGAAAGGGAGAAGACGAAAAGTAGAAGAAAAAAAGAAAGGGAGAATAAAAGAAGAAAAGAAAAAGAAAAGGAGAATAAAAGAAGAAGAAAGAGAGAAGACGAAAGGGAGAAGAAAAGAAAAAGTAAGGGAGAAGAAAAGAAAAAGAAAAAAAGAAAAGAAGAAGAAAGGGAGAAGAGAGAAAAAAAAGAAGAAAAGGAGAAGAAAGGGAGAAGAAAAGAAGAAGAAAGGGAGAAGACGAAAGGGAGAAGAAAAGAAAAAGAAAACAAGAAGAAAGAGAGAAAAAAAAAGAAAAGAAAAAAAGGAGAATAAATAGAGAAGAAAAAAAGAAGAAACGGAGAAGACGAAAGGGAGAAGAATAGAAGAAGAAAGGGAGAAGACGAAAGGGAGAAGAAAAGAAGAAGAAAGGGAGAAGACGAAAGAGAAAAGAAAAGAAGAAGAAAGGGAGAAGAAGAAAAGAAGAAGAAAGTGAGAAGAAAAGAAGAAGAAAGGGAGAAGACGAAAGAGAAAAGAAAAGAAGAAGAAAGGGAGAAGAAGAAAAGAAGAAGAAAGTGAGAAGAGGAAAGGGAAAAGAAAAGAAGAAGAAAGGGAGAAGACGAAAGAGAAAAGAAAAGAAGAAGAAAGGGAGAAGACGAAAAGGAGAAGAAAAGAAGAAGAAAGGGAGAAGAAAAGTAGAAGAAAAAAAGAAAGGGAGAATAAAAGAAGAAAAGAAAAAGAAAAGGAGAATAAAAGAAGAAGAAAGAGAGAAGACGAAAGGGAGAAGAAAAGAAAAAGTAAGGGAGAAGAAAGAAAAAGAAAAAAAGAAAAGAAGAAGAAAGGGAGAAGAGAGAAAAAAAAGAAGAAAAGGAGAAGAAAGGGAGAAGGAAAGAAGAAGAAAGGGAGAAGACGAAAGGGAGAAGAAAAGAAAAAGAAAACAAGAAGAAAGAGAGAAAAAAAAAGAAAAGAAAAAAAGGAGAATAAATAGAGAAGAAAAAAAGAAGAAACGGAGAAGACGAAAGGGAGAAGAATAGAAGAAGAAAGGGAGAAGAAAAGAAAAAGAAAGGGAGAAGAAAGAAAAAGAAAAGAAGAAAAGAAGAAGAAAGGGAGAATAAAAGAAGAAGAAAGGGAGAAGAAAAAGAAGAAAGTGAGAAGACGAAACGGATAAGAAAAGAAGACGAAAGGGAGAAGACGAAAGGGAGAAGAAAAGAAGAAAGAGAGAAGAAACGAAAAAGAAAGGGAGAAGAAAGAAAAAGAAAAGAAGATAAGAAGAAGAAAGGGAGAAGAAAAGAAGAAGAAAGGGAGAAGAAAAGAAGAAGAAAGGGAGAAACGAAAGGGAGAAGAAAAGAAAAGAAAGGGAGAAGAAAGAAAAAGAAAAGAAGAAGAAAGGGAGAAGAAAGAAAAAGAAAAGAAGAAAAGAAGACGAAAGGGAGAAGAAAAGAAGAAGAAACGGAGAAGAAAAAAGAAGAAAGTGAGAAGAAAAGAAAAAGAAAGGGAGAAGAAAGAAAAAGAAAAGAAAAAGAAAGTGAGAAGAAAGAAAAAGAAAAGAAGAAAAGAAGAAGAAAGGGAGAATAAAAGAAGAAGAAAGGGAGAAGAAAAAAGAAGAAAGTGAGAAGACGAAACGGAGAAGAAAAGAAGACGAAAGGGAGAAGACAAGAAGAAAGAGAGAAGAAAAGAAGAAGAAAGGGAGAAACGAAAGGGAGAAGAAAAGAAAAGAAAGGGCGAAGGAAGGGACAAGAAAGAAAAAGAAAAGAAGAAGAAAGGGAGAAGAAAGAAAAAGAAAAGAAGACGAAAGGGAGAAGAAAAGTAGAAGAAACGGAGAAGAAAGAAAAAGAAAGTGAGAAGACGAAACGCAGAAGAAAAGAAGAAGAAAGGGAGAAGACGAAAGGGAGAAGAAAAGAAGAAAGAGAGAAGAAAAGAAAAAGAAAGGGAGAAGAAAGAAAAAGAAAAGAAGATAAGAAGAAGAAAAGAAGACAAATGGGAGAAGAAAAGAAGAAGAAAGGGAGAAACGAAAGGGAGAAGAAAAGAAAGGACGAAGAAAGAAAAAGAAAGGGACAAGAAAGAAAAAGAAAAGAAGAAGAAAGGGCGAAGAAAGAAAAAGAAAAGAAGAAAAGAAGACGAAAGGGAGAAGAAAAGAAGAAGAAACGGAGAAGAAAAGAAGAAGAAAAGAAAAAGAAAGGGAGAAGAAAAAAAAGAAAAGAAGAAAAGAAGAAGAAAGGGAGAAGAAAGAAAAAGAAAAGGAGAAGAAAGGCCATATTCAGGATATTGGATCGCCCGACAATTTAATATAGAAGGACATAGATAAATAGATTGAATAATTTATGCAATATTGTTACAAATCTCTTTCTGAAGTGAAGTGTAATTCTCTCCTCTCTTTGCCAGGCATATTGGTGCCAATTATTCTCTGTACTGAAAATATCCAAATGCAGGAAAATCACTGGTGCCAATTTTCAATCGACCAAGCCACGCGGAAAATGGTCCAGGCATCTATGAGCGTCGTCCGTCGTGGAATTTTGTGTCTATCAGCGGCAACTGCCGCACCACGGACATATTGATCGAAATTAAATTTTCACACAGACTTAAGCGAACTTTTACGGATTAAAAATTTCAGATCTTCGGATCTTAAAAATTCCAGCAGTTTTTTTGCCAACGATGCAGATCAAAAGATGGCGTCCAAAATAGATCTGATATATTATTTCATGTTTGATATACGGAAAATTTCTGACTAATGAAGCTTGGCAAAAGAATTATTTCATTTTTCGGAGATGACATTCATTTTCAAAAATTCCTATCTGTATTTGTTATTTACAAAGTTTAGCTTAATCTGGCATAAGGTCAATTAACATAAATCAGAAGACCGTGTGGCACAGTGGGCTCAGAAAAAGGCACGAAGTGGGCGTTTGTGGATCTTGTGTCCCATGGAAGATTTTCAATTCAATTGTGGGACAGTTTTAATGACTAAGAGGAAGATTAAAAACAAAACCCTCATATTTCTAATGAAATAAAAAAAGATGTTTAAGTTTAGAAACCTTGGTCTACAGTGAAGAACCAAAATACGCAAAAAGAGCTTACATCTTGCATTAAATATCTGTCTATATTTCCGAGATGAGGTATTCGGTTGGTGCAAAGATAATGTCGTTTTCTCACATATGCTACTATGTGAGAAAACGACATTATTTTTGCACCAACCTAATATTATGATGCCATATTTATCACAACGTTTCGGCCGTTGTACGCTCCGGCCTTCTTCAGAATGTCGAACTGAACCCTTTATTTCGCTAGGGTAGATTTTAGCACAGTGAGTAAAGGCGTTAGTTAGATCCAGTGACAAGAACCAAATAGTGTGAGTTCAATACCTAGTTATGGCGGGATGTCGAATTGAAATCTTTCTTTCGCTCCCTGGGGTAGACTGTTCTATTTCCATGTGCCATGTCTACTTGGTGTCAGTTATCAGTTATCTGTTAATTCCCCTCTCCAAGTTCTTCACCGCCTTAACCAGGTATTGAACTCGCACTCTTTGAGTCCTGTCACTGGATCCAACTAACGCTTTAGTGGCAGGACCCAAAGAATTCAATAACTGGTTAAGGCAATGGAGAACTTGGAGAGGGGAAATGAACAGGAGATAACTGATAACTGACGTCCATTAGACATGGCAAGTGGAACTAGAACAGTCTACCCCAGCGAGCGAAATAAAGTGTTCAGTTCGACATTCCAATCAACTGAAGAAGGCCGGAGCGTACAACGGCCGAAACGTTGTGATAAATATGGCATCAAAGATGAGGATGATATTTCGAAAAATGTAAATAGTGAACCCACTTAAAATGCACATTTTTTTGGTGGGGGAGGAGGTAGTACAATGCCAAATATTGATTCAGCACCCCACAAAAAAAAATGGTCTAGATCATAATTTTATGATAAAAAGAAAACAGAATACATAGAAAATGTACACTTTAGCTTATGCAACTTTTTGTAAACCTCATGTTCCTGAGCTATCGACTTCATCCTAAAAAGAGTGATGCTCTCCTTTTTATATAGGCTCCACCATGCTTGACTTCATAGAATCAGTTCAGAATATACCACATATAGTGAATACATGAACACATTAATTTTAATCCAAACACTCGCCATATTTTTTATTCCAAGTTACAAAAGTGCATTGCATTTGATTTTGCTTAAATGTGTTTACTCGAGACATGATCAGGAATGAGGCAATAAGAGGTAGGGTAGGAGCACTACCAATCATACAACACATCGAACGACAAAGGATCAATTAGTTCGAGCATCTAACTCGTATGCCTATCAACCAATCAGCCCTACAAACATACACCCTCAGGTACTCTTGCTGGACAGCGAGAGGCAGACCAAAAAGACGCTGGAGCGACTCTGTAGCAGACACTCTCAGAACTCACGAGATAACTCTCCTCCAGGCCAATCCACACTGACAGTCAACTGTATCTCCCCGCGACGCCTAACAGCACAAGCAGAAGATAAAACTAAATTTGCCTATAAGAAAACATCATGTATAAGGCAACCCGTGAATTTTTAGCATGAATATTAACACCCACCCCAGAAAATATTTCCCTATTTATAGAGCAATCGGTCACCGAAAATGGATGATATATAATCGCTTCCAAAAAAAAAAAATACCTATGTATAGTGCGACTCCTATATTTCGCGTAAAAGCTGATCATAAAAAACTGCCACTATACTCGTGTATATTCGGTAGGAACTCATATAATATTGAATCTGATTTTATTTTATAAAACGTTACATTTAAAAATTCCTTCGCTCTACACGCTCTGCAATAAGGTTTTCTATTTATTCTATTCATTCGAAAGTGGGCAATATGCTTCTTTTTCTTCCTATGTGTCTTGTATAGTATCACCTGGCCACAAATGTTTCAAATGAAGTAATAAATAAAAGTATAGTATCGCCTGAGATTATGTTCTCAATTTTCTTTAAATCTAATTTGAGGCTTGGCTGGATTCTGCTTTATAATCCTTGCCAGTGCTGCACAATGGATTCGTACAATAAAGCCATACGGATACTTGTATGACTTGAGCCCCTGAATTATTCTCAGCTCAGTTATGGAACTCTATTAATGTTATTTACACTTGAGAAGATTAAAACAAAATTTCCCATAAAGAACATTAATTTTGCATTTAACCCAGTGAGACTTTGGGCGGGGGCATTTTCACTGACAAAAATGAATTCAGCACCAGAAAAAACATAGAAATGGATGTCTAGATTATGATTTTCTGATAAATACAAGGAAAGTCATATCAAAAACTAATATTTGATGTCCGGCATATGGTTTCAAAAGCGGGTAATGATCAATTCAATTTATGAAAGGAAGTGAATACGTTATAAATATATTTCCGAGAGTAATTTTGTTAGATTTTGCAGATTTAAATTGTTTTAATATTTGGAAAATTACACTAAAAACAAGAAATAAAATTGCCTGTCATTTTTGTTAGCCTTTTTGCAGTTAGGTTGAACGGAGGTCAGTGATAAAAAGAAGTCAAAATATTGTAAAAAATGTATACATTTTATTGATTCTTTTTTTTGCAGGGTCCCCAAATCAAATTTTTAAAATGTTATCAAGTTAAATTTGTCTATATCGTATAACATTAATCTCAGCAATATTGTAATGACTTTCGTAGATTAAAGAGGTAGAAAAAATACTACTAGGATTTCCAGGCGCCCCTTATATACTGGACATATCTTGTATTGGATAACCTATTTCTCCTATTTCAGGAACACTCCGAATCCCTCATATTTAGTTCATTTTCAAATTTCGTAATAAAACTGTATTTTTACTACATTTTTACAGTTCCTGGTTGTAACTTTAAAAATAATTATACTTTCTTTCTTCAGATTGCCTTGATGAAAATAACGCAAATGTAACGAGGAAATTAGTGTTGTTAGAAGTTTACACAAAAGTCATGTATTTATTTCACTGTTGTCTGTATTAAATACATAATTTGAAATGATTTCATTTTTACGGAATTTCTTTTTCTTAGCTTATATTCAATAATTTTCAAATGATTTTACTTTTATTTTCCTCATAAACCATTAAAATCATTGCTGTAGGTTTTTAACTTATGTCTCCTATTTAATATGTTATATTGGTCTCACTCTCTCTCATATATATATTAATACAGTTTTAAAGTTTGAAGCTACTCCCAGAATTAGCATGGAATAAGCTTAAGTGAAAGCTTTCCATCCCGACAAAATGAGAAAGAGCTCTTAGAGTCATTGAAAAAACAATGGAATCAATTATCAAACTTATACTTTGAGAAACTTTTGCAACAAATGCCAAAACTTTGGAGGCTATTTTGATGAGAGCAAATGCCAAAACTCATGGAGGCTATTTTGATAACAGTAAAATTTAATCATATAATGCTTTTTTTCTTTTTGTCATAATGAAATTTATAACAAAAAAGCAGGTCTCAATTTTTACCATGTATAATAATTTTCTCTTAAAGCAACTACTTTTTAAAAATATTACCAGGACTTGCCTCAGATTTCTGAACTGTAGTGCGCGCGCGCGCACGCAGACACACACACACACACACACACACACACACACATATATATATATATATATATAATCACAGACTTTACTATATGATATTACATACGAACATATGTAAAACCGCTACATAAATGTATTCATGTTTCGATGATCGAATATCATCAGGCGGTAGTAAATGAGATGCGACGATATGCATCGAAACATGAATGTATTTATGTAGCGGTTTTACATATGTTGGATTGTAATATCATATAATAAAGAATATTGTTCTATTGTATTTAGCACTATTTTAAATTAATGTGAACGCTTGAATTTATGTTTGATCCATTCTCATTTCATTTGTGTTTGTGTATATATATATATATATATAATATATATATATATATATAGAGAGAGAGAGAGTGATAGAGAGATTTTAAGATTGCCCCGTATTTCTAATTTGACACCCCAAAACTATCTAGAATTGATCATCTAAAAATATATGTGAGCAAGTTTTGATTAACTTCAAATGATAATACCTTGACAAATACTTGGATTTATGACAATGACAGGTTCCGGAATCCTGAAACTGTCTACTTTCAGACGAATTATAACACACAACACTTGGGAAATCTTCTAAAAACTTCAAATGCTTTCTTGCGAGTCTACTTTTTTTTGCATAAATCCATGAAGAGGGGAGAACTTATTCATGTCAAAAACATCCTAATTTATATTTTTAATTTAAAAAAAAGAAGACGGAACACTAGCACAGGGTTACAATCGATGAAATAAGTCATCAAAAACAAGAACTCTCAGAGACTTTTGAACACAATTGAGACTGGAAAGTGAAGACTGGGTAACTCCTGCTCATATATGATAGCAGAACTCCATTTTCGGCCTGATCTGGTTCTTGTAAAGGCAGAGGATAGCGGAGACGCTTTTAAACATTATTGAGACTGGAAAGTGAAGACTGTGTAGCTCCTGCTCATATATGACATCAGTACTCCATTTTCGGCCTGATCTGGTTCTTGTAAACGCAGAGGATAGCGTAGACGCTTTTGAACACTATTGAGACTGGAAAGTGAAGAAGGTGTAGCTCCTGATCATATATGACAGCAGTACTCCATTTTCGGCCTGATCTGGTTCTTGTAAAGGCAGATGATAGCGTATACGCTTTAGAACACTTTTGAGACTGGAAAGTGAAGACTGGGTAACTCCTGCTCATATATGGCAGCAGTACTCCATTCTAAGCCTGATCTGGTTCTTGTAAAGGCAGATGATAGCGTAGACGCTTTTGAACACAAATGAGACTGGAAAGTGAAGACTGTGTAGCTCCTGCTCATATATGACATCAGTACTCCATTTTCGGCCTGATCTAGTTCTTCTAAAGCGTAGACACTTTTGAACACTATTGAGACTGGAAAGTGAAGACTGTGTAGTTCCTGCTCATATATGACATCAGTACTTCTTTTTCGGCCTGATCTGGTTCTTGTAAAGGCAGATGCTAGCGGAGACGGTTTTGAACTCTATTGAGACTGGAAAGTGAAGACTGTGTAGCTCCTGCTCATATATGACAGCAGTACTCCATTTTCGGCCTGATCTGATTCTTGTAAAGGCAGATGATAGCGGAGACGCTCTTGAACACTATTGAGACTGAAATGTGAAGACTGGGTAACTCCTGCTCATATATGACAGCAGTACTCCATTTTCGGCCTGATCTGGTTCTTGTAAATGCAGATGCTAGCGGCGACGCTCTTGAACACTATTGAGACTGGATTGTGAAGACTGGGTAGCTCCTGCTCATATATGACAGCAGTACTCCATTTTCGGTCTGATGTGGTTCTTGTAAAGGCAGATGCTAGCTGAGACGCTTTTAAACATTATTGAGACTGGAAAGCGTAGACTGTGTAGCTCCTGCTCATATATGACAGCAGTACTCCATTTTCGGCCTGATCTGGTTCTTGTAAAGGCAGAGTATGGCGGAGACGTTGTTGAACATTATTGAGTCTGGAAAGTGAAGGCTAGGTATCTCCTGCTAATATATGGCAGCAGTACTAAATCATTACCTAAATGTGTTAGGATTTATATTAATATAGACATTTACTAAATTTAACTTTGTCACAAACCTACAAAAAATGGAACAGGAATGATGTTGGGCTAATTTATTAGGGAGAAAATTCTCTTATGTGTCCCTTTCTGAACGGGGCATCATGGCCCTGAACGACTTCCTCCCCTTTGTAGCTCTAAGTAATAGATATGCACCCGGATCATGTTCTGACATTCATTTACACATGGTAGCTAAGCTCGTTACTTGAGATTTCTCCCTTATCATCTTGTTTTCAATATATCCTGTTAGTGTCAAATTCTTCAAACACCCTTTGCTAATTATGCGTCTCAGAAATTTCAACCGTTTCTTTCTAATTACAAGTGTCGTTTGTGTCGCCATTTTCATTAAAATATAATATTTTATCCCCTTCGCTTTATTAACTCCCCACCCTAAAAATAGCCGAAATATTGTAAGAAAAATAAAATTCCTTCATACATTTCAGTTTAAACATCAAAAATATTACCACAATAACATCTATCTATCTCAAATTTAAAAGTATCTGCTAAAACTACTACAAGTCCACCTAGAAATGGTAGCAAAAGTAAGAGAAAAGAAAGGGCTATTAATTTTAAGAATCCATAATGTTTTGATAGAGGAAGGCAAGTGCGACGCTGAGATCCCAAGACGTATTGGGATGGCTAAGGATGCCTTTCAAAAGCTCGGCAGAATATTACGAGGCAAGAGGACATCGTTAGTAACAAAGAACAGAGTACTGAGCTGCTTAGTGACATCTATCCTCTTTTACGGCAGCGAATGTTGGATGGTCTCCTCAAAGATGAAGAAGAGACTTGAGGCAATGAAGATATGGTTCTACAGAAGAATGCTAAGGATATCATGGAGCGAGCGTGTGAGGAAAGATGAGGTTTTGGAGAGGATGCAAACAAGCAGGAGGCTTATACTTAACATCAGGAAGAGGCAGCTGAAGTTTCTGGGACACGTAATGCGAAAGGAAGGCTTGGAGAATCTGATACTCACAAGTCGAATAGAGTGAAATAGAGACAAGGGAAAGCAACGCATGATATACCTGTCGGGATTAAGTAAATGGATCACAGAAGAGGGACTGGGAGAAGTAGCAAAGGGATAAAACTTATTGAGAGCTACAAGTGATAGGGGGAAGTGGAGAGCCATGACTGCCTACGTCCTGAAGGGACACGGCACATGAAAATAATGTTATGGTCATTGGGAAGAATGACAGCTTAATATTGATGCCACGAAATTGAGAAGTCAGAATCAGGCAAATACAGAAACGTAACCATCTGGGAATTTTTGTAACAGACAATGGAATGTATAAAACAGAAATCCGAAGGCAATTTTAGAAGAGTGAAAGTGATTTACAAAAGCTAAGTATTAACTTCGTCAGAAACAAAGAATGCTGAACTGCTATGTAATCTCAACCCTCCTGTATGTCAATACTGGACAATTTCTTCACAGACGAAGAGGAGACTTGATGCACCTGAGATGTGGCTCTACAGGAGGATGCTGAAAACAACATGAACGGAACCTGTAAGCAACGAGGAAGTTTTAATGAGAATGGAGGCACAAAGGACACTTGCATTTAGAAAGAGACGATTGAAATTTGTATTTAAACCTAGCTTTTTTTTCTGCTGAAATTAATGCCATAGTGATGAACCGAGGAACTGCTTTATTCACTTTTTCAAATCAGAATCAGGATTAACGATTGAGTTTTCTGAGCCAATAACTGTCAAGCACTTTTTTTAAATAGAAATACTTAAAAGAAATGAATATACAAAACAAACTGAGAAAACGTAATACTTCTCAATCATTTTATTGCTCAATGAAAATGCAATTCTTCATTCTCTGAGATTGTTTGCCTTAAACGATGTATCTTATACTGTGTCTATGTTAATTCGACTTGAGCTACAGTCGTGAATAACTTAAATATATATTGTTGAACCCTTAGAGCTTCTTAGTAAAACTTGAAGAAATTGATTTGTCAGAGAAATTACTCATTTCTGTTGCACACCAATGTAAATGCATTGCTAATGATTTCCCTCAAGAAATGTCTTGAAAATAGGGAAGAAAAGGGTTGTCATTGGTCCGAAATAAAGGCCAGCGCTGCTGATAAAATAAGGCGATTTTATGCATAAGTTTCTTCATATCTCTCATTTCTTCAGTTGTAAAAGTGTGTGTAGTCGTTATTAAATCTTATTCCCTTTTAATAAGAATTTGAACTTTATTAATAGATTTCTTCACCTTTCGAGATAATCGATTATTAAAGGGAGAGAGAAAGAAAACGCGTGGTCAGTGCATCTGAGCAGTGATGATGCCAGATGATTTGGTCATTCAATCAGTTGAGAGGCTGACCTTTTGAAACGAACCACTCCCCATTCATTGCAATGTGCAAAATATGGGAAAGGAGGAAGAATTAAAAACAGGAGTAAATGCGAAAGAAGAATCCTTGGAAGAGGAAAATGTAAAACATTGTTAAGCAGTAGAACTTGAAGTAGGAGAAGAAAAATTAGATAATAATAACGGGACTTGTAGTAGAATTATTAGCTGTCTATATCTCAGGTATTATGATTACTTACATTATTTACATTATTCGGACTGTTATCCTCATCTTCATTGCCATATTCCCAACGTTTAGACCGTTGTACACTGCGGCCTTCTTTAGGTGATTGGGATTTCGAACCGAACACTTTATTTCATCCACCGAGTAGATTGTTCTTATTCCACATACCATACCTCTTCCGGATGTCTGTGTTATTTACCTTTAACTCAACTCTTCAAGTGTTGGTTCCCAACTGCTGTGGCCTTGTACTGAACTCACAAATCCTTGGGTCTAGTCACTGGATCTAACCAATGTTTTCAAGAACACATGGCCCAGTGAATAAAGATCCAGTGACTAGACCCAATGTGCTGTGAGTTCAATACCAGGCCACAGCAGTGGTGAACCAAAACTTGGAGAGTTGAGTTAAAGGGAAATAACACAGACATCCGGAAGAGGTATGGTATGTGGAACTAGAAAAATCTACCCCGGTGGACGAGGTAAAGGGTTCGGTTCGAAATTCCAGTTACCTGAAGAAGGCCGGAAACGTTGTGAATATGGCAACGAAGATGAGGATAACTGTCCGAATACTATAAGTAGAATTAGTAGTAATAATAGAACGTCTATAATAATAATAATAATAATAATAATAATAATAAGTAGTAGTAATTGTAATAAGTAATAGTAGTAGTAGTAAAAACTTGTAATTGAATAAGAAGTAGTAGTAGTAGTAGTAGTAGTGAATGCGAAATAATAAGTCCCTTTCCCACTCGCTTTAAATTCGAGTGAGTGAAAAAGACGGAAAGGATTTCGCGAGCCTATGTGTAATATTCTTTGAGTCAAAGAAAACCTTGCCTTTAGTGAGATTGACCGATGAGCTGGGAAGAAGACGGAAATAAATTCGCGAGCCTATATGGAATTGTTTTGGGAGTAATGAAAACCCTCTCTAGACAAATTAGCCAATGAGCTAAGAAGAAGAATGAAAAGAAAATAGCGAGCCTATACGAAATTTCTGTTGATATAAAATGAGGAGAAAAATTAAATTAATAAAAGAAGAGTGTCTGAAGTAATGTTAAAGGTTTCGTTTCAGTTCCTCGCGACCAGCGTTGAAGTACAGGCCAGTGTAAAATTACTCGCCAATTATATCAACAATGCAAGAAAGCTAAGTATTTCAAACTATCGCTCTTCGTCTACTTTTTAAATTATGCAAATCATATATCCTTTCGGTGAGTAACTCTTACCTCAGTTTTAAACATCTTTTTAATATTATTTTGTGTCAGATCATTATATCTGTTGTATGAACATTTCCTCTTCATGGCAAGACGTTAAAGCGACGGACTTTACGAATTCTGATTTATTTTCCCCAAACAAGCTACTGACACTTCTTCAAGCGTGTAAGTCCGTGAATAAATTCCTGAACTTGTTTGTTTAAAATTAGCCGCGTGTCTCGTCGTCATTATCATCCTCCATTAATCTTCTTAGCCTCGGTAAATCAACTGTTCATTTTAACCCCGAAGTCTTACCCTACTCTATATCAATAGAACTTGTAGTAGAAGAAGAAGTAAGAACTTGTAGAATACATAGTAGTAGTAATAGAACTTGTAGTAGTAGTAAAATAAGCAGTAGTTGTAATATATAAGAATGAGGAGTAGTAGTGGTGGTGGTAGTAGAAGGAAAGGACCAAATGGCAGAAGATTAAGTAGAAGATGGCAGTTGAAAAATGACTTAAATGCGTCACTTATATTCTATTTCGTTTTAATTTTCAAATATTATTGATGCGGTAATCTTATTTAAACCAATATGAATTTAATATTTTCTTTGAAGTTTTTGTGTCAAGACAGGTATTGCTTCAAAATGGAGATTTATCATACCTTTGATATTTCAATGTCAAAGTAATCTTCATTAATATTAAGATAGTTATTTCATAGGAAAGAATAAAAGGTAAAATGCAATAACATTTTTTACAAAAAGGAAAGGTGATATTAAGATTTAGCAGAAAAGAAGGCGAGTCTGGCCGTAGGAACTTAATACTGCCACCAGCATTTTTAACAAGACGTTTCAAATATTTCTTCAGCTAATAATTTATCTTCGTCCAAGATACAAAATTTCACTTATAAAGGCGACAGCTTACACTTATTCCAGAGAAGGCGGGAGTGCCACTAGTATGCAGGGAGTTAAAAAGAGTGAAAGTGAGAGAATAGACTGGGTATATAGGGGGGATTGAGGAAAGGATAAAAGATGAACGCGGTTCAAGACAACAGAAGGTGGCGTTTGACGTTGCAATTTAAAATTTTGGAGATTGTAGTTATCAGGGAAGCAAGTAAGCGGAAGGGAGTTTCACTGTTGGGAAGTGCGAGAAAAACTTGGAGTAGAATTATCTGTTACATTTAACCTTTTCAACAGTAAAAGGTTGGGGCCTAGATGCCAAGCTAGTAGCACGGTTAAATTCATGTAGTCGGAGCACCTGGGAAAAAAGCTCATCAGAGCAGTTGCAATGAAAATATTTGTGGAAAAGACAGAGGGGAGCCACATCACATCTGTGAGAAAGTGGCTGAAGTCGAGATGCCAAGTCAGGATCGATTACATTGCAGATCCTTATTTGGATTTTGTCAATAACCTCGATATGAACAGCAGTGACACCAGACCAAGTATGGCAACAATGTTCAATGCACGGCCAAATAATCGATTTGTAAATCTTCAGGATCGACTCTGACACGAAACAGTGAACCAAATTTCCTTGCAGTAGATGCACCTATCGATTTAATGTAGTTGTTCTACTTCAAGTCAGTTGAAAACGTTGTGTCAACAGTCGAGCATCAGCCATGCTTATTGACAGGGAAGTTCTCTATAGTGGTTAAATGAAAACAGTTTAGTTTTGGCGGCATTAAACTTTTCAAGCCATTTCCTGCCCCAGTTAACCACTGATTTGAGATATTTTTTATGAGCAGCGGCCAGGTCATCTTTGTCAACTCTGACGGATTTGCCATTGCTACAGGAGTGTCATCTGCATAAATGCCTACTTGGGAATTGATGACATAAGAAGATCATCGATGAAAATCAGAAACACCGTACGGCCGAAGATAGAGACTTGGGGGAGACCCAATTTCGTTTGAAAGGATCTGGAAGCGAACCCTTTCAAAACGTCCTTCATTTTACGATTTGATAGGAATGATTGGATTAAATCAAACAATCGTCCTGTAATACCATAGACCAACATGCTAAACACTGTCAAACGCCTTTGCGATATCTAATGCCACAGCTCGAGCTTCGCCGTTATTAACAAGAGCTTCATAAACATTCACTGATGGCTGTACGTCAGCGGTAGATCTTATGAATTCTTTCCCCAAACCCTTCCCGTAAAACTCGTGAAGGGCGTCCATATGCGTTCCCTTGCTAAAATAGTTTTTTTTTTTTTTTTTTTTTTTTACAGCGGTGTTTAATCTGTATAAAGCTCTGAGGCCATTCGAGGTAGATTGTTACAAAGTAAGAGGTACCGATGTTAATCTGGATATAACGCATAACGTGAACAGATTACGATTGTAGTGACCGGGGAAACAGCTTATTGGGAGTCGGTTTCACAAGGCAGTGGTTCGTGGGAAGAAACAGTTTTAGTGGAACTTACATCTTACCAAGGGTATATGAAAGGAATGACGGTGGTCCACTACAATGTGCTTGCCATGACGGATCTTAGCCTTGAATGTTTGGACCGGTGGGACCAAAGAGTGTAGTTCATCTGAACATACTCCATGGAAATAGCGATAGAGCAGTTAGGGTTGCAGAGCGGAAAGTAATTCGTTGCCTGCAAGGACGCGGATATGCTCCGTTTTCGGCCTGATCTGGATCTCGTAAAGATAAAGGATGGCGGCAAAAGTGAGGTACTTGCTGGAGCGGTAGGGGAATCCGACTATTTTTCCAGTAGCTTTAGCGATATATCGTATGTACAAGTTACTCATGAGGTCTGGATTTATCTTAAGTCACAATCGGTAGTCAAGGAACGGGGCCTTCTTGGTTGTACATACATTCGCCACAATTAATGAAAGTTCTGGGTCTGATCGTTGATGGCTTGGTCTGGTTTGGTTTGGTTGTTTAACGGCATATCAACTCCTTATGAGTCATTTAATGCCGAAATTATATTTTTTGCGAGCACTGATAATTTTCCCCCAAAAATGTACTGCTGGTAATTTTTTCCAATAATATATTGCTGATATTATTTTTTATATTTTTCCCCAATAATGTCTTGCTGGTAAATTTTTATTTTTATGTTTTTTACTATGAAAATGTATTGCAGATAATTTTTTCTAATGTATTTTTATATTAATGTTTTGACCAGAGTTTGAGAGTTCACTATTTGCCCATAGCTGGGACCCTAGTAGGTGCTACCATCCTGGGTCAGATTGGACCTGGGGACAACAGCAATTAAGAGGTGATTCCACTCGCATCAAAACCTCCAGATCAGAACCCTTGTTGCTGGATATAGTTTATCGTCATACCCAGGACGATCAGTGTGTTGTGTTGCATTTCTTTCTTCACTATTATAAAAGTAATCTGCCACTAGCGCCAAAGTATTCCTCCTGTTGGCTGGTACTACACGTAGAAAATTTCCGTTCACTTCTCGGATCGATACATCCTATTCTCTTCTCTTGTTCTTGTAACGGCAATCACCCGGGGTGGGTTGAGCCGGCTCCAATATTGGAGTTTCATGGGAATTTGGAATTCACAAGCGGTCCCCAAACCCGCATGTGTAGCACATGAGATTTGATTTGGTGAAGGTTTCGTGCAGGACCATCCACACTTTTTGAAGGGCCGATTATAGAGACCTGGTGCACTACGTGCCACAAGGTCCCCAAACGACCCTCCGCAGTTTTTAAATTCAGAGTTTTCCTTCTCCTAGACCAGTTGCCATCCAAGGCTATAGAACCCAGTCTGCCCTGCTATTTACCCATAGCTGGAGGGAGAAGAAGAGGATTCACACCTTTCCCAAGGGTATTAGATGACAGTGGTTGATTTCCCCTACCCGGGTCATAGCCGATAGGCACCCAAAACAACTGAACGTGATAATCCTCTAAATCCATGGCGTTTCGGAATTGCTCTGTACTATTATTCTAACCAAAACATATGGAGATTTTCTAAGCTTGGCTTAAACGTGGTAAAAGGCCGAAAATATGGGGTACCCAGTGAGAATCAAACTCGCTATTCAGCCGTAATTGTTTTAGCAAGACAAACTTGCTAACCATTATATTAGACGATGTGCCTCATTGACTTCCTAAGTGAACCTCAAATGTGGGGCAAGGCCGAAAGTGTGAAGCGCTCAGTGAGGATCGTATTCACTACGCAGTCGTAACTGATCTAGCGAGACAAGCTAGATAACCATTACACCCCATCGACGTTCCCCTTGCCAAAAACAATATGATCATCACTAAAACGCAAATCTTTATTCTAACCCATAACTGCGACATTCTAAACAGTAAAACAGAATATTAGACCCCTGCTAATATACATCTGTCCCTGACATGCGCAGGTGTTACGAAGAAGTAACTTCTTTTTCAAATGTCACTGGTCTTAAGGTTTCAGGTCATTAGTGTATGTCTACGTGGAAGAAAGAACAGAGAAATGCCTAAGAAAATTGGGATTTTTATCACTGACTATTCAAGCGCGAGCGAATTCTGGTTCTCGAATGACTTCTCTCTCTCTCTCTCTCTCTCTCTCAAAGGTGCTGATTAAATATAGAAGGATTCTCGAGAGACACTTCGGTTCCAGAAGACAATTACCTACCCGAAATGACGAATATCTTCTTCACCTTTGAAGAATTTATCAAAAGGCAACTCAAACCAATGTAATATTGGTAGATTATTTCTTTCTTTGTCACTTCAGCTGTTTCTGGTATTAGATGCGCACAAAAGGGTTTCATTCAATATCTCAATTTACCCGTCGAAGTATCTTTCTCATATATATATATATATATATATATATATATATATATATATATATATATATATATTTGTGTATTTAGGCAGCAGTCCTTCTTTCATGTACATTTCATTGGATACGACAGACAAGGTGCTTTTATTTAGTTTTTTATACAATTTCTCATGCGAGCTAATAATTTTTGTCTTCTCAGATGATAAATTATATACAAACTGTCCGAATGTTCTTTTTATCCGAGCGCTTTCGGCTATACATTTAGCCATTTTCAAGGATTAAATATGTTACCTCTTTATTAAGAAATAGTTTGTTGTATGTATGTTTTAGAAAATGTTATAATTTTCAAAACACGGTCAAGACATTATGTCCATGTTCAAAGTTAATAATATTAAGTGTTGTTTTTTGTTGTTTTTATTAGTAAGACTTCCATTATTTTTAGCCATTTTTTGCATGTAGATGATGCTTTTATATTAGTGTTGTCAACAAGTATGTTAAGAATAGTGTCCAGTAGGTCCCCATGAATATTTAAATGAGATCTAATTGAGCTATGGTCAAAAAGGTGTAGAGTGAGTCTGATTGTCAAACATGTTTTAGTATGGCCAATATAATTGTTTACGAATTTTGAGTGATCAGGAATACAAACCCTTAATGTCCATTTAAATTCGTAAATAATATTTGCCATATTTAATTTTGTTTTAGGTGATAAATTGTTATTTTTAACTATATGGTTAGATGTTTTAAATTTGTTGTAATTGACAATAGCAAAAAAAAAAATTAGATTAATTATTTATTACAAAAAATTTAAAACCAACACTTAATAATATTAACTTTGAACACCAACAACATTTTATAAAACATACATACAACAAACTATTTCTTATTTAACAGTTAAAATATTTAATCCTTGAAAATGGCTAAATGTATAGCCGAAAGCCCTCGGATAAAAAGAACATCCGCACAGTTTTTATATAATTTATCATCCGAAAAGAAAAAAAAAAAAAAGATCGCATGAGAAATTGTATAAAAAACTAAAAAGCACCTTGTCTGTCGTATTCAATGAAATGTATATATATATATATATATATATATATATATATATATATATAATATATATATATATATATAAGTGTGTGTGTGTGTTTAAATTTGCCATATTTATAGAAGAATAGAGCTCAATATCAGAGACCGTGCTTTTACAAATATAAACAGTGTGAAAATGTGACTGTCAGTTACACGTTACGATACGATCTTCAGACCTATTGTCACTATTCCTTTCGCGGGCTGTAATTAAGAAACAGAAAAAAACCTTGTTAGAAAAAATAAAGTAAAGTACTGAACTGTTATATGATATCTGTCTTCCTACATTGCAGTGAATGCTGGACAATGGCTTCAAAGAAGAAGAAGAAACTTAAACGAACAGAAATGTGGTTCTACAGAAGGATGCTGAGGATACTATGGGCTGAATATGTGAGCAATGACAGTTGAAATTTCTAAGATACATAATGAGGAAAGGGGATTTGAAATATCTGATACTTACAAGACAGATTAAAAGCAAGAGGGACAGTGCGAAACAACTGGATATAACCAACGCCTTTATCCACTGTGCTATGTGTCCTTGAGGACATCTGTGTATGAATTTCTGGGTATTATAAACGAAATGTCTTCATCAACCATTTTTACCTGTGCTCATATTGCAATTTTTGCTTTTATCTTGTATGTATTATTGAGCTTAGGGTGGCGGAACATGGCTTTAGATAATAGCAAAAAGACATAATTTATTAAGAGCTACAAAGGAGAGGAAATTGTAGAGAGCCATGATCGTCTACATTCTGATGTGTCACGGCACATAAAAAAGAATTATACCGTATTGTGTATATGGGTTTACAACGAGATTAAGGGAAGTAGGAGAAGAAAAAAATCAATAATTCCCAGTTTCTTTTATTTAAGGCTAATGTACAGAGTTATTGACGCTCATCGTTACTAGATGGCTTCTTTATGCCGGTTGGGAGGTTGGAGGAAGTGCGTCTGGGTTTATTTATGGTCGTCACTTCCAGATTGCTTATTTATGTGTAAATTATTTTTTTTTATTTAGATTTGTATATTTTTCTTGTGCGTTTTTCTTTGTTTTTATGTGAGGAATAAAGTCAGTGTATAGAATTTTAATTTAGTCTAGGTAGATGGAATTTTCATGTCTGCATTTTAAAATTATTTCTTATCTTTTGTTTACAATGTTATACTGTTCTGTCACTATTTTTCTCCTAGAAAAATAGCGATATATTTTTTTATTTCCTTCACCCCCATGCAAGGCAATAAAGACACTAAGATACACGCGGTTACTGAGTGTGGAAGAACAAGAAAAGAAGAGAAACATTATGGAAGAAGAGAAAAGTAAATAACAATTGATTTTGGATTTAAGTTTTTGAAGATCAAAGTGAGCTGGAAGGCATGGAGGAGAGAAAAGAAAATGTTAAAACTTACGGTTACATCTATCAAATTCAATTGTGAATTGATGAGACCTTGCCGCCAATCTAGTACTGCATTTAAATTCATAAAGTCTAAAGACCATAGCGAATGGTTCATTCGAACAATTACTTGGAAGTATTTATAGAAAAGACACAGAGAAGCTATATTAGGGAGGTGGGAAAATGAAGGCGAAACGCCAGGTCAGGACCAAGAATATTGCTGTATCTTTGGATTTTATCAAGAACATCTAAAAATATAGCACCATATATGGCAGCAATATTCTAAGCATGGATAAATGGTAGACTTATAGATATGTAAGATAGATTCTGAAGAGAAAAAAATGTCTAGCACGACACAGTGAACCAAATTTCTTAGCGGCAGAAATAGATTCAATATAGTCTTTTCACTTCATGTCAGTTGAGAAGGTTAGCCCGAGAAGGCACAACGACTTCCTCTTATGGAGGTTAGCATCAAATGAGAGACAAGAAGAGGCCTTTCGAGTGATTAAAGCTCATCCTCTTGTTCTTATTCTTCATGTTATGGGTGTTTTTATTTGTATTTGACGAGGAAAACTAATTCAACTCTACCTAAAATCTCATTTTACAGCGCATAAGATATTTTTGCAAACATCATATCAACGATCTGCATAGATTTTCTTATTAAATGATCAAGATTCAAACTGGTTTCATAAGTATAAAGGATGTTCATAAGCGTTAAGGGTTTGCCTTACATCCGTAAAAAATCGGAATGTGAAATAAATTCTAATCATTTCATATATCTCGATCTATGGATCATTTATAACCTATTATAACCTGAGATAAAGAAATTGAACACTGAATAGTCTGCACTAGGTGTAGTTTTGTCCAGAACTACAAGATACTATAAAATCCTAAACATTAGACTAAAAACTCGAGTCATGTTGTTAAATAGCCTTATCGGATGTAAATTCTCACGCGATCAGGAATAGCGTTCGAGAATGTCTCAACTATCAGCTGGATGATGATAAAAAAAAAGACTCAAACGTATGAACTCTGGGTGTCTTGAAAAGGTTCGTTCTTCGTTTGATTTTGTAGACTGGCGCTACAGAATAACAAAAAAAAAGAACTTTACCAAATAAAAGAAATCACATCACTGAGAAACCACATCACTTGAAGACTGTCAGCAGGAGCAACAACAAATATGGATAGCACATGTAACTCAAAATGAAAATAATGACAAAATCTAGATGTCGACTTTAACACACTAAATCAAACAAAGAGTTTAGGAGGAAAACCCAGTCAGTTCTAGAACGGGCTATAACAGTGGATTTTCGAAGCCTATTTTCCTTAATGGTTGTGCCTTGTGGGGCAATGGATATCGGCTCGAAATGAAAAGTCAAAGAACCGTGTTCGAATTCCAGTCGAACTCATTGCAATCACTTACGAGCAAATAACCCTTAGGAGAGGTATAAATCCATCTCTTCTCCCTCCAGCTATGGATAAAATAGCAGGACAGCCTTTGTTAACAGCCAGTCTACCGTAGGAGGAAATGGCAACCTACTGAGGGAAAATCTACCTAGTCAACCATGAATCGAAAGACATGATCCTCCAAGCGGATATCAAACATGGCTCTTAACTGTTTGACTGATTTTCCTAAAAAAAATTTATAAATTTTACCTGACGCTAACGCTGTTAGGTCAATGAATACCGAATGTTTCCTTATAAGGAAATGGCTAATATTGACATTAAAGATTAAGAGAACAGATACTACACTTTGATCCCAGGCCCATCTACCATAATAAAGAAAAGTGTAACGAGTAGTATTGAATGCCAAATGTTTCTTCATAGGGAAATGGCTAATATTAACATTACAGATGAGACCAGATACAGTGTAACCCGGATATAAGACCCGGATATAAGAGAAACCCGGATATAAGAGATATTTTATCTGGGTCCAAATTAGAGCCATACTTACCTAAACAAATAGACCAAACCCGGATATAAGAGAAACCCGGATATAAGATACTTCTTATATGGTTCCGACAACTCTCTTATATCCGGATTACACTGTATTACATTTTGGTTCTCGCCCCATGGCCAGGGAGTAAAGAAAAGTATAAATTGATTAGAACTAGCTATACGGTCAGTGAATGCCGAATGTTTCCGTATAAATGAACGGCTAATCTCACCATTAGCATTTTAAATCCTCCGAATTTCCCCCATACGAGTCAAATACTGTTGAGAAGGCAAGCTAATTGGATTAGTCATCCTGCCAAATCTGGCTTTCCGAAAAATGAAAACATTTCCAGCCGGTTCATGCTTTCGACAAAGTAGTGTGTGATCTGCTCGTTGTAAGAAGTGGTCAGTAGGGCGGAGATCTGGGGCCTTTCAACTTCAGAGCAAGAGTTAATTCTAAAACACGTTCAGTTTGGTAGAATGAAGTGCTCTTCGGTCGCCATAACGATACACAAAAAGAGGCTTTTTTAAATTTCGAAAGCATTTCAGGCAACACGCGTGTATATCTGAGTGATAGTGTAGCTGGCCACTTATATACGAGGATACCTGTTTACTAGGGCGGCTAGACAATCCCTACTGCAGACGCTTTCTTAGGCGCATTTGTGTTTATTCAACCCCCACAGGGTCCAAATGTGGTTTATACTGCAACTATGCTGAGCAGACCTTATTTACAGTTTCTAGGAAAGAAATAACGTGTTATCATCAATTTGAACAAGGCCAGCACGTTCAAGCCCTCGGTCACGATAACTTGTGACTTCGTTCTAGCACAGTTATCGACGGCCCTCAAGGGTTCCGTCTGCCCCATTTCACTCACAAGGCTTGGTTCAACCAGTGGTATAGTTTTCAGGCACATTCCAAATGTGTACCGTGGCCGGTGAAGATATAAAAAATTTCCTGCTAACCGTTCCAGTTACATGAGAATGTTGGACTTTAATTAAGTCCAAAGAAGGCAAAGAAAACAAACAAGACCGATAATTATATACAAACAAATATATGTATTTACAACAACTTACAAGCACATGGACAGTTACATTGAGTTTGTGTGGTGAATATTATGTGTGTGTATTGTGGTGAGTGTTCGTACGTACGTGTATTGGTATTATTCTTAGCGTGTTCCTAGAATATGGGAAGCGCTGTATTGGTGAGAGCTCACATATTGGTATTAGCTGCAATGAAGAAAGAAGAGAAAGAATTACCTCACCTCCACGCGAGGTGGGATACGGCCCAAGACCTAAGGGAAAAAGAGAGATCGAGGCAAAAGGTCACCCAGTATTCATAGCCAGGGGAGAGAGAGACCCCTGGTGAAGGATTAAGGAATTAAGGGAGAGCTAACTCCGACACTGGGATCGGCCCCTCCAGTCCGATAACATTAAAAAGTCTCCTTCCCGACAAATCGACCATGGTGAGATTCGAACCCGGGCCTCATGGTCAGAATGCTAACGTTATTGTAGGATGTAGAAGATATCTAAACAAACGTGGGGAAAAGAAGACAGTCTGGGAAAACTATTTGTCTACACGTTTTACTCTTTAAAGTAAGTGTCCTCTGGTTAGAATGAGAGACAGACCCGTGTGTGACAAAAGACTTAAAATATAGAAAAGTGATAATAAAAACCCATAACTGATGTTACAGCTAGAATCTTTTAAGTACTGAAACCATTAACATCTGATGGATTTGACAATTAGCTCACCCCGAGAAGATTTTACTCTTTTAATTCGTAAACCGCATTACTATTTTTGTTGTGAAGATGAGTAATTAAGCCGATAAACATAAAACACTCTGCATAAAAAAGCAGTTTCTATTTGTTATGTAGTGCGCGAAAGGTTTTTCTTCCTCCGTATGAATCCGAATCCCTCGTCAGTTGTTATGGAGTGGTTTCACAGTGGAGGCTTGTATTTTGTACTAAGTCGGTCCTAAAATAGGTTCGACGTACAAAACGTTAGGAACTTGATATAATAGGTAATGACGCAGAGAAATCTAGTTGTGGTGGCTGATACTTTAATATCCGACTAACGGTCGTCCGACATCGACTGACTGATCAACTCGATATTTAGTCACCCCACCCACGAGGGCATCATGTGGCACAAGGCCAGTTTAACCTGGGATTTCCGAGCACGTGGGCTCGGCCAAAAATATGCCCATTGAACCTGTATAAACGGGTTCAGGGTCTGTTTACCTCCCCGAAAGAGAATCCGCTCTTCGGCGTAGCCTCTTTCGGGTTCCTCCCCGCCCGAAGGCAGAGAGTTCAACCGATCAGCCAGTCGACTGACTGACTGACCAACTCCCTACGCGACTGCTACTACTATTCCTACTTATTATAGGTGGGAGAGTCTATTAACTATAGAATAGGGGTGTTCCACTATAACACTATTCCAAACACGGGTATCCACTAAAAATAACGTTTGAAATAATAAAAATGTCAGATTAAAAAAACAATCCATTAACACTTCAAAAATGGCATTGTTTACATTTCAGATACAAAAAAAAAGCAGATATGGGCTTTCAAGAAAAAATCTGGAAGAGTTTGTGTGCTTTCCTTAAAAGAGAAAATATAATCTTGTTGGGCTTTGACATTCTCTGAGGTCGAGTGGTCTAAAGCAATTTAGATCAAATGGTGGACCTTCCTAAAATAGAGAACGTAGATCTGTACCCTGTCTGAGAGTAAATTTTGTTAAGCGCGCAGACCGATAGAATGTTTAAAATAAACCTTAAAAATGGAGGCGTCTATTTCAAATATGGTTTTATTAAGCCCTAACAATAACGTTGAAAGTAATAAAAATGCCGGAAATGAATCCATTATTTTAATCAATTAATTAATAAATAAAACGTCCATTACTCATATATTACTTAGACGTAATCTTTAGTGTATACTCATATTTGAGTAGACGGTCTGTCTATTTATTAAACAGTACACTTATTTGCTTTCGTTTATTTCCGTTTAATAAGATTTCTTAAATATTCAGGCCGGTAGATGAAAATAAATAATTAAATATACTGATGAACGGAGCGACTACTCAAATACGAATATTCACTAAAATAACGTCTAAGTAATAAAATCCCTCAGATTCATGTATTAAAAAATCTAACCCTTTACAACACACACACACACACACACACACACACATATATATATATATATATATATATATATATATATATATATATATATATATAAGGTAACCAAAAAAGTTCTGTCCGTTTTTTGATTAGTCATTGAATGAAGTTGAAATATATACGAAATGCGCGTAGCAATTGTTTTCAAATTCGGACAGCCGGAAGTAGGAACATCAGACGTTATAAAAAACATGAGCACAGTGCCTGGCCATCAGTTATAAGCCGGACAGCTGTGAGAAGGATGGAAGTGTTTAGAGATCTCGTTCGGGACTGTTTGCTTTACGACTTCAAAGTGGGCTTATCAGCAGCTGCATCAAGTCGCCGCATATGTCAAGCGTTTGGGGATAATGCTATGGATGAACGTACTGCAAGGCATTGGTTTCGGAAATTCAAGTCGGAAGATTTGTTTCTCCATGATGAGCCTCGCAGTGGACGACCACAGGTCTTGAATGACAGAGTCCTGAAGGCGGCCATTGAAGAGGACAGTAGTCTAACGTGTGGTGAACTTGCAAGACAGTTCAACGTTTCCGATGAAACAGACTTCACCTGCACCGCCTAGGTAAGACGTACAAACTGAGCAAGTCGGTTCCGCAAACGCTGTTTGAGATCCACAAGGGATAACGAGTGGCAGCCTGCGTATCGCTGCTTTCTCGCCACCGTACCGCATCCTTATTCAATCGAGTGCTTACCAGTGATGAAAAGTAGGCTCTGTACGAAACTCCCAAGCGTTCCAGACATTGGTTGTTTCCTCAGGATGCTGTCCCTCACACCGCAAGACCGCCTATGCACCCACGCAAGATTATGCTTTGTGTCTGGTGGACAGGTCGTCAGGTGGTTCATTATGAACTGCTACCAACGGGCCAAACGGTCAATGGAGACCTATACTCGCAGCAATTGAAATGTGTGCAACAGACATTGCATCAGAAGGAGCCAACACTGGTGAATCGCAAAGGTGTACTTTTTCTCCATGACAACGCTAGGCCGCATGTCGCGCGACTGGTCAGGGATACCATACAGCAACTTGGGTGGGAGACTTTGGGCCATCCACGTTATTCACCTGACCTTGCGCCATCCGATTACCACCTCTTCCACTCCCTGGATAATCATCTTCGTGGGAAATACTTCACCAATGAAGCAGACTTGCGCAAAGCCCTCACGGACTTCTTTGCGTCAACCCCCCTCCCCGAGTTCTGCCGCAAGGGCATTGAACAGCTGGAGACACGTTGGCAGAAGGTACTGGATGCCGATGGCGATTACTTCGAAGACTAAATATAAGTTACACATACTCTGAAGCGTTTTCTATTATTTCCTTTAAAAAAGAAAAGAACTTTTTTGGTTACCTTGTATATATAAATGGTGGTACTCGTTTGGAAAAATCTCGCCTTGCAGTAGAACAAGTCGGTACCCGAGGAAAAATGGGGAATAAAAAAAAAGTAAGAACCAAGAACATTAAACCAAGGCGAAAACAATCGTCCAGTGTTCAAGCTCCAAGTCCAAAGAAAAAAAACAAAACAAAACAAAACGAGTAAAAAGACAACTACATAAAGTGCTCAATACACTAAGTAGAGCAAGACATAAGATAATCCTATGGAGCCAGGCAAACCTACCTAGGTTTAACCTAAACGGATCTTCAGGGTACTGCCTGCTGAAAAGGAATATATATATATATATATATATATATATATATATATATATATATTGTGTGTATTTAGGCAGCATCTTTTCATTCATACACGTTTCATTAAATAATATAGACAAGTGTTGTCTATTTATTTTATGTAAATTTTTTTCGTAACATCTGTTAAGTTTAATGACATTATCGTTGAACGAAGAAAGAAATTCACAATAGTGGTCCATATTTTTTTTAATACAATCTAAGCTTTCGGCTTACATAAGCCATTATCAAAGATGTCAATTACAACATAATAAGCAATATACGGACAAGACAGTGATGATAGTCTGTCAATGTTTACATAGATGATTTCTAAGCAACGATGAACACGCGCATATAAGACGCTAGAAGCGAAAATCGCACCGCATCTCATGACGTCACACATGACCACACGAGAGTGAATTGTAGAAGCATGAAATATGGAAAACCGTTGGTATAAACCAATAGCTTCTGTTACCAATTATAGACATTTAAGAATATTTTCAGAGATGCCATAATTGATTTTGTTTAGGTTGGGTTTCAACTGTTTGATGTATAATGCTTCAAGGAATTTTAGTTTTTGTCTATTGTTTTCAAGTCGAAGTATAATTGTGTTTTCGACGAGTATTTTACGGAATTGTGTGTGCGGGCAGGCATGTTGTTTTAAATGCCTAAAAATGTTAGAGTTTTCATTCAAATGTAGTGTCAAGCGTCGTGAAAGCGAGTTTGTGGAGTGACCAACATAAATATTATTTAATTCGTTGGAGATACACTCTCCCAAAGGGCACTTGAATTTATAAACTATGTTGGTTTTTTGCAAATCGCTAACCGGAGGAGAAGAATTATTGCGAAGAATTAAGTTGGATATACTAGATTTAGTGTAGTATATGATTAATTTAATTTTTTTGCTAGGATCTGTAGTTGATATATTAGAATATACTAAATTTTTTAGTATATTTTCATCTTGTTTATAATTAGTATGCATTTGATTACGATATAGGAGATTAATATGTTTGAGATCAGTAGAAGCAGTATTATGTACAATTTGCTTAGTATTGAGATTTCTAAGAAAGCATCTTATTTGTTCATCAACTATATAGTTTGGAAAGCTATTGTTAATAAGTGTCTGTTTTATATTCTTTAGTTCACTGTAAAAAATCTGTTTTGTGGATGAATTAGTTTCTGCACGATGTATTAGATTCTTTATAATTGCTATTTTGTAGTAATATGGGCATTCGCTCTTGTAGTTAAGTGTACATGAATTTATGCTTGTAGGTTTTTTGTATGGCGAAATAGTAAATTTATTATTATTTGTGTTTATCAATATGTCAAGGAAGGGGATTTTATTAGTAGTATTGAGTTCATATGTGAATTTAAGGACAGAATTATGTTGGAAACGTTTTTGAAGTTGAATTATTTCATCTGTATTTTTAACTAACATAAGAATATCATCAATGTATCTTAGGTAGATTGATGGTTTTTTTTAAAATCTGTAAATATCTTATTTTCGAGGTTCGACATGTAGAAATTGCTAAATGTCGGACCCAGTACTGAACCCATGGAGACACCATCACGTTGTATATATATATATATATATATCTATATTGTTATTATGATCGAAGAAAGGGACTTCAGTAATACAAGCTAATAGTAGTTTTCTTAATATATTAGGATTCATTTTAAGTGGGGGTAAAGATGAGTTACTGCATATATTTCGTATAATTATGTCAATAGTTTCACTAACAGGGACATTGGTAAATAAGTTTTCAAAGTCAAGTGAAGCCATGATTTCATTGTCAGGTTTTTCATTTTTTAGGATTTGGATTACTTCTAATGTTGACTTAACACTATATTTACTAGGAAGATAGGGAGTAATAAGTTGGTTAATGTATTTTGTTAGATGATATACAGGAGTTGGAATTTGCGATATGATAGGACGGAGAGGATAGTTAGGTTTATGTGTTTTTATAGTGCCGTATATGTAACCAGGTCTATAATCACCAACAATTTTAGGGAGTTTTAATTAAAGAGTTCTGTTCAGCATTATTAGCATTAATAAGTTTATTAAGCTTTGATTTTAGTTGGTTGGTCGGGTTCTTGTTAAGTTTTTTAAACTTTATGTGATCATGGAGTATGTGGTCAAGTTTTTTGTTGTAATCCAATTTGTTTAGGATGACAAAAATGTTGGTCTTATCAGCTTTTTTTACGATAATGTCAGGGTGGTTGCGTAGTTCTTGTGCGGCGATTTTTAGTTGTTTAGAAATTATTTTTGAGGAGTTTCTGCTTTTATGCCGATCCTTGAATGCCTCGGCCTTAAGTAAGGCTTTAAATTCTGGTGTAGTTTCTATTAGTTGTTCATCCTGGAGTTTAACGATGTTTTAGTATAGGGTCTCAATTTCTATTTTTTTTAGTCGATTGTACTTACGGTATATACGGCAGTTAGGTCCAAGGTTAAGTAATTCTTTTTGGTGCTTAGTTCATAGTTGGAAAGGTTAATGTATTTAACAGTTTTGTTAGGAAGAGTGATATTACCTTTGTAAAATGTATTCAGTTTTTTTTTATAATTTTAAATCGGTGTTGAGCTTCAGATTTGTTGGTAATTTCCGTGAGTCTATGTGTAATTTCTTCCAGTTGGTCCGGGGTAGTTATATCCTGTAGTTTATCGTAAATGTCCTGTTTGTTGCTGTTAAGGTTGTTCGATTTTTCTTTTGCTATTTCAATTTGCCTTTTCCCAAGGCTTCATTTGTAATTCCAAGTATTGATAGTATTGTGGGCTGCTGGATCATGTAATTTAAATTGTGTGTATTTAGGCAGCATCTTTTCATTCATACACGTTTCATTAAATAATATAGACAAGTGTTGTCTATTTATTTTATGTAAATTTTTTTCGTAACATCTGTTAAGTTTAATGACATTATCGTTGAACGAAGAAAGAAATTCACAATAGTGATCCATATTTTTTTAAATACAATCTAAGCTTTCGGCTTACTTAAACCATTATCAAAGATGTCAATTACAACATATTAAACAATATACGGACAAGACAGTGATGTATATATATATGTATATATATATGTATATATATATGTGTATATAGATGTGTATATATATATGTGTATATATACATGTGTATATATATCTGTGTGTATATATATATATGTGTATATATATGTGTATATATATGTGTATATATATATATGTATATATATATATGTATATATATATATGTATATATATATGTATATATTAGGTACCTCCACGAAATCGCTAAAAAAGAGCACAGCTTGATGAAAAAGACGCCAACCTTGCCGAAAACAAAATTTTATTGTCTAAATGCTTAGGTATTATTAAGAGGAAAGACCAAAGATTTTTTAATTATTTTAAAAAAATTTTCCTTCTTTTTAGAACATTCTAAATTTTGATTAAAAAATCCTTGTTTCTATTTGTATCAGCGGAACTAGTAAATAACATAGACAATTTTTAGCACGTTTTTTTGGTATGACACACATTAATTTGAAAAATTGTGCAAAAATAGAAATAATTGTCGGATGTTAATGAAACTTTCAGGAACTATTCACAGATGATCGAAATTATTATAAATATGTTTTTTTTATTAAAGTCATGGTAGAAATATTTTTTTAAATATTTATTACCCCACCCCATAACTAATTTTATGAAAACGCCAGAAATTCGATCGCATCGGGTTTAGTGATTACAATAATTAAAAGCACAGGGCTTTGAGGAATGCAAATCTTGTTTTTTTTGTTTTTAATTGGAGACAACGTACCTGAAAATCAGCTTTGAATTGTAACATACAAAACTCAATAAAACAAAGATATTATTTAATTTCAAATGCTTTTATTTGCTTTTAGTTGTTTTTATGAATATGGACAATATTTTCTGAAAGCAAAAAATTTTTTTCGATGAAAAATGAATTTTTAATACAATTATTTGTTATTTCTTTAATTATAATAGATTTTACATTTAAGTTGTTAAAATATTATAAAATTAGTTAAAAGACCCATCGGCTTTCCTAAGTGTCCTTATGAGATGGATCTTTTTTTAGCGCGTTGTAAATTGTATCATTTTGACTAATCAGAAGATCCACAGTAATTAAGAAATGTAATTTTGTGCTTATAACCGGGCTGTAATTATAAAGTACGGAAGACCAACCAGAATATAATTAAGTTGCGTTATTTGAGTTAAGCATTGTTCTCCGCTGTTAAGGTCTTTACTTTTGCGAAACACGTGTGGAGAAGTTAATTTGATTTTTCAATTTCAACTGAAAAAGGTACCTACAAGTATCAGTATCATCTTATGAAATTTATATGATCTTATTTTTATATTAATCTCAGTTATGACATTTTTCCATAAATGAAATATCAAAATTAATAATAAAATGAATGCAAATACAAATAACAGTAAAATGTAATAAATGTACATAAAATTTTAGTATTTTATGTACAGTTCTGATAAACATTTATAAGAAAGGTACCTATAAATTCATTCGATACATTTCTTAGGAAATATGAAATTTAATGTCACTCTTAACAGTCTTATTTTAATTTCTTTATAATATATTTTCCATAAAGCATCATAAACGTAAATGTGAAAGCTAAGTACAAAAAAAAAAAAAAAAAATTAGACCGCTGAAAGTTTTCGTTAAAAATAACGAGGTAAATAATTTGTTCACTTAAATGTAAATTATTTCACTTTTCTCCTTCCGTAGAACAAATTAGCCTCATGGAATTCGTAAATATGTCATTCATCACCTGTCAAGACACGTGAAAGTTTATGACCTGCTTTGTTTTATTTTCAAATTACATCTTTTTGGCACAAAAGCTAAGTTAAGCTTGGTTCAAAATATTTTAAATAAACATTATAATTTCTGATTTTCTTAAAATAAGTTTTGAAAAAATGATAATTGATATTTAAAAGAATTTCAAAATGAGATTTCCAGTTTTTTTTTTTTAAATGGAAAAAAATGGTCAATTTTGCTGACTCAAAAAAAAAACTAGATTTTTAACGAAAATTTCGGACGTGCTAGGAACGATTAAAAATGGAAAAAAATACCCCCAAAATACTTTGATCTTTCCTCTTAATAATAACAAACATTTAGACGATAAAATTTTGTTTTCGTCAAGTTTGGCGTCTTTTTCATCATGCTATATTCTTTTTTTAGCGATCTCGTGGTGGTCCTTATGTATATATATATATATATATATGCTGAAATCCGACAATTATTGATATATTTTCTATTTATACGTTGTTTTAATAGATATAATTTATTTAAATAAATGCTTTGTTTTGTTAATTAAACAGTATTAATTACATTTACTGAATGTTCGAGAAATTTCGTAGAAAATATCCGTTCACCACCAGAACGGAATTGAAATATACAACACTATTTTGAAGCGGTCTAAAAATGTTTATTTTTTTTTAAGTATCTTTAATATACAGAATATTTCACTTCTGTGCAGTTTCCTCTTTTGGGATATGACGAGGAAGTGTGAGGGTGAGTTACGTGTTGGGAACGTCGAAGTTTGTAGCATTAGTCATTCTTTTTATTTCCGCTATTTTATATCATGGAACTCACTACATAGTTTTTTTTTCCCAAAATAACTATCAGCAATCTTTTTAATAGATATCCCCATCTTTTGAATAGATATTCCCATCAAGTGCTAGCAAATTATAAAGGCCCAATATTGCAAATTATTTTATATACCATAGTTGAAACCAAGCAGGTCAAACAAAATACTGAATTTGTCTATCTTTTCTCCTAACTTCAAAAGGAATGTCCGTCATTTAATTACCTCGTGGTATCTCTTATGAATATTGAAAGGCTTCTTTTGGAAGTTCTGCTGTAATAACCCCTGGGATGAAGATACTGTATTGCCTTTTTGGGGTAATTTGGACACACGTTGCCACATTTTCAAAGGCAATAACAAAAATAATTTCTCTTCTCGTAAGAAAATACAACAGTGGATCCCATAAAACAAAACGGTTCAGTTTCCTTCAGTAATTTTACGACCAAAACAATCACAAATGAATTCCCAGTTTCAAAGCAATGTAACAAATTTGAACTGATTCGCCATTCTCAAAATGTGATTATTTTTACTCATGGGGTACGAGGTATTGGAAAACGATTGTGTCGTTATTTATATTTTTTCCTTTCTTAAGTCTAATAATTGTAAATAGGTATATATTTTTGACAAATGAAAAAGTTTTCGCTAACTTAATGCACACAAATATTTCTAGTGTGAAAGAGAAAATTTATATAAATGAGGATTTTTATTTCCTCATGGAGTGATTTTCAGAGATGTGTGAAATTTCCTAATAGACACGGGAAAGCTGTGTGCATTGATCTGGTATGAAAGATATTAATCAGTTTGTTCATATCTATCTATCTATATATTCAAGTAGCCTAGTATCTATCTATCTATATATTCAAGTGGCTTAGTATCTATCTATATATTTAAGTGGCTTAGTATCTATCTATATATTCAAGTAGCTTAGTATCTATCTATATATTCAAGTAACTTAGTATCTATCTATCTATCTATCCAAGTACCTTAGTATCTATCTATCTATCCAAGTACCTTAGTATCTATCTATCTATCTATCTATCTATCCAAGTACCTTAGTATCTATCTATCTATCTATCTATCTATCCAAGTACCTTAGTATCTATCTATCTATCTATCTATCTATCTATCTATCTATCTATCTATCCAAGTACCTTAGTATCTATCTATCTATCTATCTATCTATCTATCCAAGTACCTTAGTATCTATCTATCTATCTATCTATCTATCTATCTATCTATCTATCCAAGTACCTTAGTATCTATCTATCTATCTATCTATCTATCTATCTATCTATCTATCTATCTACTAAGCAATACATGCTATAAATAATTAAGACTCAAATCCTTACCAAATTATGAAATAACTTCACTTCTGCATTTGGTGAATATTTTTCATGTAAAATTCCATTCCACTTCAATATTTCTTAAAAAAATTAAAAAAACTGAAAACGCGATTTTGAATTAAGCTTTCTCTATTTTCGAACTGGAACGATTTGTTTTTTCGTCCTTATAGAAACTATGTCAAGATCTGCGATTCGCGATAAATGAAAATCAGACAAAATATATTAAATTCTATTCCCAGGTATGTTTCTAAGAAATCAACGGATCAAATTTTACGAATTGTAAATTCACATTACTTTCCTTATGTGAGCAATGGTTAAAACACGCCATTGTAAAATTAGGCTTAGATTATGCATCTAATACGAAAGTAACAAAAAGTATGCAATCAGTGTTCAAATATTATTACCGAGATGTTAACGTTTGAGTTTTCGAGTATCACAGAAAACTGTATAAAAAAAAGGAAGTTTGTCTATAGGTTTATTGATTTCTGTCAGTTTTAATAATGATTTTTTTTGTCTTTATGAAACAATTTTCAGATCAACATAATCAATCCTTTCTATTGAATCGAATGTCAACATAAATATATTTAGTGTCAAAAAAGTCAGCCAAAGATCAGGCTTCGACCAGGAAAGCCATTAATATAGATAAACAAATTTAAATAAAAAAAAAAAAAAATGGAATTATTCATCTTTTTTTTTTTTATAAATCGGTGATCAGATATGGCTCTATTGGTGAAAAAATTTTGAATTTTTATGTCTTTTTCTTAAAATTTCTTTGGCCAGATAATCTTGAAAAAAAATCGTAATGGAATGGTTAAAGGCACGAACTTCTAGACTTTTTAGCATCTTTTTCCCTTTACATCTTTTTTAGCATCTTTTTCCCTTTACATCTTTTAAACAATTTCCTTTTTACATCTTTGAAAAGCATAAAGATAAAAAAAAAACACGAACAAAATATTCTAAATGTTATTAATGGCTGAGCTCGGCGAAACGATTGAAAACAAAAACAAGCAGAAACCAATATGTAGCATCAACTTTCATTTTTATCACTGCTACTTTTTATATTTGATAAAGTATTTTTAACTATCACTGATAATTTTCTCTAGTATTTAATCTTGCAGATGAAGAGATTTGAAGATACTGATATATGGTTCTGTGGAGGACCATGTGGGTTTGCGTGTGTGGAATTAGGGACACGAGCTGCATATTCTTGTTAGAAGCTCCAATTGCAAGAAAATGGCGGACTCAAGTTGAGTCCAACTGAAGATGGAAAGAAAACAAACAATACCGATATATATATATATATATATATATATATATATATATATATATATATATATATATATTAATACACGTTTCATTAAATAATATAGACAAGTATTGTCTATTTATTTTATGTAAATTTTTTTCATAACGTCTGATAAGTTTAATAACATTATTGTTGAACGAAGAAAGAAATTCACAATATCGATCCATATTTTTTAATACAATCTAAGCTTTCGGCTTACATAAACCATTATCAAAGATGTCAATTACAACATATTAAGCAACAAGACAGTGATGATAGTCTGTCATTGTTTACATAGATGATTTCTAAGCAGCGATAAACACGTGCATATAATACTTCTGCAATTCACTCTCGTGCGGTCATGTGTGACGTCATGAGATGCGGTGCGATTTTCGCTTCTAGTTAAGTTAAACATAAGTTTTATCAAAATGATGTTTATTTTAAATACAGCTGTACTTTTTTACAACAGTAAATGGATATAAGTTTGGTCAACGGCGTATGCAGGGCCAGAAGTACATACTCGGGTTAAAATTACTTTCAAAAGGTCTTCAAAAGTCGCATGATACGCGAGTATACACGGTGATTAAAAATAAAATTTACTGTTAATTCCCCTCTGAAAGTTCTCCACTGCCTTAAGCAGGTATTGAACTCACACTTATAACAGGAGATAACTGACATCCATTAGACATGGCACGTGGAACTAGAACAGCCTACCCCAGTGAGCAAAATAAAGGATTCAGTTCTACATTCCAACCACCTGAAAAAGGCCGGAGCGTACAACGGCCGAAACGTTGTGATAAACATGGCGACAAAGATGAGGAGAATAGTCCGAATAATGTAAATAGTGTACATAATGCCTCATCTCAGGAATATAGACAGATAAATCAACCTTACCGGACAGTTCTAACCTTTCTTTGTTACGTACTTTATCAAACGCTTAAATAATCTACAGATCATAGGTTCACATCATTTTGCATATGGATTGTCCTTTCTGAGTATAAATATCGCATTATTTGTTTCACTGTAAACTGGCATTTACCGATTAATCAAGAAGTTTGAGGCTACAGGGACAATCAACATGAGAAGAAAAAAAGTCTCCAGCATTCAAAGTTGGCAGAAAACCTACTGTAAGGTCTCCTGAAAACATAGCTGTCCGAGATTCAGTAGGCAGGAGTCCGAAGAAATCCGCCCGTAGAAGGTGCCCGGACCTTGGCCTCATGCCATGAACCGTGGCAGAGGTACAACCAAGGTTCAGCGAGGACGCTAGTGATACTACCAAGATTGGGGCCACCCCTCATACAGCAAATGTCTCTCTGGAGTGGATGGACCAGAAGTTCCCTAACCAACTCATCAACTGTAAACCCGAACCTGAGTGGACTCCCCCGACCTCAACCCCCATATTTTTATCTGTGGTGGTATCTGAAGGATCGAGTCTACAGGAGCAACAACTACACCATCTCAGAGCTAAAGGCAAAAATCACTCAAGAAATCAGAGCTATACCAAAAGAAGAATGCATCAAAGACATTGACAACTTCCCCCGTAGAATACAAGTGTGTCTTAGCAGAACATTTGGAGAATATTCTATAAATAACGATAAAATATTTGCCAGTAGAGCTAGTGACATGTTGTTTGAAGCAGTAGACCTGCTAAATCTTCTAGTTTTCAGAAATATATGGTTTGTATATTGTTGTAGCCTAGGGAAGGTTACTGAATAGAATAATCACACGAAGGTTGTTAATGAACGATAATACAACACACATATAAGGTTCGCCAGCGGCATGTAGAATAAGTAGTCAACTGCTAGAAATGAATCAAGAGAATTCCGCAATGAATCTCTAACTGCAGCATATCTACCAACCAGGCACTCAGATGTTGTACAAGGCAGAATTTAATACGGGGTATCCGAGATGATAGGCTCGTCCAAAAATTCCCCGTAGACCCCCGTATAAAACGGGGTCGGGTAGCTGTTTCCCGAGAGGAGACTATCCTTCGGCATAGCCACGTCTGGCGATCCTCTCTGCCCTGAGGCAGAGAATTTGACCAGAGATGAATCTCCATCTGTAGATCAATATACAGTATTTACTACAGTATTTATGTGAATGGGGACATACCCATTATTGTCCGTAGGTATGCAACAACATATATAGTTTGAAAACAGAAAATAAATGGCGTTCAGATTCTTGGGTTACATTTATTCTGGGACATCCTGTATTTCAACCATCTGGTCTTTTTGTCTTACATGACGTTTTGGATTTTTTTGCACTGAGCCTTGACTTTGTCGAGAGTACGGTAAATATTGTGCATTTTCTTCTTCTATACTTTTTTTGTCGGTACGTATACAGATACGAAGGCTATATTATATGGTTAACCTTTCGGTTTAACTGGAGGCACAGTGGAGTAATTGATAGCAGCTCGGATTGAGGAATCGGAGAGCCGAGTTAGAATTCAAGTCGAAGCCATTATATTCACTTTCCTGCTAATACCCTTGAGAAAAGTATGAATCCTCGTCTTTTTCTTCCAGATAGCAGGCCAGATTGGGTTCTATAGCTTTGCATAGCAACTGGTCTACCACAGAAAGAAATGACAACCTACTGCAGGAAAAAAAATCTGCCTCATCAGTCATGTATCGAAAGGTACATGATCACCTAAGCTTGTATAACTCATGGCACATAACTGACTTCGGTTTAACACGAATTCTCTCAGATAGTTGATAGCATCCCGGAAGATATTTTTGTTTAATAGGAATCCTACACCCTTTTATTTTTTCTATCCCCTTGCCTATATGATCATGTATTTGCTACTGAAAAAATCTCCACTGTTTGCCCAGCCCGTTTCGCATATGTCTAAAATATTAACATTTGACATGTTCGTTTCTTGCTTTATATTTTGTAACTGACCACGTTGATTTTGCCGTCCGACGCTCCATGTCACTGAAACTATTTTTATTTGATGCGAACACTCGTTGGATGACGGTCCGGTGACACCTGTTGCTCATCTCTTTCCCTACTGGGTCAAGGATCAATTCGTTGTTTTTATAGTTTTGCTTTTGCCAAAAAAAAAAAAAAAAAAAAAAAAAAATAGTGTAAAAAAGAAGAAAAGAAATAAAAAAGGGAATTGGTAAAAAGGAAGAAAAATAAAAAAAAGAAAAAAGGGAAAAAAGAAAAAAAGAAAAAAGAAAAAGGTAAAAAAGAAGAAAAGAAATAAAAAAAGGGGGAAAAAAACGGTAAAAAAGAAAGAAAAGAAAAAAAGAAAGTCGGTGAAGTGACACCTGTCGCACATGTCCTTTTACCGGGAGTCGAGTTAATCTCAATCGATTTAACCTCTTGACGCCTTTCTCTATGATAATGATGTATAGATCCATGAACATTTTGGGATTGACAGTGGAGGAGTTTCCCGTTGCTTTCTCCAGAGGGAAAAATATTAAGAAATCCTAAAAAAATATCAGAATTTGCACTTAGCTGGTCCCCCTCGGGCATCTATAATTGCTTGAAATTTAAGATAAATTATCTAAATATCGATTACTTTTACGGACAACTTTGCGTCTCTCTCTCTCTCACACACACACACACACACACACACACACACACATATATATATATATATATATATATATATATATATATATATATATATATACATAATCCACATGCAAGCCAGGTGAGTAGACGTCCGATTGCTTAGAGCCGGGCTCGAAATTAGACAGGTTTGGCATCAGTCAGAGATTATACCCATAAGCTATTGGCGCACGGCAGAGAAAGGAAAATTTTAACGTATTATATACAAGAGTTATACAAACGCCAGTAGACAAGAGAGCTCAATTCGTAATTGAAGAGCGATACGTTAATAGCAGTAGCAGTGACTGTTTTTAAAATTACCCTTTCTTTAGAGTGCTCCATCGGGTAACGAGAACATGTAGAGTCATATATATATATATATATATATATATATATATATATATATGATAAGATTGCTTAACTTTTAAATATTGGTAATATTTACAATGAAAACTGGAAATTTTCCAAGAAACTTCAAAGTTGGGATAAAATTGATACTTATATTTTTTTAGCAATCTTTTCATATATTATTAACGCTGTATTTTTAATATCATTTTAATGTTTTTAATATTGAGCATTATATATAAAATATCTGCTGTTTCTTAAATCATATATATATATATATATATATATATATATATATATATATATATATATATATATATATATATATTTGTCGGACACAATTTCTATAACACAACATTTAACGACACATTCATGTCCTACTTCGTAATAGTAAACAAAAACTTCAAATTCTCGTGTCCCTCTATATGAAAGCAATGAAGAGACGCTGAACAAAGTTTATTATGAGTAGAGCAACAGCGTTTTCAAATGCATTTGATCATCAATTAACGCTATTTTTCATTTCTGCCATATCTATTTGGCTCCTTATATTGAGACGATTGTTTTCAAGTTAAAACTGATAAATTAAAAATAATTATAACAGAGCGCGTTCACGCGTTTTCAAAAATCCCCATCACAATGATCACAGTTACAATAAGTTTGTCTTTGTAATACACCCCTGGGGATGATCTAGGAGGAGATCGAAAGTATATGGGTTAACAAGAAATACGACACCACCTTTGTTGATTTCCAACTTAACATCAAGAAGCTAATTAGAGAACGAGAAAAAATATTATGCAATGTATCTCTATTATTCAATGAAACATGTTTAAATGATGATATTCTGCCTCTCTCTCTCTCTTTCTCTCTCTTCCTCATAATCTCCGGCTGATACCAATTCAGTCGGGTTTCGATCCGAGCTAGAGGCAACCGGATGTCTAGCCACACTGATGAGTTGTGAAACAGCGAAACAGTCTGTCTGTGGATGACGTTATATATATATATATATATATATATATATATATATATATATATGTATATATATATTCTTATTCTGTCCTGGGCATTGGGTTCTACCTGGATTCTATCCTTTTGGGAATTTATTTCACTGTAACCCGGATATAAGAGACCCGGATATAAAAGAAACACGGATATAAGAGAGATTTTCTCTGGTCCCAAATTAGAGCCATACTTACCAAGACAAAATAGGCCAAACCCGGATATAAGATAAACCCGGGTATAAGATAAACCCGGATATAAGAGACTTCTTATCCGGTCCCGACAACTCTCTTATATCCGGGTTACACTATATATATATATATATATATATATATACACAGACATTGACCACTAATATTATCATTACTTCTCTCTCTCTCTATCTCTCTCTCTCTATATATATATATATACACACACATTGACCACTAATATTATCATTACCTCTCTCTCTCTCTCTATATATATATATATATATATAGAGAGAGAGAGAGAGCAAGAATGGATTATTTCTGTCATAACTGGCCGAGTGCTGCTCATTCCTCACTGTCCAGCCTCGACAGAGTTCAAATGTGCTTACATGTCTTTGTGGGTAATGAATTATTCCCTAACCTGCGATCCTTATCCCATAGGGCAAAAAGTTGCTACCTTCTTACTACCCTATCGCTATTACGGCATATGTTCGAACGAGTTACATTCGTTACTCCTACCTCTTCAAGCTTTTACAACTAGGACCGATCATGCCAAATTCACTTAGCAATCTATTCCCATTGTGTTCCTTTGATAAAGCGCAAGCTGTACTTAGCTTCTTCCCCAAAACTGTTGCTTTGTATAACAGTCTCCCAGGAGGATGCTTCCCTGACACCTACATTCTTGGTCGCTTTAAGTTCAGAGTCATCCGATATCTGTCCTAAACGTCTTCATAATATGAATTTGTTAACTCATTCCTTTATCCCATCCTGGATATGACGATAAACTACATCCACGTCCTGGGTAAGACGATAAACTACATCCGCATCCTGGGTAAGAAGATAAACTACATCCGCGTCCTGGGTAAGACGATAAACTACGTCCAACAGCAAGACATCTGATCAGGAGGTTTTGAGGAGCGTGGGACGACCTCTTAATTGCTGATTTTCCCAGGTCCACTCTGACCAGGGGTCGTAGCACCTGTTAGGGTCCCAGCTATGAGCAAATAGTCAACCTCCAAATTGGGGTCAAAACACTATGAAAGTGTAAAAATAGGTCTTAATACCAAAATACTTTGTAAAAGAAAAAAAAAAATTACCATCAATACATTATCAGGAATACATTTTAGGTAAAACATTTTTACCAGCAATACTTTTTTGAAAAAAATATTATCAGAAATAGATTTTTTTTTAAGGAAAAATATGACTAGCAATACAGGTTTGCAAAAAACAAATATTACCAGCAATAAAGATTTTGTCGGTGTTGGGTGGCCCGTTGAGATTGATATGGCGTAAACCAAACCAAACCAAACCAAACCTTTATCTTGGGTGGTCCTTTGGCCTTGTATTGGGTGAACTAACAGTAAATATAAAAAGTACACAAACACTAGTATGTTTCTTTTGTAATATGTTAGTATTTTACTGTTGTTTTGGACAAAATGTAACCCCTCAATGATATCCTAAGAGAACTGGAAACCCTACCATGATTTATAATCGGTGGGCGAAATCTTAATAATATACGATACGCAGATGATACCATGTTGATAAAAACTACGAGACCTGGTAGACAGCGAGAAAATAAAGGCAATAAGCATCAACTTGAAGTTACAAATTAGAGATGTCAACATCAAGCAGGTGAAGAAGTTTAACAATCTGGGAAGTTGTTTGTTAACCATGTTCACCATAGTCTATGAATATAGAATACAGCGCAGTACGTAATCTGTTCAATGAAACAACGTTAAAGATTAACACTCACGAGTCAGACACTACTGAATCCGACTATATCGTCAATACCACCAGCAGCTGTTCTGTAATTCTTCAGTCTTCGATATCAAAGGCTGCCAATGCATATTCGGGGGAAAAAAACATGGCCGCCTTTATATACGTCGCATTGAATATTTTGAGTCTTCTGATTGGTCAACCCTTCTATTGGTGAACTATAAAATGAGTCAGCTCATTTTGGCTGGCTTACTATTAGGTTGGTGCAAAAATAATGACGTAATAATGTCGTTTTTTGACGTTAAAAATACGTCAAAAAACGACATTATTACGTCATTATTTTTGCACCAACCTAATAGTACTACTCCAAAATTCCAACAGTGTTGTGACAGAGGATAGAAAATGGGTCACCGAGATTCGAACATGCATTGGACTAGCGAAAGAAGCATTCCAAACAGCTAAGCAAGGAGCCGAGAAATGGTAAAATTTCATTAGAAACAAAGAGTGCTCGATTGCTATGTTATCAACCAGCTTATATGACACTGAATGCTGGACAATTTCTCCACGGATGAGGTGAAATCTGGAGTCGGCAGAAATGAAGGTACTGAAAATTCCATGAAACGACTAAGCACCAAGTCTTAAAGAAAATGTCAACGAAAAGAACACTTCTATTCAGAATCAGAATAGACAGCTAAAATTATTTGGACACATAATAAGGGAGGAGGGTTTAGAAAACTTAACCCTCAAGGGGCATACTGAGGGCAAGAGAGATAAGGGATAGCAATGAGCTACTTAATTGATCAACTTATGTGAATGGGGTGTGTGGAAGTTTTAAGAAAAAAGAAAATTGATAAGGTCCATACAGGATAGGAAGTTGTGGAGAGCTATGGTTTTCTATGTTACAAAAGGACTCGGCATACAGAAGAAAAATGCTTACCATAAAATCCAGAATGAATTATAAAAATTAAAATGAATGTATCCTGTATTAATTATAGGCTTATAAAAATCTGTCATTAGGGAAAAAAATTCTGGTATGAATTATCGGTTTATAGACTATAACAATTCATTATTCTTTACAGGTTTCTACCAAGAACCCATTAATGTTCATCGATCAATTTTTTTGGAACGGTGGCCATTAACGGGTTAAACGTGTATGTGTAATAAGCTAATTTTACTTTGCTCAATTTAAGAGTCATGTGCGCAGTGAAAACTGAGCACATCAGATTTTAAACATTGTTCTACGGCAGGCACCGTTTTCAGTGGATATGGTTATTGTACGTTTAAAGTTATAAAAACATCTATGATTCAAAAACCCATCTCCTCTTTTGTGATATTTAAATATTAGCAGTCTTGATAATGGTTTCAACTTTTGCATTGAAGATCGTCAGCGAAACCATATCGGTTTATCAGTTTCCATATTTCAGGAGGAGAATAAATTGCCGAGGTGAAGCGGCTGCTTTTTAGGTAAATAATTGTTCTGGAGGATGAGCGTTTAGCGTAACTGTTACCGGCGCGGTAAATGGAATCAGCAAGAAGAGATCGAGTCCTTGCCTCGTCTATTTGTTCCCTTTCGCACTAATACCCTTGGGAATGGTGTGAGTTTATCTCTTCTTTCCCTCTAGCAATGGGTTAAAGGATTAGGCTCTCTAGCCTTGGATGGCAACCAGTCTAGGAGTAGGATCACGTCGAATTCAAAATCGTGAAAAAAACAAGCAGAGTTCAAATTCTAACCTAGCATGCTGCGTTCTCTTTCGCACCAATACCGCTGGGAAAGGCATGAATCCATTTCTTCTCTCCTCAGACTAGGTCCTTTAGCTAATCTAAGAGAAAGTTTACTCTGAATTCCAAACTGTGGAGACGGCAACGGGAAACCGCGACGTTTTCTTTTCCAAGAAGTCATATTAATACATAGATATGAAAATAAAGGACTGTGTGGAGAGTCATGATCGCCTACGTTGTCAGCGGGGGAGGGAGCATGTCATTTAAAAAATTGCTGTGCTGAAACTTGTCTTTCAGCTTATAGTTAAATCACATTGAAACACCAATTCTCGTACGATCATTGAAGTTAAGCAACATCGAACCTGGTCAGTACGTAGATGGGTGACCGCTTGGGAATACGATGTGCTGTATACCATGTGTGGGTGGTGTAATGGATAACTGCTCAGAATCGGAAATCGGATAGCCGAGTTCCAGTTCTGATTAGGTTCATTATATTCACACGGGTAAATACCATTGGGGAAGGTATGAATCAGCTTCTCCCACCAGCTATGAGTTAATTAATCACTAAACCATTATTATCTTTACAAAAAATTCTTACAATCTAAAAAATATTTTCTGGCTTTAAATAACCTGCAAAGGGTTGATAAACCGTAGAAAATGAATCAATAAAATAAAAATGACGTCTATGCATGCACTATTCTCCAGAATTAAATCAAAGAATATATCAATCATCAGTTTATGCTGTAAACAACAAAGACGAAGATAATGGTCAGAAAAATCCACTCGATAATTAAAATTCTTCTATTCCGACTTTTAAAGCTACAAAAATTTCGAAAACATTGTATTGGGAACAGGAAAAATGAAGACAATCGTTTGAAAAATCTATGGAATACCACCTTGATCATATTGCCACGGTCAGAAGAAGAGAATTTATAATACCTTCTAGGTGTTGTTATCAAGAAATTAAATGTCTTAAAGGCAGGCAAACAAAGAATGAAAATGGTTATATTTTGTTCATTTGCAATTCATGGACAAATTTCAGGCGAAGAGACATATCAAAATTGTCAGTATCGTATACAAGTTTCTACTTAATCCATTCAATTCGCCGCTCTTGTATGTGTCAGCTGCTGCTGCTGCTATCATAATGCATATCTTGAGTTCTAATGAGCTTAAACCGCAAACTCGAGAGAACAGAACAGCAAGAGGGAATGAAAAGATTGAAACAATGAGAAAAAGAGAGAAGGTATGGTTGGATTGAGCGCAAGAGGAAAAGAAAAGAGGGGGGTGCTAATGGACAACAAACTGAGCATCGATCCGGACTCACTTGTCAGACATCGATCAGCCGAGGGGAAAAATATCTCCCGCCAAACCTGTTTCAGATCGGAGTAAGTAATCTTTCCCTTGTTTTCCACTGGCGTTTTTTTTTCCTTTTACTTTCATTCTGCGGCCAATATCATCAGATATGAAAAGCTTATGGATCTCAGCCAGAAATGGAAAGAGCCGTCATCAAAGTGACGTTACTTTCTCATCAAATAACCATTACGTGTCCTAATTGTCTAAAGATAGAGAAGATTGATCAATGATAAGAAATCGAAACAGATGAGTTTTTACGTAGCCTAAAGTCTGGACAACCTTTCCGCGGATAGAGAAATGATTAAGAGAGAAAATAAAATTGATATTGTTTCGGCAAAAATTCTGTATATTTTTTTATGAAAAATAAGTTTAGTCTGGTACAAGGCGAAAAATGTCGAAAATCGAACGCATTAATAAATGGCATCCTGGATTTGACGATAAACTACATCCGGCAAGAAGGCTTCTGATTGGGAGCTGATTGACGAGCGAGGAAGCATCTCTTAATTGCTGTTGTTACCAAGTTCACCTTGATCCATGGTGGTAGCACCTGTCAGGGTCCAAGCTATGGGCAAATACTTAAAAGCCAAACTGAGATCAAAACACTATGAAAGTGGAAAAATAGATTTTTAGAGTAAAAATACCAGAAATACATTTTTTTTAAAATATTACCGGAAATAGATTTGACTCTCGACAAAAAAAAAAAAAAAAAAAAAAAAAAAAACTTTTTACAAAAATACGTCAATGAAAGCGAAGCTACAAACTGATTTCTTACAAACACATATTCATACGAACCTATTCCGAAAATCTTGTCAGCATTAAATAACCCATTGAGGTCTTGATATGTCGTAAAACAAAATAAACCGAACTAATAGATCGACTGATAGACATGCTTGCTAAACACAGCAGGCATCAAATGTCGATATTTCCTCGGTTTAGTTTGGCCAAATCTACAAAAATAGAGTCCTTAATGCGTAGATAATTCAAAGCATTTTGCTATGGTTGGTGAGGTTAGCTCGTTAAAACCACTGCACAGCATGTAGATATTTATTGAGGTTAATTTATTTTGATCGAAGTCTAATTATATATTTGTTCTTACTATAAACGTTATTTTTTATTGAATATACGACTGAATTGCTATCCCAGGTTTTATTTTATTAAACAGTGAAATTAATAACGATCGGTCTAAATTGAGAAGTCCTCTTGAAGAAAAATTCTGACGGGAATCGAACCTGGGTCCTTTTTTAGTTCCATCAGGGAAATCACTTTTCGAGCCTAAAATGTGCCTCTAGCAATTTGACCACAGAGTCAGCATGACAGGGGTATCTGGAGACGAAACTAAAGCTAGCAGATATAGATTCTTACAAGTCCTAACAAGAATCGTTCTTTCGCTAATAGGTAATTTAAAATCTATCCCGACAGGCTGGCTCTGTGGTCGAACATGTAGAGGGACACTTTGGTTGTGGATTTCCGGATGGAAAGAGGTGAAGTAGATTTGATTCCTGTCGAAGGCAAATTTTTTTCCTTAGTACATCTCAATTTAGTTCTGCTGTTATTAATTTAACTTTAATAAAATAAAACCTGGGATACCAATTCAGGAGTACATTCACTAAAAATAACGTTTATAGTAATAAGAAATAATATCAGATAAAAATCTTTTCAATATATATATATATATATATATATATATATATAGTTTATGCAAAATTAGGTAATCCGTATGGGTAGACCCAAAGAGGATGATATCCAGAGAGCTCAATGTAAATTCAGAGCATTATTGATGATAGAATTATTTAAATTGGAAGAACCTTTGATAATAATTAGGTAGGTATCTAAAAACAGTCACGAGTTTAATTTATGAACAAAACTCAAACGAATAGATGTCAACTGAATAATCAACAAGAAAAAAGTATGTGTACGGATATATAGAATATTGTAAAAGAAGGACCTAATTTTCTGTTAGTAATCTTTTATCTAATTCTCTCCTCTAATATTCTGCAATTGGAAGTGAGTTTAAATAAATAATACGGAGGTAAACTTTAATAATCATTATTGATGATAAAATTATTTAAATTGGAATAACCTTTGATAATTAGGTATCTAAAAACAGTCACGAATTTAATTTATGAACATAAATCAAACGAATAGATGTCAACTTAAAAATCTATAAGAAAAATGTTTAGGAAAATAAAAAAGATTACTAGATAAAATGGATTATTCTTTCAATGTACTTTCGATGAATTTTTCCCAATCGACTATTTCATAGAAGATACCCAAAACTCCAACAAACTTCAAATTAAATTCTCCGTAGATTTTTTTAGACATTTAGATTTATATCAAACTTTAACCCCCAAATATACCCTTTAAAGTAATGCGAAATAACAGCGTCTAAGAATTTGAGTGAAACCTGCTCTCATGATCATGATTTATTATTTTATTGTTTGCTGTATCGTCTCCCTTTTAAGTCGGTCTTCTCCCTCACCCATTACCCATCTATATCTAGAGATAACACACGTTAAGTTAAGCGGCGTATAGCCTACACAGAGTGGGGTTAAGGATAAGAAATTGAAATGGTACATCTAACTCACTCATATCTTCTCTCCCACCTCACTTCGTTAATTTTACATATGTTTGGTGCGGTCCGTCAAAAATGTGTAAGTTTCTTTTCATTTTTCATTTCAACTTTTAGAAGTAAAGTCTGATGATCCAGAGCCCTTTAAAAGGGTTGTGGTGAAATAACTTATTACATGGAACTTTAAAGTGGTCTGTTTTTATATATATATATATATATATATATATATATATATATATATATATATATATATATATATAAGGAAGTACAGGTGACCCTTAAAAATCTATTCGGTTATAATTTATTTCATGAATATACAACTATTAATCTCTTCAGACTGAAGTCTTTTTTTAATAAATGGAGTCAATTTATCAAGACAAAAGGGAGAGGAAAAAAGATAAGAAAAAATTTCATATTAAAAGAGGAAGAAAGAAAATTTAAAATTTTAATAAAAGGTTTTTTTTTTTTTTTTTAAATCCTTTCCTTTTTTTATGATGCCATTACTGACCTTTGGTGTCTGGTTAGGACCCGGAAAGAAATGAGTTTACACCAGAAATCAAAGGAAATGATAATATTAATAATAATAAAAACAACTGATCACCTTGTATTAGGTTTCACGGTATTGGCATCCACCGAATATAAAACCCGGCATGACAGAGTGGGCCAATATCTGCACTGGAAATTCTGCAACTTCTACAGAAAGGAAACTTGGTATGAACACCACCCAGACCCGGTTACGGAGATAGGACCTGTTACAATTCTATGGGACTACACAATACACACTGACAGAACAATCAAAGCAAACCATCATGACACTGTTATTAGAGACCACAAACAAAAAAAGTGCCTCCTTATTGATATGGCAGTCCCTGCGAACTGTAATATATCTTTAAAGATCTTCAAAAGGCTATCAAAATACAAGGACCTTGAAATCGAAATCTCAAAAATGTGGCATATGGGAACATCTGTTGTAATTGGAGCCCTCGGATTGGTTGGAAAAGATTCCAGTTGACTGATTGAAGGAATTCCTGGGAGTTCATGCCTTAAAGAAATACAAAAAATTGTTCTCACGAGTACAGCCCACAATTTACGAAGGGCTTTATCTATGTAAAATATTTTCTTTTTTTTTCTTTTTTGTGTGTGTGTGCCTGTGGAAAATGTCACGATGCCATTTCTAACCTTAGGTCTCTGAGCGGGACCCGGAACGAAATGTGTACTCACCAGAAATCAAAGGAAATAAAATATTAATTATAATAATAAAGTCCATTTTTAGCAAAAAAATAAAAATAAAATAAATTAATTAAAAAGAAATAAATAAAATTAAAAAATTAAAAAATAAATAAGATTTTGTTGGCTATATCCTGGTATTTCTTACAGAGCTGAAAGTTTGAATCATTAAAAAGTGCTGGTAAGCATAACGGTGAAAAAGGACAAGACAGAAAGAATATACCTACCACGCTGACAGTACACGGTTCTTGATAATGACTGAGACGGTCGAAAGTACTTGAACAAAAACAACAGTATATACACTTCGGCCAGTGCCTCCGCCAATATCGATCTTGATATACAATATCTTATTCGATAATTAGAAATTACTGCACAGTATTTACATTATGCGGACTATTGTCTTCATCTTTGTCGCCATATTTATCACAACGTTTCGGCCGTTGTACGTTCCGGCCTTCTTCAGGTGGTTGGAATTTCGAACTGAACCCTTTATTTCGATCCCTGGGGTAGACTGTTCTAGTTCCACGTGCCATGTTTAATGGATGTCAGTTATCAGTTATCTCCTGCTAATTTTCCCTCTGAAAGTTCTCCACTGCCTTAACCGGGTATTGAACGTGTCCTTGAGAACACATGGCACAGTGGGTAAAGGCGTTGGTTAGATCCAGTGACAGGACCCAAAAAGTGTGAGTTCAATACCCGGTTAAGGCAGTGGAGAACTTTCAGAGGGAAAATTAGCAGGAGATAACTGATAACTGACATCCATCAAACATGGCACGTGGAACTAGAACAGTCTACCCCAGTGATCGAAATAAAGGGTTCAGTTCGAAATTCTAACCACCTGAAGAAGGCCGGAGCGTACAACAGCCGAAACGTTGTGACAAATATGGCGACAAAGATGAGGACAATAGTCCGCATAATGTAAATACTGTACATAATACCTCATCTCAGAAATATAGACAGACTCAGAAATTACTGCCTAAATATACTTTATATAAGTTGGCCTGAAAACTGCTTTCAAGCATGAAACAGACTTTCGCGATTCGATACTGATTTCACTGTCCACTCTTACAGTCATATCACACACGTTATTCAGTAACCCTCTCCAGTGAACAACCGATGAACCTTCCAGGGGGAATATATATAAATGTCGGTACTCAGAACTAACGACACAGTCTTTTTTTTTTCCTATTTCCTATTTACTAAATAAACAACAATGTAAGTAAACTTTTGTCTATTGTTTACAGCTGTTATTTGCCCCAGTAAATAACTTCATTTTTTTTTCCTTTCATAACTCAAATACTGAACAAGGTGTCCCGTTCGTCTCGACAACTTTGAAACTCAGGCAGAGTCTTCCTAAACCACCAATTTAGAAAACGTTAGAATTTTGAGGAACCGGTAGTTAAGTAAAACAAATTTAATGGTTGAAACGTCTGGTTTTTATCACCTCCGCGCTATCACTAGAAAAGGCCTGAAACCCAATTTAATTTTTATCGTGTCAACAAGACGGTGAAACAAGTGAGAAAAATATATACTTATTCAGACTCCATTTTTTTTTAATCATTTCGACCCAAGCCAGGCAATAGTGCCATTAAGACGCTAGGGATTATTCAGGGGTAAAGAAAATGCGAAGACGCTAGTTAGGAGACAGGAAAATAAAAGATAAGGATCCAGGAAGAGTGACGTTGAATTTAAATTTTTGAAGATCCTAGGTGACCGGGGCGGGGAGTGCCACAGCTGAGATGTGCGAGAAAAGAAACTATGAGAATAGAATTTACGGTTACATCTAGCTATATCAACAGTAGAACGATGTGACCTAGTTGCCAATCTAATGGTACGCTTAAAGTTAATGAGGTTGAGGTAACAAACAGGAAATCTCATTAGAAAAAAATGATCATGAAAATATAGGAGAGACAGAAGGAAGACACGTCATTGAAAAGTGACTGAAGTCAAGATGTCAGGTAAAGACTGATAACATTACAAACACTTTTGATATTGTCAAGAATCTCGATATATACAGTAGGAGCAATAGATCAGGTTTGGCAGCAATATTTACGGCCCAGCCGAATGGTAGATTTATAAATGTGCAAACTGAATTCTGGCGACAAAAATGTTTTAGCAGAAACAGAGAAAACATTACATAGTTGTGTGTTCGACTGATTTGATTTTTTACGGCTTAATAAATTTTTTCCGGATATTCAAAGACAGAAAATAGCTTTTGGAGATAATGATTTGCTGATACCATTCTTACTCTCTGTCTATATTTCTGAGATGAGGTATTATGTACACTATTTACATTATTCGGACAATTGTCCGAATCTTTGTCGCCATATTTATTGCAACGTTTCAGGTGGTTGGAATGTCAAAACTGAACCCTTTATTTCGCTCACTGGGGTAGACTGTTCTAGTTCCACGTGGCATGTTTAATGGATGTCAGTTATCCAGTTATCTCCTGTTAATTTCCCTCTCCAAGTTCTCCACTGTCTTAACCAGGTATTGAACTCCCACTCTTTGGGTTCTGTCACTGGATCTAACTAACGTCTTTATCCACTGTGTCCTAGAGAACATCTATGTATGGATTTCTGAGTTTTATAAACCTAATGTCTTCAGCAACCATTTTTTTTTACCAGTGCTCATATTGCAATTTTTTCTACCCCAGTGAGCGAAATATAAGGGTTCAGTTCGACATTCCAACCACCTGAAGAAGGCCGGAGCGTACAACGGCCGAAACGTTGTAATAAATATAGCAACAAAGATGAGGACGATACTCTGAATAATGTAAATAGTGTGCCATTTTCACAAATTAACTCATAGCTGTGGGGGTGAAGAGGTTGGTTATTTTCTTTCCCAAGGGTATTTGCATGTAAATGAATATAACAAAACTGCTTGGAACTGGAACTCAGTTCTCTGGTTTCAAATTCCTAGCCGTAATCCATTACACCACCCGCACATCGAAACTTACAATACCTTCTAGTCCCAAGCGGTCACGCATCTAAGTACTGATCAGGCTTGATGTTGCTTAACTTCGATGATCGTACGAGAGCCGGTGGTTCAATGTCATATGCCGGAAATGATGTGTGTTTTTGATGTGCTACAAACTCGGATTCAAGGTATGAATCCGCATTTTTGACTAGGATATTAGTATGCGCATTCAGTATGGCGAGGATCAGTGTAATATCTGTGCGCTTGGAGAAAAATGTCTACATTCTCTATACTTGTAAAAGCTATATCTCCGATTACGAACATCTCCCTTAATAAATATAGCAGATTTTAAACAAATATATGCATAATTAAAAATCTGTAGACAAAATAAGGTGTTTAAAAAAGGTTCTATCAAATTGTACAATCATGTAATAATTTGTAAGCCTTTTTCTCGGTTTCTCCGAGTTAGAAATAGGGCGTTTTATATCAGGTGGAAATTTGTAAAGGGACTGTATGTGTACTGTGCTTCGAGTACATTCGACCATCGTTGGTCGCTTGTTTTCAAAGAAGAAAGGTAGAAAGTTAAAAAATAGCCTTGTTCATGTAGCTATGTTATGGTCGAAAGTACTTTGATTATAACACACAATTTCGGCAAGTCCCTTTACAAGTTTCGTTCATTAAGATTCACTTGATGCATCATAAACCCTCCAAAAGTCTTGACATACGTTACATGTCCGTTATCTCTCACAAAGATTATTATGTATATAATAATAATGATGGACATCCCGTCGGTTTCGACGTATGAGGATCTGACATTTGATTTAGTTATGCATATTGTGCGATAATCTTAAGTAGCAAATGAGGCTGCATATAAAGCAAGAGGGAGGATTGTAGGATGAGGTCACTGTTAGATTTGCTGACCTTTTAGATCTTGCTCTCGCTTCTTGAATATGATTAAGACTAGTAGACTGAAAACCGCTGTCCACTAAATCATGTTGATCTCCACTCTACCAGCTCCAAGACAAAGCGTACGAGGGTGTTATGAGGTATATTGACAGTTGACAAGTTACTCTTCAGCTTGTCTTTGTATCTTAGCCATGGGCGTCCTACATTCCTGTAGCCCTGATCTAACTGGCTGTACATTAGGATCTTGGATATCCTGTCATCAGATATTCTCAAAACATGACCGGTCCACCGCCACTGAGACTGTATGAGGAAAGTCTCAATTACCCCAATATTACACCTGTTAAGCAGGTCTACATTGGATATCCTGTCTTGAAGGCTGACTCCACAGATGGCACGCAGACATCTCTCTCTCTCTCTCTCTCTCTCTCTCTCTATATATATATATATATATATATATATACATATATATATATACACGGTTGATCTATGCTCATTCAAGTGAAAATCGTCGTTGTAAACGAACAGTGAAAAACTATTTTCAATTTACGTGCTACTGTGTGCACATCCACAGATATTTTAACCCCCTGAATATGGTATCAGATGAGATTGAAATTACTTGGGGAAAATAAATATTTGAAAGAAAATTTTGGAATTTTTCTTGATCAGTTTTCTACAGTACCAAGTAGTTGTCCTTCAATAAAAAAAAGAAAAAATTGGAACATAGAGGAAGTAAGAAAGTTTCGATTCTGTGAAAACACCATAGCGAGTAATAGCTGTAAATCTATCCATTAAATAGTTGAGGTCCTTTGCCACCAATATTGGGTGCCGCTTCGTAGATTATCGACAAATATCGTAGTTTATTTACTCCCCTGAGAGCCGTCTAAGAATCACCCTAGTATCCCCCGTCTCTCCATATTCTTCCACTTTTTGTAACTCTTATTGGAGTAGTTCATTTAGCGACCCTCCTTTCGATCTTAGCCTAAGAACAAAGCGTTACATATTTACAGTATATCCATTCCGAAAATAGTCAATGATAAAATATTTCATTAATATTTTAATACAAGACAATGTATCATTTGTTGATGATGGTAATATATTGTTTTAAAAGTATGAAATTTACGTATCAAACACTTTAACTCAGTTGATGGCTGCTAATATGGTAACTCGAAAGTTTTCGCCCGGTTCACACACCTCCCTAGTCTTTTGAACAGAAGTAGAGGTTTATCCCTGGTTTCCTGTTTAGGATTGTATTTTCAGTTATTTCTAAAGTCTTTCCATTCTCTTTCATTTTTCAGCCTAAGCGAGGCAATAAAGCCGCTAAGATCCAAGGGGTTACTGAATGTAAAAAAAAAAAAAAAAATTACTGAGGAGAGTAAAATTAAATAACAGGAGGTAAGACGGCAGAAGAAAGATTGACATTGCATTTAAATTTTGTGAGTTGACTCGAAAGCAAGAAACCGGGAGAAAGTTCCACAAGTTCCGATAGAAGAAACCGTTAGCATAGAACTTACGGTTACATCTAGCCATTTCATCTGAGACCTTGCCGCCAATCTAGTACTGCGCTCAAATTCATAAAGTCTAGCAATCATAGAGGAAATTTCATCAAGACAATTACCATAAAATATTTATAGAAATGGTACTGTGTCGTGAAAGTGACTGAAGCCGAAATACCAGGACAAGACCAATAGCATTGCAGATTATTTTTATTTTATCAATAATCTCTAAATACATAGCATAATTACCAGACCAGATGTGGCAGCAATATTCAATGCATGGATGAATGTTAGACCTATAAATGTTTTAAGATAGATTCTGGCAAGAAAAATTGTCTAGGACGACACAGTGGCCCAATATTTCTAGCAGCATTCCTAGCAATTGACTCAATATAATCTTTCTACTTCATGTCAACGGAAAACATTGACTCTATGAGGAGCAATGAGTCACTTTTCTGGAGGTTATCAGCCATTAATACTAAATTCTTCGTTTTACGCTCTCTCCTTGCTGGCGAAATATTTCTTAGAGAGTTTCGACTTTCGGTGAGCAAGAGGAAAAATCCTGTATTACTTCTATGGAATATCATTTTCATTTGATCATTGATTGTAATTCTCTACACATTAAGTCAGTTTCACTTCTTTACATTTCAAATATATTTCACAATTTTATTGCTTGACGTCATAAATATTTAAGCAGCTAAACAAAGAATTCATGATGAGGTCATCGTTAAATTTCGGAATCGTTTTGTGCAAAAAAAAAAAAAATCATTTAATGAGAATTTATTTATCTTTTGTCTTTGATGCTTTCTTAATAATTGTTCGCGAAAAGATAAAAGTTTACATTGGAAATCGGAAATGATTTATTATATTCAGAAACAAAGAGAAACTGTTTGCATCTTACGAAAAACATTCAGCTGTGTTTATTTGCGAAGTTTATGTATTTATTTAGCAAAAGGGAAAAAACGAGAAAAAGAAACAATTGATTCCAATCGTATAGTTGATACTGTTGCTGCTGCTGCAGCTGTTATTGTTAAATATAATAACATTAAAAAAGAAAATGTGGACGAAGAGTTCCTGTCAGTATTAAGTTTTGCGTCATCACTGTTGTCAAGAGACTTAAAGAAAAACTATAACGGAAATGGAAGATTAGAAGTTGCAGCAGAATACACAGAAGGGAAACAAATCAAACCAAAAATAAACGAAAAACAACACACACACAAAAAAAAAGAACAGCCAAATGAACGTGAAGTATACCAAGCAAGTTTATTCCGGAGAGAATTAAAAAAAAAATCTTATAAAAACACGCTCTTAAGAGAACTAGACGTCCTTCCAGGATTTAATATCAGTGTTCATAATCTTAACCTAATATACACTCTGCTCAGAGCGAACTTAGAGAGAAAACTACCAAATAATATAGCAAAGAAAAAGAATAATTATTAGTTATAAGAAAACAATCTATGATCGTCAGCAAGAGAAGTAGCCAAGACAATGAGCTCCGAATTGAATACACCACAATAAAACAACCACAGGAAATTAATTTACACTATTTACATTGTTCGTGCTGTTGTCGCCATCTTTATTGCCATATCCACAACCTTTTAGCTGATGTACACTTCAATCTTCTTCAGGTGATATACACTGGAATTACGAAGCGAAATCTTTATTTCGTCCACTGGGGTAGATTGTTCTAGTTCCACGTGCCATGCCGTTTCTGGATATTTCAGTTTCAGTTATTTCTGTTCAGTAACTCAATTATCCAACATCTTGATCCCCTCTGCTGTGGCCAGGTATTGAACTCACAACTCTGGGTCAAATTATTCGATTACTTTTATCCACTGAGAATGCTGAAACTATAAGTATCTACCCCAGTGGACGAAATAAAGAGTTCGGATCGAAATTCCAACATATATCACCTGAAGAAGGTAGATGTAGAAAATTATTTGGGTAGTATTAGACACTATAAACCGAGCACACATTGGATTAACGCAAGATGCATTCTAAAATATATATTTGGGTCATGTCAATGGCGGCAAAGATCAGTACAATTGTCCGAATAATGTAAATAGTATGCGCGTTCTACTGAGGACAAGTGTAATATATGAAATATAGTGGGAAAATATATTATACGCCTTTTTTCCTGAAGTCACCTGAAGGAGATTTGTAGATCCAGGAGTTGGCTTGAATCTTCATTTTGTAGAAAGAACAATTACTTCGCCTTCAGAGTTTGAAGCCCCCGCGTAAAAAAAAGAAGCTAAAAACAAATGCGTTAAAATACAGTAATCCAGTCTTCCTAAGCCTTCATACTACTTAAAGTCAACAAGAATTGTGTTCTGGTGAACTTATCGAATGGGAAGTATTTGCTTGCCTCGAAAATCAGCATTCAAAATCTTAACTAAGCCTGAACTCGATCCCCTGCTTGAAACGTTTAGACACTAATATGGCGTTAGGAGCCTTCATTTCTACGTATATATCCTGGGAATTATGAGTATTAATGTAAATTTTCGAATTGTATAACCTAGAACTGTGTGGACTTTTCCGTTTCCCGCCCCTCAGGAATTGATCACTGGGGGTGGGGGTGGGATGGATTCTTCAATGAATGAACATCTCCAAAAGAAATTCTGATTTTCGTGGGTTTTAGATGATTTTAGATTTGTCTGTTTAAAACACTCCAACAGTGTTAGGGAGTTCGGGGTTTTTGATGCACCAAAAACACGAAACTATTATAACCATTTTTTCTATTTTAACCATTCAGGCAAATCTCCAAGACATATTTCCGAATTCAACTGTTCTGCCTTTCTTCAGTCTTCACATCTTTTATTTCATTTTTACGAATAGCTACGCCCCGTCATTCAACCAATTCGATAAAATGCTCGCATATACCCTTCGCTAAATGACCTTTTCTTTTTCACCCTTTGCATGCCGTTTGCCTATGGCTATCGAAGATGATACGATTTATTCAAGGCCCCGGCGCTGTCGGTCGACCAAATAAGCGTCATACAAGTGAGTAGGTTGGTCAAACTAAAGTGGACTCCTCCATTGTCAAAGAGTATTGATTTTTCAGTGGTGTTCAATATTCTCTGCATTCGAACAAACTTCATACAGATATGAGTCATGATCTCCCATTTTTATTGCCTCTTACACACGGTCAATCTATTTCTTTGTAGGAAGAGCTTTATAAATACAGAAGTGGCAGTTATTTTCGGCTGTTATGTTTCAAATTTCGAAGCATAAACGGAATATTTACAATGAAATATATATTGCACCAACAAATGTGTAAGATTAACAGTCAGAAAAAAACGGCTTCTGAGGCGTGCTTCATAATAGAACTATAGATAAAATATAGACCGAAAGACGTGTATATATATATATATATATATATATATATATATATATATATATATATATATATATATAACGTTATGCATTAAATATACTGAACAGAACTGATAAGGCGTCTCCTGTGTCTCGCATGATATTTAGCAGATCTCTCGATTTCCAGTCACGAAGAAATGAACTATAGATGCTATCCACTTTTTCATTTGTGAAAGATATGTCGCGTCTATATTTCCAGGATGTTTCGACGTATGACGTAGCATTACACATCCTAATATATATATATATATATATATATATATATATATATATAAATTATTTACATTATTCGGACTATTGTCCTCATCTTTGTCGCCATATTTATTACAACGTTTCGAACGTTGTATGCTCCGGCCTTCTCTAGGTGGTTGGAATGTTGAACTGAACCCTTTATTTCGCTCACTGGGGTAGACTTTTCTGGTTCCACGTGCCATGTTTAATGGATGTCAGTTATCAGTTATCTCCTGATAATTTCCCTCTGAAAGTTCTCCACTGCCTTAACTGGGTATTGAACTCACATTCTTTGGGTTCACTCACTGGATCTAACCTACGCCTTTATCCACTGTGCCATGTGTCCTTGAGGACCACCTGAAGAAGGCCGGAGCGTACAACGACCGAAACTTTGTAATAAATATGGCGACAAAGATGAGGACAATAGTCCGAATAATGTAAATAATGTACATAATACCTCATCTCAGAAATATAGACACATACATAAATATAAATATATATATGTGTGTGTGTCTGTATGTAAAAACTTAAGATATAATTACAAAATATCTGCAAAAGGACACTATGAAGAAAGTCAAGGAAAGGATATGTTAGCCGAGGCGTTTTGTTCCATGATGGACATTATTAAGTTAAAGTAACGATTTTACCTTTTGTTTATATAATCCTTTCCTTTTCCTTGATGAAGGACTTCAAATGACAAAACGCATCGGTGTGTGTGTGTGTGTGTGTGTGTGTGTGTGTGTGTGTGTGTGTGTGTGTGTGTGTGTGTGTGTGTGTGTGTGTGTGATATATATATATATATATATATATATATATATATATATATATATATATATATATATATATATAAATTGTCATCAAATATTTTCTGTTACTATAAACGTTATTTTCGGTGTGTACACGTATTTCAATGGTATTCCTTGATTTTTTTTCTTGATCAGTGAAATTAATGACATGCCAAAATCGACAGGTCTTACTAAAAAAGAAAGTACCTCCTGACAAGAATCGAACTTGTGCATATTTTTCTCTCAGGGAAAACTACTCAAAGCCGAAGCGTGCAGTTTTTTCGTACATGAAGTGTAAACAAAATATTTCTTTAATTGGATTTTTTTTTTAATTCAACATTATTTTAATCAATACACTTTGTTGAGTTTTACCCCTTAAAATATATTTTTTAAACAGTGAAATTAATAAACAAGATGAGAATGGGAAGTTCTACTAAAGAAAGACTACCTCCCGACAGGAATGAAAACTATCCCATTTTGCCTATCAGTGAAACAAGATTTAAAGCTGACATAGTGGAAAGGTACAAGTAGGAACAGAATTTTTTACATTATAGTTGATAAATAGAATTACATAGTAATTAAATGTCCTCTGTCACGTTGCGTGAAGAGGTCATTTTCGACACGTGTGGTTGGGTGTATATATATATATATATATATATATATATATATATATATATATATATATATATATATATACACACGCACCAACGTAAGATGAGAACGAATAGAGTACAATTCCAACGTTCGTAATATTTAATTTAAAAGAGGGCTCTGTACAAAGTAGAACAATATTATTTATTTTAACATATTACATCGAAAACATGTTAAAAAATCGCTACACAGTTGCAGTCGTGTTTCGGTGCGTATCAATGTATCTCTTCAGACGATTATAAATTACTAGCGAGTGAACCATTTATTTCGATTTAAAAGCAAAATACAACCACATTTTACGAAAAAAAAAAAAAAGATTGGGTTATAAGGTTTGTGGGCTTTACTTAGATTAACCAATCAAATATGGCCTACGTTAAATTTAAACTAAGCTAAGAAAAAAAATTAAGAAATTACTTTTCATAAATGGCTCATGACCCGGAGATTGGCAGTCAATTGCAGCACAGTAAAGTATATATATATATATATATATATATAAATAACCAGACGAGGGTAACCAAAAATTCTGGGAACTGGCGCTGTACAAAGCAATAGGCAAAACATACCAGTTCGGCGTTTAATCACCTTAGTCGTAGACAACTTTTGATGCCACACACTTTATCCAGTGTCGTTCCCATTAATGGAAGCATTCCTGGTACTTCTTTTTGGGATAGCGAGCGGCTACCTCGTCGCATTCTCGTGGATTTCCTCGACGTCTTGAAATCTTCTTCTTTTCATGCTCCAAAATTTGAAAGCCACGACACCGTCAACGTAAATGGGTTCCTTTGTTTCATTACTAAGTATGTATAATGAATCCCTATTTTCTAAGCCTAACCTAATTTCGCAAAAGTCCGCAACAATCACTTGCCTTGATTGATAGAGTTCAAAAGCGTCTACGCGGAATGGATACATTTTTACTCCCTGCCATACAATTCCATTCACACAAACTCGCTGCTCTATCGATATTTTCATGGTATATGTTCAAACGAGCTACATTACTTAGTCCCACAAACCATGACCTTTACAATTACGGCCCACCATATCACATACACAAGTATGAATCATCCTAATTCCCTTCGTCTTCCAATAATAACAAGTAAGTTTCATTCGGATAACTTCTTACCCAAAACTGTTGTTTGCTGGAACAGACTCCTGGTAAGATGTTTTCCCAGTCATTACAATCTTGATCTATTCATGTTTGGGATTTACCGTTTTCGTTCCTGGATAACGCCATGAACTTCCCTACTTATCTTTCCTTATGCACACACAACACAACACAGTAACCTCCCTAACTTGAGTGACTCTTGGGCCTTATATTGGGTGAACAGTAATATAAGAAAGTCCTCAAATAATAAAGTACACTATGTGAAGTTAACATCAGGTCATTCGAGGACATCAGTTCACCAGAAAGCATGTTATTTTTAACCAAATGAATCAATTTCTAATAAAGATATGACATTGAGTTTGATGGAATACAGATATGTTTTTGTACTCAAAAAATTATGAATGTGTAGAGTACAATTCCCTCTCCAAGGTTACGTGGGGGGGAATAGGAAATAGAATTAGTATTGCAATCAAACAATTCAATTATTGGAGATAAATTGGTACATGTTTTTAGGGGGCGCTGTAACTTGGGTAACTGTTTTCGTTCGTGGATAACTCCATGAACCTCCCTACTTACCTTTCCTTACGCACACACAACACCATACAGTAAACCCCCTAACTTGAGTGACTCTTGGGTCTTGTACTGGTTGAATATTAGTATACAAATCTCATTACACTAATGTATGTTAGTCAGGACTAGTCTATCAACAAAGGCTGATTGCAGTCATATCACGCGTTCCTTTGCTTATTCGAGCCGTGTAACCATAGCAACAGTGGTGCGTCTTGGGCAAGATAACATAACGGGGCCGATCCTTATTCTATCTGGTTTTAAATTAAGAAATTTCCTTCAAATTTACCCTGCTATTTAACCCACAAATAGAATAGGATAAATTCATCATTTTCCCAAAGACATCAGCGCAAAATGAACGTAACATAATCGGGCGTGAATTGAACCCGGCACGCCAAATTTACTTTTCACGTTACACTTTGAGGCTGACTGCAAGTAATATGGTTATTCACGAAGCTTAATCTAGCGCAAGGATATAATAATGCAGGAACCATTGTTGAATATAGTTACTAAAAATACTTTCCTATGCCGGACAAATACTGGACCAGTTTACAGGTATTTGCAGCAAAATAGTTTATAAACAATTCCAAAAGTTGCTACAAGATAGCTAGTTGTAGTTTAATGTACTTTTTTTTTTTAAAGAAATAAATCCATTTTTCCTTGTTTGGCTTCGCATCATTAGTTATACTGGAAATTGGGTTTGTCACTTCCTATTTAGATCGAGAAATGGCGGAATAGGAAAGGATGGGATGTATGGACGATTGGTTTCCCAGTAGTCGAATGCGTTTAGTCATAAACTCGCCTCTTCAAAGCGCGCGTCTGAAAATGACGTCGAAATCTAAACATTGTTGGCCGGTTCCCACGAGTAGCGTCCTCTTCCGCGTGGACTACGACAATTTACCGACAGAATAGTCACAATTCTGACGGAGAGTTTAGTGCCGTTGCTCTTTCTTTTGAATTCCTGCGAGAATGGACTTCCATCGCATACTTAGGCATGGTGGAAGGGACGCGCTAAGTGTTCGCACAGTTCTCATGCTGAAAAGAAAAAAAAAAAAAAAAGAAAATGTGAGGACTCTAGAACCTCCAACTTGCATTGCAGTGGGACGGTGCTGATCTCGAGAGACGTGAAAACTGAGCTTAATCCTTCATAATTGTAGCCATTGGCCAGATTTTGTTTCGTAGAAAAGAAAATGCATGCGAAATGTTTGTAGATGCGTGTTCCTTAAGAGATACAAGTTATCTACATTTATCTCTAAACCTGTTCCTTCTTCATACGAAACAATATCTGAGGAAACCTGAATATCGAAGCTTCTTCTATATGCCGTGTCTCTTTAGGACGTGGGTGATCATGGCTCTCCACAGCTTCTTAGGTTTTCCAGCTCTTAATAAGGATTGTCTTTTTACTACATTTCTTAATCATTCTTATGTCAATCATTTACACAAACTCGTTAGGTAGGGTATTCAATGTTTTGCTCTGTCTCGCACTCGCCTTCAATATGTCCTAGTTGAAGCACTAGATAAACTTAAACATGCTAATTATTCACTGCAGGTAGCAAATCTCACAATTACAGATTCGCATTTTTTAATACGTATTGCTTTTCTACATAAAAAAATGATTTTTCACTAAAATCGTTTCTTTTTATCGAACTCTTTGATATCGAATATTTCTATGCTATTTATTAGTATGGTAGCTGGGGTAAAACATGGGAATTCAAAGGCTGACTTTTAAATTGGTCAAAACCTGCCCTTAAAAGTTTATTTATCTCTCTATATATAGTAGGGTAATAGATAGAGGCTCGGATTGAGGAATCAGGGAGCCGAGTTCGAATTCCAGTCGAATCCATTACATTCATTTATGTGCTAATACTCTTGAGAATGTTATGAATCCTCTTCTTCTCCCTCCAGCTATATATATATATATATATTATAGCAGGAGAGACTGGGTTTTGTAGCCTTGCATGGCAACTGGTCTAGGGGAAGGACAACTCTGAATTCAAAATCTGAGTAGGGTCCATTGGGAATCTTGTGGCATGTAGTACGTCAAGTCTCTATATTCGGCCCTTTAAAGAGTGTGATTAGTTTTGAACAAAGCCTTGACCACTAATCAAATCATGTGCTGGTGTCTGGGCTCTCGGTTCCTAGAAACTGAGCTGCTTGACCCTCATAGGATAGGATAGTCCAACATATATATATATATATATATATATATATATATATATATATATATATGTCGGAGGACGAATATTTTCTGTGAAAATTTCTCGGGCATTCAGGCCGGTAAATGTTGTTAATACTGTTTATTAAAAACAGAGCATTTACTTAAATATTTGTATCTATAAAAAGAATGTCAAACATAAAAATGTCTTAAATAATTGTCGGACTTTGTCCATTTCATAATGTGTGACGTCATTTGTTTACATTTGGATACGCCATGAGCAGGCATGAATGTACGTGAGAGATTCATAGAAGATTGAAGTTCAAATACAGCAAATTCGACCTTGCTAATCGAACGCTCCTCTGTGGGCAAATCGGTTACAGGTTCATCAAGATAAATGACGCTTCCGTATAGGATACAGTTTCGAATCCTGTCAGACAACGAATATTTTCTGTGAAAATTTCTCGGACATTCAGACCGATAAATGTTGTTTATTATAAACAGAATATTTACTTAAATATTTGTATCTATAAAAGGAATGTTAAACACAAAAATGTCTTAAAATATATATATTATAAATTAATTGAATTAAAATATGGTTTTTCCGCTACACTGTGTAGCGGAAAAACCATATTTTAAATATTTTTTAATTTTAAATTGATTTAAAATAGGTTTTTTTCGCTACACAGTTCTAACCATAGTTAGAACTGTGTAGCGAAAAAAACATATTTAAAATCAATTAATTTATAATATTAATGCTCTGTAAATTTACATTGAGCACTATTTTGTAAAAATATCTATGAGAACACCGGATTATATATCTTACTGTTCTTTCTTTTTATTTTTATATATACATATATACATATATATATATATACATATATATATATATATATATATATATATATATATATATATATATATACATACATATATATATATATATACATATATATACATATATATACATATACATATATATATACACATATATATATATACATATATATGCATATATATATATATACATATACATATATATATATACATATATATGCATATATATACATATATATATATACATATATATACATATATACATATACATATATATATATACATACATATATATACACATATATATATACATATATATATACGTATATATACATACATATATATATACATATACATACATATACATATATATATACATATATATATATATACATATATATACATACATATACATACATATATATACATATATATACATATATATATATATACATATATATATATATATATATATATATATATATATATATATATATATAATAGCCTGAGGATTGCGTTTAATCATGAAGCAGTCCGTCGCTGGTGGGTGTAGACATCAATGTCCACATTTATATTTACATACCACCTATCTATCCCTGATATCGAGCGAGCACATTCTCATAAAGATAGTATACCATAAAGTTATATTTTTTAATATATATATATATATATATATATATATATATATATATATATATATATATATATATATATATATATATTACTCAGACACACATATACTGTTTAAACTCTGGTATATTTATAGGGAAAGAAAGCACAATATCCGAGATAGAGCAGGTAGATATAGAGTGTGTGGACATAGTAATCATGAAATGTCGACTCCTGTCTTTTTCACACCTCAAGATCCAAAGAGCGCGCTTACGCAGGAAACGTTCAACAATAATATATTATTTCCTATGTCCACACTTTATATATGCTGCTGTTAAATCTCATTGACGTTGAACTCAAGAGAGCCATCTTGCTCCTTCGGCTCTCACGGTTTTGACAGTGCATCCGAACATCCTCCAGTACCAGATCAATCTGGTCGCCTTCTTTATATTCAATTGCGCACATTGGGAAATGTAATAATCTACATCTTCTATTCCCAGCTCATTTACAGTGGGATTTAAAATCAACTCCTTATTTTATGTATCATGTATTCTCCCGTCTTGTAAAAATTATAGTTAGACGGGAGAGTCCATCATACATTAAATAGGGACTTACTTTTTAATAATCCTGTAGAAATACATATACGTAAAAAAATCGGAACTAGAAATCGAGGAACCGGTCCATTTTTACATGAGTCCTTTATATTCACTTACGCACAAATAACATTGGGGAAGGTAATAATGCGCCTTTTCTCCTCCCAGATATGCGTTAAAGAGTATTACATATCAGTAAATCCTTATTTTCAAAATATTTTTACAATTTAAATATTTTCTGGCGCTGGTATAGTATAATATTTAGCGAGGCATTTGCAACCTACCGTAAATAACGATGCTGGACAATGCGCAAGAAAAACGATAAACTGTTTACTGTTGTTTTTTTAAATGACCACAAATCAGTTTACAAATTTTAATAGCACTATCTCAGGAATTTTTATTTATTTAATTTTTTTTTTAATCATTTTAAATGCTTAACGCGTTCATTATTCACTGCCTTTAACCCTAACCCCAACATATTTCATACTTCTAACAGTTCGTAAACATCATACTACAGTAGAATATATATATATATATATATATATATATATATATATATATATATATATATATAGTAGCACTTATTTTCTGGCTGTAAGTAATCTTCAATGGGTTAATTAGCAGTAAAAAATTAACCAATCACTAGTAATATAAATAACGGCTGGATGCTTGTATTCAAGGATACTCATCTACTAGGCCGGCTAGCCAATCCATATTGCAGACGCTCGCTCAGGCACATTTATGCTTGCTCAACACCCACTGAGCCCACCTGCGGTTTATACTGCAACTATGCTGAGCAGACCGTAGTTACAGTTTCTGTGAGAGAGCGTATTATCTAGCATGATCAACAATTTGAACAAGACCACCACCATCAAGTCTTGTGACTTTGTGCTAGCACAGCTATTGACGACTCCCAAGGGTTCCTCTACCCAATTTCAATCACGGCATGCTGGGATCGATCCAGTACGATAACATACGTTCTAACCACTCGGCCATGATAAAGTAGTAATATAGCTGTCATTATAACAGTAAAATGTTTCTTCTTTTGGACCAACTCACGAATATAGAAATATTTTTCGCAAAAATCTTTCTTAATTTGAAAAATGATTTAAGAGAAAACTTCCAGTTAATGGATGTAGAGAATTTTTAATATTATACAGACCCAGATGGGAGAAATTTTCTTTTACGTGAAAAGGAATATATATGTAGATGTGTGTAAATCTCCAGTTGCCAACTTGGTTCAAGAAATCATTTTTCTTGATATAGCTGGATCAGCTCGAATGGTTCCTCCATCTTTGTTAATCACTGTGTCATATAACAAATTGATCTCGATGTCTTTAACATTGAAAAAATATTTCATTGCGGTTTTTACTTCTGACAGGTTCGATTATAATAGAACTTGCATCAGTCATTCAACGTTCGTTTTAATGCTTCTTGGCGAAATTTGCATTTTACTGGAAATTTATACGAACGCTAAATCCCTTCTGAAATTCCAAGACGAGACAATGCCGTTAACGCATAAATGTTTGGGCTAGTATTTTTTTTTTCGGTGGTCTTTTTCGGTCTTCTTGTCGATATAATTCACCTAGTAAAAGAAGTTTCTATAATCGATAGTACGAATCTACTTTTATCATTAGATAAAATTGACCGCTTGCATACAGAAAAACCTTAGGCTTTCATTGATTAAAGAGAGTCATTTTAGGTTGAAATTTATAAAATCTTTTTTTTTAAATTGTTTTTTTTTTCTACTGGAAATTAAACACTATTATCGCTCTTTCTAGCATTGCTGGTAATTTCCATCCAACCATTTTGTTTAAAGCAGTGTGGAAAGAGAATAACTTTATTATATCATTATTTTCTATTCTAGAACTATCCATTTTTTTGTTGCTGTTCGAAAACTACATGCGATTTGGTTTTCATTATTTTGACAGACAATTTTGTCTGCATCATCAAGCTATAGAATGTAATGAACTATCGTCTTCAAGATTTATAGGATTCATTCTCTTGAAACCATCTTTAATTATTAATCTTAGAAAATAGTTGTATGCAGATAATAATGTAGATATTTCAGAACTAGATAGACGTCCCTGACTTGACTTGTATCGGTTTTCACCCTGGTCAGGTTGAACAGGCTTCCTCCCGAGCAAGCACAGCATCACGGACCATCGCTGCCCACGCTCGCCGATCCTGAGTCAGGTCACACGAAATGGCGAGCCAGTCGCGATTCCATCGTCGAAGACCAACTACTTGTGGAACCGATAGTACTGCTAGGTCATCCTTGATTGTGCTAGCCGACGTCCTCAGCTGCCCACCGACACGTTTTCGCCAGCCAGGAAGAGAAGGAGGGAGAAGTACATCGCGGATGAGCTCTCTCTCCGGGCGTCGAGCTGCATGCCCGAACCATCGGAGACGATGCTGGAGCAGGATGAGTGGAAGAGGACGGAGACTCAGGCGACGACATAGAGTGGTTGTGGGCACACTATCGATTCGGCGGCATCGTAGAATGCAGCGAAGGCAATCGAACACTTCAAGACGTCCTGCATTGCATCCATATAGGATTCTAAAGCTATACGTGGCGATATGTGTTTCGAAGCTAGTCACATCAAGGTTTCCCCGGTAGCAGCAGGACAGCTTGGCATGTCCAGATACAATGCTTTCTGCAACTTGTCCAGATCCGGGTCTTGGTCAAATGTCTGTCAATAAAAGCGACAGAAAAGGCAATAGTTGGCGAGACTCAGAACACCCCATGTTAAAAAACGGCCTTGTGCCATATTCTGCCTTGGATATGAGGAGGATATGGGGAGGACTTGGGTAAATACCGAAAGTCAGTGTTGTAGTATCCTCACTAGTCATTAGTCTTGTTTAGTTCCCTCCCGTCTCTTTCCTTTCGCTGCCCATAATTCATAAAAAACAATCGAGTCTTTCCCATCAACCTCAACCGCCCTTATTTTACAATAATAGACTAAAAAGTACTAGCGCTTTCTGCAAGAACCATCCACAACCAGATTAAAACTATTTTTTGGAGAAACCCTTTCCTACCTGAGGAATAATTCACTTGCAATAGAGAAAATAAAATAAAATAAAAATAAATAAATAAAATAAAAAAATAAAAAAAATAAATAAATACATTAAAAAAAAAAGTTTAAACGTATCGGCCTAAACCTAAACATTAGCAAAAATAAGAATGGTATTCAAGGACTAAGTTTCAATCTTTTTTCAACGAATACTGTAATTTCAGGGAGAGATGCAATTTTGGCTTTTCCTACAGATTTACGTATATGTTAATTTAATTGAGTTTCTTTTGCAGGTGTTTTCAAAATTTCTCGGCAAAGGTGTGGAATATTACATTAGAACATCAGCGTGAAAGAGTGTGTAAAAGTTTCGTGTTTTTGTGAATACCTACAAAGCTTTGCGCGCGCACACACACGCACACACACAAAAAAAACTCTTTGGTCGTGATCGACAGTGCGTTGTAATTTTCCGTCTCAGATGCCTGTGAAAAGAGATGTTTATGACGATATGAAGAAAAAAAAAATTCTTAAAAAATAAAAAAAATATCTAAAAAGAATTCTGGAGTTTGTTCGGAAAAAAAAAATGTTTCCTATTTATAAGAAAAACAAGCAATGCTAATATTTCTTTTGTGAATAGTGAGGAAAAGGTTTGTTGGCTTCAGGAGATGAAATATTTATGAAGCAAGTCTCGTCAAAAGCTACAATAGTAAAGCACCCGGTGATAATCTCGCTCACAACGCTAGCAGCTCAACTCAGAGACTATTTTGCTAAAGATCGCCTAGCTTCATTTATGTGCCGTGTGATGTTAGGACGTAAGCGGTAGATCCCGAAGCAAATGAATTGTCTGTTCTATAAACATGTATTTACTAAACTCAGCTCAGTCTAACACAATGGTCATAAATAAAGACGCCTTATGATGGCATGAAGGCTTTCCTTCAAGAGTAAGCAATATTCAGACATTTATATTTAGTAACTGTTACGTAATATCAATCCTCTTATATTACAGTGAATGCTGGACAATATCCTCACCGATAAAGAACAGACTTAAAACAACAAATGTTGTTCTGTAAAAAGGGTGCTAAGATTATCACTAAACATGTCAGTAACAACGAAGTTTTAAAGAAAATGGAAAAAATAGACAGCGATACATAACATTAGAAAGAGTTGAAATTTCTAAGGTATATAATGAGAAAAGAAAGCTTGGAGAATTTGTCACTTACAGGATATTGAAGGCAAGTAGGGCAAAAGGGAACATGCTTGCGTGAATGGATGGCAGAACAACGTCTGGGATAGATAGCAAACCTTACTAAGAGCTAAAATATACAGGAAGTTGTGGAGAACCATGATCCCCCATATCCTGTAGGGATACGGAACACAAAAGTAGTAGCCTCTTTACCTTCTATGTGCCGCGTCACTTCAGAACGTTGGCGATCATGGCTCTCCTCAATTTCCTGTCCTTTGTAACTCTTCGTAAATTTTGTCTTTCTTATCTCTCCTAAACTGTCCTGCCATTCATTTGCACAAGGTAGGTAGTTTCATAATGCGCTGTTTTCCACTTGTCTATGTCTTGAGTGTCAATTTTTCCAAACCCTCTTTCCTCATTATATACCTTAGAAATTTCAACTATCGCTTTCTGATGTTAAGTATAAGTGTCCATTTTCCAGAAATATAATTTTCTCAGCGTCGTTTTTTTTAGAGTTTCCTTAAAACTTCCTCATTGCTCACATGTTGTATCCATAGCATCCTCAACATTCTAGCTTTACCTAGTAGTTCAAATAGAACTTTGTATCACTTAGCGGTAAGCGCTTAAATTTAGATATTAACCAAGCTTAACCAAGTTTGAAACAGGATCAACATTAATGCGAATAAATCTATATTAATTAGAATAATTTCTAAGAATTAAAATAAATTCGGATGTTGTAAATGTTTCCTTCTCTTAAATAGCGAAGTATTTTTTTAAAATTAAATATAGATTTACACGCATTTTTCCCATGCCTTTTATCTAGGGGAATTTCACTGCATGAAATTTTAAAACTCCTAAATTTATCGGCGTGCAGGAGTTAAAATTCCGGCTGAATTTGATGCATTCAATTTCACACTAATAACCTTGGGAAAGGTAAGAATCCATCTCTTCAATTCTTGAAAATCAGGACGGACAGGGCTCTCTAACCTTGGTTAGCAATCTAGGAGAACAAGATATCTAAATTGAAAACCAGTTGGGCGTGATACAAGCAATTCCACCACTATAAAAGAAGTACTCGTTACGGAAAGTATAGCAGTAACACAAAGTTTCTGAAGCTGGGATCCTATATCCCACAGGTTAGTTCATTTGAAGCATGATGGATGTGGTTTGATCATTTTAATCTTTTACAAGTTCGATTCTCAAGGACAGCCTTACAATTGTATCCATTTGTTAGCTATTCATGGCACATCTCACATAATTATTGATTCGATCGACACTAAGCTCAAAACCATGACTATTTTATATTTAGTAAACTAGCAGCATGGCCCGGCGTTGCCAGTGCTTGATTCAAAAATCGTACGACTCATACAGCAATCGCTATCACTTGATTTTAAAATGTTTTTGCACTACCTTGCCTTTAAAGGAGTGCTCTTTGCCGTGCTGATGTCGCTACATGCCTTACTTCTTTCCTATCTCACACTGCGAATTTTTTCTAAGCTCTATACTAAACATTAAATCTGTTACGAAAAAAGAACTAAACAAAATGAACACAAAACGATCAGCTTTAAAAAAGGACTCATCACTGGAAAAACCGAATAAAAAAGTGAATGTTAACAACAAATACTTTTTCACACCGAACCCAGTTCTGCGGAATCAGAATCAACGTTGAGTTTAAGTAAGCGAATGAGCAAATTGGAGTAAAGTGCCATGCAGATTTCAATTTTTCTCACTTGTGACGAATGCAGCTATCGATTTTTTTTGTTTGCTAGCATGCTAGTTAACATTCGTGTCAGTCAGCTGTTGGCTCTCACGCTGGCCAATAGAATCTTCCTGCCTATTCGTGGCAGCCAGCTATTGGCTCTCACTCTGGCCAGTACCAAATGGCCGCAAACTACATGAAAACTGCCGTAGAAGCATGAAAAAATCGATGCACGTAAATTTTGGTGTAAATCCGTCGAAAATTGCGGCTGTGCATTCGTTACACACACACACACACACACACACACACACACACACACACACACACACACACACACACACACACACACCCTGCCTTTTATAGATAGAGATATTACATAATATCAGTCCACATATGCTGGACAATCTTCTCATATACAAAGAAACTTGAAGCAATAGAAATTAATTCAGTTTAATATACAACATGGGCGCTCCTTTTACTATGGCTTTGTGTCAGACTAATCAAAATTTAATAAATGACTATGTAACTAATAGATATGCGTGTAGTGCAACGTGTGTTGGTCTTGAATGAGGAATCACTGAACAGATTCGTCAGTTGCATTCAATTTCGCAAGTTTACCCTTGAGAAACGCATGTTAAGGAAGGTATGGAACTCAGGTGGTTAAAATATCGAACTGAACCCTTCATTTCGCACACTGGGCTAGACTGTTCTAGTTCCACGTGCCGTGTTTAATGGATGTCAGTTATCAGTTATCTTCTGTTAATTCCCTCTCAAAGTTTTACCCGGGTATTGAACTCACACTCTTTGGGTCCCGTCACTGGATCTACCTAACGCCTAACTGTGCCATGTGTCCTTGAGGACATCTGTGGATGAATTTCTGGGTATTATAAACCTAATGTCATCAGCTACTATTTTTACTAGTGCAATTTTTACCAGAGCTCTTATTGCAATTTTTTTTGTTATTATTGCTTTTCTCTGACACTCCTTATTAGTGGTTCCCATATTGTATTCATTTCTATGCTTGATCGGCTCAGGAGATTTTTGTGGCCTACTGTGCATAAAACCTCATCTCAAAAATATAGATAGATAATGAGAAAGGTAGCAGGGAAAATTGGTCTCTCCTGTCAACCAGTTTAAGAAAAGGACAATTTTGAATCCCAAACTGTAGAAAACGAAAAGAGAAACCACTCCAACTATTTTTCCTTAGTAGGGATGCCAATTAACAGATAACAATGAAATCGGAACTGGTGAGAGTCAGGATCGCCAATGTCCTGCAGGGACGTGGTTTTAAATAGAATTGCATGTTGAAAATGAAGGCTGAAGGTCATTATTAAAATGCTACATGTCAGGTCGAATAAAAGCCGGCCATGGAATGGTTTCAATTCATTTTATCTGGAAATCTAAAACATTTTAGAAAACTACTCGGAAATCTTAACACCGAAGAAGAAAAGAAAAGAAAAAAGGAAACATCAAAATAAATTATGTTAATATTGCGCTATTAACATAATTTATTAACTATGCACAAACAAACGTATTTCTAAAGAAGTGATTCATTGTGTATTACGCATATCGCAATTAATAAAGAAAATCTGCTCTCCGGTAGTGTTCGAACCATCGTCTCCTTATGTACAATGGTGAAAAGAAAAAAAAATGGAACCTTGCTGGAATGTGACGCTTTGTATTTTTTTTTAAGCATTTCACCCCAAGCAAGGCGGGAGTGCTACTAACACGCAGGGGTTTCAGAGAGAGAAAGGAAGAGTAAAGTGAGGTGTTTGAGGAAAGGAGAAAGAGAAGGACAGAGATCAAGATCAAGGTATCAGAAGATGTTGATTGACATTACATTGGAATATTTGAAAATCATAGCTATCAGGGAAGAAAGTAAGAGGTAGTGATTTCCACTGTCGGGAAGTGCGATAGAAGCTCTTGGAATAGAAGAGGCGGTTACATTTAACTGTTTCGTTAGAGAAAGGGTAGGATTGAGATACCAACCTAGTAACACGTTTAAATTCATGCAGTTGGGGTACCAGTGAAAGTAGCTCGTCAGAGCAGTTGCCATGAAAATATTTGTAGAAAAGACAGAGGGAAGTCACATCACATCTGACGTCACATTGCATATCCATCTTTGGATTCTCTGGAGAACCTCAATATGAACAGCAGGGGCACCAGACCATATATGGCAACAGTATTCCATACATGGACGAATGATAGATTTATAGATTTCAACGATGGATTCAGATGAGAAAAACCTTCTGGCACGACACAGAGAACCAACTGTTCTTGCGGTAGATGAAGCTATTAATTCACTGTATTTGTTCTACTTTAGAACCAAACTTGCGAGATGCAATACGTTGTATCATTCTATCAGCAAACAGTGACTTTGCTTCGTTGACGCTTACACTCATTACGAGCAGAGACGTCTGTTGCAATCAGACATGCCGCTTAGCGCAGACGGAAGAGGAGATTCTTATGGGCAATAGCAGCTGAACAAGCAGCTGAGAACCAAGGAGATGAGCGCGATTTAACTTTATATATTCTGGCTGCGATAAAAACCTCGATGCCAACTCTTACCCAAGAGGAGACCTCAGACGCACATTTTGGTCGAGCGGTGTAAAAAACGTCAGATCATATGGTGGTTCCTGTCTATAAAAGGGCCTCGAACCCTGCCGAAGAGCACTTTTTTTTTTAAAGATTTCTTGACTGCGCAGGCCGATAGACGTAAAATACACTGTTTAAAAATACATGGCGGGTGTAGCCACTACAATAAAGATCGAAAAATACACACACATAATATATATATATATATATATATATATATATATATATTTGAATGATTTACCTTTTCTTCTTTTTTGAGCAACAAAAAGGATAACTTAAGTTTGTTGGCAAGCAAAACAGACAAATGGAAAAAAATGATAAAATTTTTTTGAAAAATGACTAAATAATAAAAACAAAAGGATAAAAAATTGTGGCGATTGTTCAACAAAAAAAAAGTTTCACTGAATAGAAAATGTCGTTATTGATTAGTGAAAAGCGTCGGTTTATCTGATTGACAGAACGAAGACCGTTTGAGTCTAGTGTACCTTTGGCTTAGCGATCATGGCCGACAGAGCAAGTATTTTGTGACAACATAGACATACGCTGAGACATCTGGTCTATTTTATTATAATTATTCACTTTGCTCAATATAGTCTGGTTTAAGGCCAGATGAAAGAAAATAAGGAAGGGCTATTGTATAGAAAATCAACATTCATAATCGTATCTTTTTGCCTAGGTTTGAACCCAAGTATCCAGCATTAATGAGAAATATGTGACTATATTAGTCACGAGGCAAAACTCAATGTATCAAATAGAAAAAAAAATACTTAGTAATGTTAAAAAAAAACACATTACATCAGCATTTATTAAACCCATCCTTAAATAACCTAACGTATATTTTATCTGCCGCTACTACGGCCGGTGTTTCTGTAGAAAACATCTTCCAATCAACAAGCAGGCAACGTCCAAACGTAGATAATGCCTACTACACACGCGCGCACAAACACACACACACGCATATACAATATCATCCAAATCCCACATGGGCAAAGTAGAATTATGATACACTTACACATATAAATTATACACACGAATGCTGCTTGACAAGTTAAATGCAAGTGATATCTGCTTAACCAATGAAAAACAGCACATTTCTAGGTCGCATTTTCTTACGAAGCTTTAAATAAAAGCGAAACATGTTACACTATTTACATTATTCGGACTATTGTCCTCATCTCAGTCGCCATATTGATTACAACGTTTCGACCGTTGTATGAGCACTGGTAAAAAGTGGTTGCTGAAAACATTAGATTTATAATATCTAGAAATTAATACACAGATGTCCTCAAGGACACATGGCACAGTGAATGAAGGCGTTGGTTAGATCCAGTGTGAGTTCAAAACCCGGTTATGGCAGTGGAGAACTTGGAGAGGGGAATTAACAGGAGATAACTGATGACTAGCATCCATTAAAAATGAACAGAAGAACTAGAGCAGTCCACAGTGAGCGATTCAATTCGACATTCAACGGCCGAAACAAAGATGAGGACAATAGTCAGAATAATGTAAATAGTGTACATAATACCTCATTTCAGAAATATAGACAGATGTTCAACCACCTGAAAAAGGCCGGAGCGTACAACGGCCGAAACGTTGTAATAAATATGGCGACAAAGATGGAGACAATAGTCCGAATAATGTAAATAGTGTACATATTACCTCATCACCAGATATTGGATATTTATTAAACAAAAGGACACAAATTTCTAGATCTTAAAAATGCAAACTGTGTAAATGAAAACAGAAATCAACCTTCACACTTACAGTAGTCGAAGGTGCATGCACCTTTACCTAAGAGGCAAGACGAACTAGAGTATAGCTTCCATTGTTTGTTCAACGTCATGTAAGTTTGAGTTTGATCCTCACAAGGTGTTTTGCATATATGATCCTGTCCCAGACGAAATCCGATTAGTAAATATCGATACAAATCAAATGCGTGCGTTTGTGGAGAAGAAAAAAGTGTATAAAAATAAAAAAAAGCTATATAACACGTTGCGTATCCCTAAAACAGTGAATGTATCCTCACATTTAAAGGTCCTACTGTCTGCACGCGATTCCGCTGAGGCGTGCCTGCGATCGACTTCGCGTTGGTGGTGAGACAAGATTTCTTCAACAAAACAAAAAAGCGGAAATGGAAGGAAAGAAACGAGGCAGAAGATTTTAAAACTGGCATCAATTCTTGACGTCTACCTGTCAATCAAAGAGATTGAAAGAGAGAGAAAGAGAAGTGGGGGTTCTTTCTTTTCCCCCTATTTTTCTTTAAAAGCCGGTCCATATTTGCAGAATATTATCGATTCTTGTCAAGTCTTATCTACTAATATTCACTTAACTCAAGCTTATTTCGACAAACCGATACAGCCATAAATTAAAAGCTAGCTAATAAAATAAAAATACGCAAAAACAAAAATAACAAGCGTAGTGTCCGTTGTCTTTTCTTTGATCATTTGTGAAAAATAAGCATAACTATAAGCATATTCTTTCGTCGGCAATTTCTTTTGATAAAAGGACAACCAGTTTTATATTCTTGGCTTTAGAATTCTTCTCCTAAATATTTGTGATTCAGTGACCGTAATTAATTATTGTTGGTAATTGAATCACCCAGATTCTTTCTATCCAAGGTCTTTAGCAGAATCTAATAAAAGAGAGGAGTAAAAAGGGGTAAAACGGTCTTGAAGAGAATAGAGTTGGTTTAAAGAGAGGATTATGAGGTTTTGGAAAGAATCGGTGGCTAAAGTCAAGCAGAATAGTACAGGAGAGAATCATGAAATAAGGCCATGATCTGGAATAAGTTCGAATGGCGGTGTAGAGAGAAAGAGTGTTGGATAGAATCTGATTGGTAAAAAGAGAGATAACGGTATTAGAATAAGGAAAAAAGAGAGGTAGCGGTATTAGAATGAGAAAAAAAAGATAGGTAACGGTATTAGAATGAGAAAAAAGAGAGGTAATGGTTATAGAATGGGACACAAAGGAGAGGTAAGGGTCTTACAATGGGACACAAAAGAGTGCTAACGGTATTAGAATGGGACACAAAAGTGAGGTAACGGTCTTAGAATGGAAAACAAAAGTGGTAACGGTGTTAGAATGGAAAAAAGAGAGGTAACGGTGTTAGAATGGGAAAAAAGAGAGGTAACGGTCTGTGAATTGTAAAAAGCGAGGTAACGGTCTGTGAATTGTAAAAAGAGAGGTAACGGTCTGCGAATGGTAAAAAGAGAGGTAACGGTCTGTGAATTGTAAGAGCGTTTGCCATGGAATTAGAAACAGAATAGCGAGAGTCTTGTCTGTTGTGAAGGGGTTATATACTTGAAAATAATTCAACAGCCACAATGTTACGTAGACTTTTTAAAAAACTTTGTCAAGGCTAGAAAGTGAATATTGTGTAGCTCTAGTCCATATATGTCAGCAATACTTTTTCTCAAACTTGATCATGGTATGAGGTATCAGATATTTTTTTTCAGCTTTACAAGGAACCAACTATTTTCCCCAGCCTCTCTAGCGATAGATCGTATATAGGAGTTCAACTTGACGTCCAGAGTTAACTTTAGTCACTTTATAACTATTTGCAGATGACTCTTCACAAGACAGCCTTCCAGCATTTGGTTATGTTTTGTTTAAAGGAAACTTATATACTTTATCCATAATCACTGCAGCATTCTGCTAGTTGCAATGTTTAAAGTCGATATTAGTTTCTGTAGTCTGGAATCTACGCCAGGAAATGTTGGAGGGTATGAATCGAATTTAATGTTCATCAGGAAACTTGATCTAAATACAGTTGATGTCTAGTGACTCCAAAAGGTACTGAGTTCACTCTAAGAGATACCAAAGTAAGTTTAATATTTGGTGTCACCTCAGAAATGAAAAAAAGACAACTTAGGAGCCCCGACGATTGACGTAGAAAGTTTCTTCAAAGCCACCAAGTACAGAATCGGTCTCGATAGATGTCAGTGAGTGCATCAATATAAACTAAACAAGGAAGTGAATATATATGAACTTAGGACAGAAAAAACAATCACATTACAAAAAGTTATAACGTAAATATAAACACTTGTCTTATGAAGAGAGGAGAAGAAACCCCTCTCACCCTATTAAAAAGAAGATCGAACGTTCGAAGTAAGCCCCGAAACCACATACCCAGGATTCGAAGTGAAGAAAAAATTATTTTACATATGGAAAGTTTGGTACTGTATTCTTATCATACGTTACTAATATTAAACTTTAAATCTGAAGTCATTCTATATCGTTAATTGAGTTCTGGCAATCGATTGCTTAAAAGATATTTGACTTTCTATAGATCTATATAATAGTCATAACAATAATTATTAGGTTAAGTCCAAAGTATTTTGTTTTCGCGAACTACTTGTAATGACGAATTTAACATCCTCACTACTAATCATATGTAGCAGTTAACTGTAGAACACTAATCATGGGTATATAGTACCAAACGCAAATTTTCCTGTTTTTAATTACAATTTTCAGTACCTGATTTTCTTATCTAAATAATGTTTTTCAGTTCCTATTAATGTTAACTCAAAGTACAAAGTTTGAAGTGCCCGCATGTAAAATATATCAAATAAAAATTTATATTTAATATTTTTTTGATATTTTCAAAATCGGGTATGATATACCCATGGTTAGTAGTGGATTAACTTTAATTGACGGTTAGTGTTCTAGGGTTAATAAATGTGAAGTACACTAACATACAGTGGCTGCGTACACAGTGGATTAAAGAAAAAATGTTTTCCTCTTCATGACAACCAAAGGCAAGATACAGGGAAAATAGTGCAATAAATTCTGGAACTCGGTTAGTCTGTCCTACCCCGACCAGTCATATTCACCCGACCTTGCACCAACCGTTTATTACCTCTTTCGATCGCTGTAAAACGCTTTGACGAGGAAAATATTCTCTGATAAAAAGTATACTCAAGAATCCGTCGAAAGTTTTTTGTTTTTTTCACATCAGAACATGTGGAATTTTACTCAAAAACTATCGAAGAGCTACTTGATATGTGACAACAAGCCATTGCAAATAATGGTGAATAGATAATTAAATAAAATGTGATTGTAATTTATTTTTCGAAGAATAAAGATGATAAATAAAAACGGAAATTATTTATGACTCAACCTAACATTTTTAAATAACATTTCAGATTACGTATAAAACTTCTGGGGGGCGTGAAAATTCGTAAAATCTTGAGCTGGTGAAGATTGTGAAATTGGAAAGATGTTCTATAAGAAATCTAAGTTTGGTTTAGTTTGTTTTACGTCATATCAACTTCAATGGCTTATTTAATGCCGACAAAATTTTTACTGCTGGTAATATGTTTTTCTTCAAAAATCTATTTTGGGGAATATTTTTCCTTGAAGAAATCGATAGCTGGTAATATTTTTTTCGAAGAATGTATAGCTGTTTGTACTGCTGGTACTTTAAAAAAAAATATTGCTGATAATTTTTCCTTCAAAAATTATTGCTGGTAATATTTTTTTTATTACAAAGTATTTCTTGTATTAAAAACTATTTTTACACAAGTTTGGGGGTTAACTATTTG
>OZ010582.1:116735716-116760716 GCA_963932145.1 Acanthosepion lycidas | reverse complement strand
TACTCATAGCGAATAGACGAGTCCAGGTTCAACAATTAGGGTAGTGAAAATCGGTCGGTCGTCTTTCTGCACAACAGTAACGAACCCGACTGGAATTTCAACAAGCCTCTTCAATTCCTTATTATAAGCCGCTATCCATTACAAAAACAGCACACCTACCTTATCAATACTAGAAAAAGAGAGAATAGTTAATAGACTTGAGAAAGCTATTTTCCGGAAACACTGTTTTAAGAAAAACGATTTTATAAATTCCAATCGACGATACCAATGAATACTGGACAAAAACGACTAAATTCGCATTTACTACTGCCACTAACCGTAACAAAAGACTATACTTCATAAAAAAGTGGTTATCTGAGGACACTTACTATGAGCTCGATTTGAATATATACTCCCCCCCACTGAATACTCCAATCATCGAAGTTAAGTAACGCTAAACCTGGTTAGTGCCTAGATGAGTGACTGCACGGGAATACTAGATGCTGTTATCTTGGATGTGCGGGTGGTGTAATGGATAATGGCTCGGGTTGAGCAGAGTTGGAAATCCAGTTGGGTTCGTTATATTCACTGACGTGTAAATACCATAAGGAAACCGCGTGGATCCTCTTATTCTCCCCTGGGTTAAATAGTAAGACTTGAATCAGAAAAATTATCATTTCTCCAAATTTTGTACAGTCCAAAAATATATTTCGGGTTTTATTAACCTTAAAAGGTTGATAAGCCGTAAAAAAGAAAAAAGAAAAACGAATCAACTACGGAATAGAGCAAACAATGAGAATCGTCCTTTTGAAAATAATTAACAGAAAGGGATCAAGAAGTTAAAAATGAGAGTTAGAGGAAAAAAATATTCTCTTTTGTAACGGCATACACCCGAGGAGTTTCATGGGAATTTGGAATTCACAAGCGGTCCCCAAACCCGCATGTATGGCACATGAGATTTGATTATAATGGTGAAGGTTTAATGCAGGACCATCCATACTTTTTGAAGGGCCGATTATAGAGACCTGGTGCCCTACGTGCCACAAGGTCCCCAAACGACAAGTTGCCATCCAAGGCTATAGAACCCAGTCTGTCCTGCTATTTACCCATAGGTGAAGGGAGAAGAAGAGAATTCACACCTTTCCCAAGGGTATTAGCACGTAAGTGAATGTAATGGATTCGACTGGAATTCGAACTCGGCTCTTCGATTCCTCAATCCAAGCCGCTATAATAACCAAATTACCATTTTCGACAAGTCGGTTTCAAAGAAAAATAGTATCGGAAATTGATACACGAGATACCTTAACCGTTCTTGAGTTCTATATATATTTTGTGTATGCAAAATTTTCGATAGAATATATCTGTGAAAGGATAATATGAATAAAAACAAAAGGAAAACTTATCTTTGCCGAAGCGTTTCGTCCTCTGAGGGAATTTATCAAGGCAAATATCGATTTTTATCAAAAGTTATACCCCGAATCTTTTTCCAGATATCTCCATTCCTCCATATATAGATATGTCTGTCTGTCTGTCTGTCTATCTATCTATCTATCTATATGTGTGTGTGTGTATATATATATATATATATATATATATATATATATATATATATATATATATATATATATATATATATATATATGTGTCTCTCTCTCTCTCTCTATCTACCTATTAGGTTGGTGCAAAAATAATGACGTAATAATGTCGTTTTTTGACTTATTTTTCAACGTCAAAAAACGACATTATTACATCATTATTTTTGCACCAACCTAATACTATGAGACAAAACGACATTACTTTTGCACCAACCTAATATCTATCTATCTATATATGTATCTCTCTCTTTATATATATACATATATATCGCCATCTATCTATCTCCATCTATCTGAATCTCTATCTGTATGAATCTCTCTGAATCTATATGCATCTACATATCTTTGTCTGTATCTCTCTTTATATTATATTATATTATATATATATATATATATATATATATATATATATATATATATATATATATATATATATAGTGTGTGTGTGTGTGTGTGTGTGTGTTTGTATATGAGAAAGTGAGTGAGATATACAAATGTGAAATTTGTCAACTTAGATGCCAGATGTTATATTCAGCACTCTATTTCCAAAGAAATAAAATTCGACTCCAGAGTTACGGAAACAATGTTTTTTTTTTTTTTTTTTTATTGTTAAGTCCACTCGTCGGGCGGTTTCAGCAGCTGACTGTCCATTTTTTCTCCTTTTTCGTTATCAATATAGTAAGTCAGATGTATTTAATTTATTCTCTAGTTGTATAATAAGAACATGCCAACTAGCAAATAAACATTCAGATTCGGTAGTACTGAAAACATTCGACTGGTTTTGATAGAAAATTAAATTTAAAATTATTAAATTCATATCATTTGTGTCTCTTGAAGGTGGAGCATCATGAAAACTAGACAGAAAATACAATAAACTCACAAAAATATACCTGTGAATTCACTTTCAAAGAAAACAATGGAAAATTCTAATCGAATTACTTTTTAGAAAAAAGTGCTGAACTGTTATGTAATACCATTCCTCTTGTATGACAATCTATGATGGCCAATCTCTTCACAGTTGAAGTGACTAGAGGCTAAAGAGATGCGGGTCTACAGAAGAATGATGAGGATACCATGGACTATGCGAGTAACGAGGAAGCTTTAAGGAAAATGAAAATAAAAAAAGAACACATATACTCAAGATAAATATTTTTAAAAAAAAAGTAATTTCTATGGTACAGAATGAGAAAAAAGAGCGTGGAGAATTTGACAGACTCTGGGACATACTGAAGGCAAGAGAGAAACATCGAATAACCTATGTGGGACACTTGTGTAAATTGATGGCAGAACAAGGAATGAATGGGCATAGCGAAATGATAAAACATATTCAGAGCGAGAAAGTATATGAAAACCAAGAAGAAGAAGAAGAAGAAAACTATGAAGGGGAGGAAGAAGAAGAAGAAAACTACGAAGAGGAGGAAGAAGAAGAAGAAAAAACTACGAAGAAGAAGAAGAAACTACGGAGAGGAGGAGGAAGAAGAAGAAACTACGAAGAGGAGGGGGAGGAAGAAGAAGAAACTACGAAGAGGAGGAGGAAGAAGAAAAAGAAAATACGAAGAGGAGGAGGAGGAGGAAGAAGAAAAAACTACGAGGAAGAAGAAGAAGAAGAATCTACGAAGAGGAGGAGGAGGAAGAAGAAGAATCTACGAAGAGGAGGAGGAGGAAGAAGAAGAAACTACCTAGAGGAGGAGGAAGAAGAAGAAGAAACTACGAAGAGGAGGAGGAAGAAGAAGAAGAAACTACGAAGAGGTGGAGGAAGAAGAAGAAGAAACAACGAAGAGGAGGAGGAAGAAGAAGAAGAAGAAACTACGAAGAGGAGGAGGAAGAAGAAGAAGAAGAAGAAACTACGAAGAGGAGGAGGAAGAAGAAGAAGAAGAAACAACGAAGAGGAGGAGGAAGAAGATGAAGAAACTACGAAGAGGAGGATGAAGAAGAAGAAGAAACCACGAAGAGTAGGTGGAAGAAGAAACTACGAAGAGGAGGAGGAAGAAAAAGAAAAAAACTACGAAGAGGAGGAAGAAGAGGAAGAAGAAACTACGAAGAGGATGATGAAGAAGAAGAAGAAACTACGGAGAGGAGGAGAAAGAAGAAGAAACTACGAAGAGGAGGAGGAGGAAGAAGAAGAAGAAGAAACTACGAAGCGGAAGAGGAAGAAGAAGAATAAACTACGAAGAGGAGGAGGAAGAAGAAGAAAATACGAAGAGGAGGAGGAAGAAGAAGAAGAAACTACGAAGAGGAGGAAGAAGAAGAAGAAACTACGAAGAGGAGGAGGAGGTAGAAGAAGAAACTACGAAGAGGAGGAGGAAGAAGAAGAAAAAACTACGAAGAGGATGAGGTGGGAGAATAATAAAAAAACTATGAAGATGAGGATGAAGAAGAAGAAAAACTACGAAGAAGAGGAGGAAGAAGAATAAGAAAACTACGAAGAGGAGGAGGAAGAAGAAGAAAATCTACGAAAAAGAATAAAACGAAGACGACGAAGAAGATAAAGGAAGACGACGATGAAGGGCATACTATAACATTTTTGTGATAAGGCAAAGATTGTTCCAAATTGGCCGATAAGTTCTCATTTAACCACCGTATTCTGAAGATAATGCATCTTCAGATCACCAATTATTCCGGTATTCATAGAATTATTCGTATTAAAAAAATAATCAACTTACCTGAAAGACCGTGAAAGTCACCTGAAGCAGTTCGTTACTGAGAAAGATAACAATTTCCGAGAGGATGAGATCATGAAGTGCCTGAAAGATGGCAGAAGATAGTTCGACATGACTGTAAATATGTTGTTCAATAAAGCTAAGGTCGAAAAGAAAATGTCTTATTTTTTATTCAGTAAACAGAAATAACTTTTTTTTTTGCTTACCTGATAAAATCCTAGCTAGTTAAAAAAAGATTGAATGAAAAAATTAGACATCTTTTGCTGACTGAACTAGATCCATATCTCATGTATTATAGAGCGATATATCGCTGATAGATGTTTATCTTTTGTCGGATATCTCTTCCAAGTTTTTGGAGCCTCTGGATTGACTGTTGGATTTTGTTTCCTTGCTGTGCTTTGGTGGTTTTACAATCCCGCAGCAATTGACAGTCGTCTGCCTTTTTTTTTTAAGTGGTTGCCTTCAGGGATCTTCTGTGTTTTATTTAATCTTTTACTTAAAAAACTTTATCTTACTCAAATGAGCATTGTAACTAGAGGATAAGACTCAGAACATATTCAAATGATGATGTTATTTTAATGATATACTCACTCTCACGAGCGATTTAAGGGATATTAGGAAGTTTATCCTCAAAAGCTGACTATGGCTCAATTAGCGTTTACCAGCCACTCTTAGGAAAACAGTAACGATATTGTCATTGTTTGTTTAGGAAACTGAATTTAGCCGTTAAAGGTTTCTTTTTCTTATTAGAGCTTGCTATTAATTTAATAAGCTGACGATAATTCACGTGTTTTGGTAAAATAGAAAAAAAGATTTGCTATCGTTTCAACTCGTCTAAGCGTACATTATTTGTCCTCGTCGCCATATTTATTACAACGTTTCGGCCGTTGTACGCTCAGGCCTTCTTCAGGTGGTTGAAATGTCGAACTGAACCCTTTATTTCGCTCACTGGCGTAGACTGTTCTCGTTCCACGTGCCATGTTTAATGGATGTCAGTTATCAGTGATCTCCTGTTAATTTCTCTCTGAAAGTTCTGCACTGCCTTAACCGGGTATTGAACTCACACTCTTTGGGTCCTGTCACTGGATCTAACCAACGCCTTTATCCACTGTGCCATGTGTCGTCTAAGCGTGCACGTAAAATGTCACTAGCGTCAAGATTATTTCTGTTAAATGGACAGTTGCAAAAATATTGAACATTTGAGATTTTTTTTTAATTTGATTCTGAAAAGTCGGCTACGTCCACAGAACTTTATCACTCCTCGTACTGTATATAATATGGCTGAAACATACGAATCTTAAAGTGTGTCTATGTGTGTGTGTGTGTTTAAATAGGAAACAGAATCCCGACAGTGTTTTTAAGAGATATGACAAATGGTAAGCGTTTTATCGAAAATACATTTGATTACGCGTTTTGCCATTCGAGGATTCATCAAAAAGAGAAATGTGTATTTGTGTCTATGCATAAATAATGTATCATGTTACTTTATCTCTAAGCTGACATTTCTCGTGATTAAAGCAGAATGAAAATGAGTAACTTTAAAAAAAAAGCAAGTCGTTAATATTTATTAAGTATATTTTCTTTATAGATTTTAGTTCATGTCGAAAGCTGTCAATATATTTCCAAACATTTTGTATCGAATTAAAGGCAAATCATCATCCCATTTTTAGAATGACTCGAAAACAAGAAATTCATTTAGACTTTTATGAAATGAAACCCAGGCAAATCCTCATATAATCCTTAAGAATTATTTGAAAGTAAAAGATTCATGTTTTTTTTTTTGTTTATCCATGTGTTTTCCATGTCGAGAAGATGTTTTTTTAAATAACATACAGAATCTGGACAATGTTTTTTAAGAAATTTGACAAATGGATAACTTTTCATTTGAAATAGATTACGTGTTTCGCCGTTCAAAGCTTCGTCAGACTCCCCCCCCCCCCGAAAAAAACGAAAGAAATTATTTAAGCATACACACAAATTCAAATATCCGCATTCATTCTTTCTCTTTTGGATCTGATGGAGTTTTGAATGGCGAAACGTGGAATGAAATCTATTTTCGGCGCTATTAAACTTTCGCAACTCCGTTGCTTCTTGCCATTCAGCAAGGGTTAGGGTTATAAATCTCTAGAAACAAAATCAATCTTTGTAAAATGTTAAATACCTACAATTTTGTCAGGTAAACTGAAATTTACTGGTTAATTAATGTCAAATTTGAGAAAATTACCAGTTTCTTAACTTAAACTAAAATTGTTCAAGTGTAGATATGTTCAAGCATTATTCCTTGCATTTATTTGCCTCAAATAAGGGGACATAAGGCCAGTTTAATGCGCGGCCAACACACGTGTGTTATATGATGTCGCGGTAACAGCAAAAATAATCCATTGTATGAGGTCCACATATCAGTCCCGACTGCCGTACATGGAGCAACACATAGCTAAATGACAGGAAGCAACCGGGGGTGCGAAAGTATAATAGCGCACTATTTTCAATGAAACGTTTTCCATTTGTCAAATTTCTTAAATATATAAATATATATATATATATATATATATATATATATATATATATATATATATATATATATATAAAAGTGAACATAGAAGTCAACACTTAGAGGCGACAGTCTGTTTCATGCTAGACGCAATCGTAATGGCCTGACGCTTGCGTCTAGCATGAAACAGACTGTCGCCTCTAAGTGTTGACTTCTATGTTCACTTTTATATTTACACACGCTCTATCTCTGATAGTGAGCACTTTATTCCATAAATATAGCACATCTTAAGAATATATATATATATATATATATATATATATATCTGTGTGTGTGTGTATGTAACATTTCAACGGGCTTAATAGTTAGAAAAACTTCCCTGATTGATCATTTACAATTAGGTGAGTACGATCCTCATTACGTGCTTCATACTTGCAGCCTTGTGCAACATCTAAGCTACGTACAGTAAATCACATATATTATAAATATACTACAGTGTAAGCCGGATATAAGAGACCCGGATATAAGAGAAACCCGGATATAACAGAGATTTTCTCTGGTCCCAAATTAGAGCCATACTTACCTAAACAAAATAGACCAAACCCGGATATAAGAAAAACCCGGATATAAGTGACTTCTTCTCCGGTCCCAACAACTCTCTTATATCCGGGTTACACTGTAATTTAAAATATGGTCCCATTGTCAAATGAAACAGTATTAGGTGTTTCAATTTAATTCTATAATTAAATTTAAAGATTTAGTGTCTGTTTTTAAAACATGGTAATTCCTGTGTAGCGATGCGACCATATTTTTAAATTAGTAAATTTATAATAGTTCTACAGAATTGTATTGAGCACTGTTTGTTTTAAATAAAAATAATTAATAAAAACACCGGATTATAAATCTTACTCTTCTTTCTCATTATTTCTATCTATCTATCTATCTATCTATATATATATATATATATATATATATATATATATATATATTGAACAATGACATGATACTACAAAATTTTATTAAAGCCTTGAATAGTACCGATGATAGTATCTTAATACTAAAAAAGCATATATCAAAGGAACCTTTCTTCAGAGATCAATCGTTGATAAAAACAATTTTTTTTATTAATACTAAAAACAACAACCAAAACATTCGGCGACTATTCAGGTAGGAGAACAAACAGGCGCACGATTAAAAGATAAAAATCATCTATCAAATTTATAAAACAATTATATATATATATCCTGAAATAAAATTTGATTCCAGTTGAGCTCTCTAGGGAGGAGGTATGGGTTTGTAAACAGTGACTATTATAGCTAATATAGCGAGACTCTTCGCAAAAGCGAATTGAGTCACTGTCGGTCACTGGGTGTGTTTCTAAAAATAAACACCGACGGCTTAGTGGTAGAATATCCCACTGATACCAGTTTAGTCGGGTTTCGATCCTAGCTAGAAGAACACTGATGATCTGCGAAACGGTCTCTCTGTGGATGACTATATATATATATATATATATATATATATATATATATATATATATATAGGGTTGGTGCATAATTATCAGGCGTTTTTGTAGGTGTATTATTTGTTAATTGAAATTGATTTTTTGTTTACTTATTTTAATAAAAGTGTTAATATATTTTCAAGTTAGAAAAATGCTTGTCGATAATCATACGCTCCGGAATAATCATTTAAAATGTTATTGTTGTTTCTTTTTTTATCATAAATATTGTTTAAAAACGCCTGATAATTATGCACCAACCCAATATGCCATATTCTTCTCGGAGTATGACTTATCAATCAATTCGATTAAAATCTTGATATACTTGGACTAAATCTGCACAAAACTCAAATGTCGAACTCGACCCAATCTCTTTATTAATAGATCTCGAAATTGATCTGACATCTGATGAATATGCAGGTACGTGTACAAACTTGTCATTCGTCCATTTGTAGATTCAACACGAATAACATTTCGCCCGACTATGGCGTTGGGAACTGGAATTGGTTGATCTTAATGTTTGAACAGATTTCAATAGAAACAGCCGAGTAAAGGATTGGCGTCCGTTCTTCAAGTGGAAACATTATGATTGAATATCTGTCTTCAAAGTAGTCTTTAGTGAACAGAAGAGAAATTCCTCCAATCAAAATGAAATTTTGCTCTGAAGGAAATTAAATAAGATTCAAATTGGAAATTTTCTCTTAAATTGATACTTTAGTACAGGGTAAAAATGGCCAGCCAGCACGGATCAACTGTATTTCGATTGTAAAATCGAGAGAGATTGGCTTATTAACTATTGCTTCACAGCGATCCGAAGATATTTGTTTTCCAACATAATTTATACGAGGCTGCGATAGAGTATTTTATTTGGAGTGTTCAGGTAAAGTCATGCATTCCAATATTGATTTTCAACTTTGGCAAGCAAACCTGCCACACTTTGGCGCAACATGACATTTCTACTCCATATTGGTGTTTTTATTCATGTGTCAGATTAACATAAGTTTACCCATTAAGAACAATGTAATTTTCTTTAATTCGTAATAAATGTTTGGCTCTACAAGTTTCTAAACTTAATTGATTAGAAGCGTTAAAGCCAATATTTTAAATAAACATTATAATTTCTGATTTTCTTAAAATAAGTTTTGAAAAAATGACAATTGATATTTAAAAGAATTTCAAAATGAGATTTCCAGTTTTTTTATATTAGGTTGGTGCAAAAATAACGACGTAATAATGTCGTTTTTTGACGTATTTTTCAACATCAAAAAACGACATTATTAACTCATTATTTTTGCACCAACCTAATAAAATGGAAAAAAAAATAGTCAATTTCAAAAAAAAAAAAACAAGACTCAAAAAAAAAAACAAGATTTTTAACGAAAATTTCGTTCCGTTTAAAAAATCGAAAAAAATACTCCAAAAATACTTTGATCTTTCCTCTTAAAAATAACATAAACATTTAGACGATAAAATTTTGTTTTCGTCAAGTTTGGCGTCTTTTTCATCATGCTATACTCTTTTTTAGTGATCTCGTGGAGGTACCTATTTGTAGGTCTGCTGAATTGGATCGTAATTACGATTTCAATGTAATAAATTATAAGCATGGAATATTAGTGTTTAAGCCTTTTTATTATATATATATATATATATATATATATATATATATATATATATATATATATAATATCAATTGATAATTGGTAGGAATAATACAAAGGAGGACATTAATCCAAAGATAGCTGAAAATAAGTAACAGAACAATATAATAAGTACAAACGATCCTTAAAAATGCATTCGGTTATAATTTATTTCATGAATATATCCAAATATTCATCTCTCAGACCGAAGTCGTTTTAATTAAAATACTTAAGTCTGAAAAGATGGATATTTGAATATATTCATGAAATTATAACCGAATTGATTTTAAGGATATATATATATATATATATATATATATATATTAGAACTTTAAAAACGTACATAGTAAAAGAACATTCATGATAAAAAAAAGAAAAGTCAAAAAAGTACATATTACCGTAAATTGATGATACCGGAATATAACTGTTAAAAACAGCCAGTTTATCAGTTCAAAGAAAATATCCTGGACAGAAAAAATATGGATAGGGTTTAAGAAATATACAATTCCAGACTAATGTTATGTACAAACAAAAGTATAACATTAAAGGCGAATTATCGTTAATACCATCAACCACACCTCTTGTTTAGAGAGATGCTTCTATGACTTAATGTTTACATTTTTTGTCCTCGATTTGGGTACTGATGAGAGAGGTCCGATAAAACATTTTAGTTTTTTTTTAATCATTATATTGCAGGATAACTAATTTATGGTAATATATATTTTGTTGCCCTTCTTTTTTCCTAAGATTGTTCTTTTTAATATATCTTATATATATATATATATATATATATATATATATATATATATATATATAGAGAGAGAGAGAGAGAGAGAGAGAGAGAGAGAGAGTTAATGGCATTGAAAGGTATATATTTATAGGCAAGCTTAATTCATCACAACAAAACCTGTGCATGTTATATTTTTACTCTGTCCTGGACATTGAGTTCTACCTGGATTCCATCCTCTTGGAATATATATATATATATATATATATATATATATATATATATATATATATATATATATATATATATATATATAATTAAGTTATGAAGAACTTGGTAATCCGTATGGGTAATCCCAAGGATGATGAAATAATGAGAGCTTAATGTAAATCCAGAGCTAATATTTAAAAGAAAAACAAACCACTTTAAGGTTCCATTATGATAAAAATAAAAATAAATTATCATAATGATACCTTAAAGTGGTCTGTTTTTCTTTAAAATTATAATATATATATATATATGAATGAATGTCACAAGCACACGTTCCGTAAGTGTATGCACCCAATATGTACTGTAGCCGTAACAGTGAAAGAAAGAAATAACCTGACGGAGCCTCTTACGATTGGTTTTGAATTAACTATCTTCCTTCTGTACTGTTTACTAACGTTAAAGAGTCTAGTCTGCCCTGCTATTTGACCTATAGAGGTAGAAGGAAATAATTCATACCTTTACATTTGTGTGAAAAAAAGCAAACAGATTCTCTCGAATTTGAACCTGGCACGCTGATTTGACTTTTCACAACGCTGTCTTTTCACTACCCGCCATATCTACGTGTATGTATTAAGTTGGTGCAAAAATAATGACGTAATAATGTCGTTTTTTGACGTATTTTTTAACGTCAAAAAACGACATTATTACGTCATTATTTTTGCACCAACCTAATATCAATTATCGAATAGATTTAAAATTATTTATTTATTTATTAGGTTGGTGCAAAAATAATGTCGTTTTCTCACATACGTTACTATGTGAGAAAACGACATTATTTTTGCACCAACCTAATACTTTTTAGCTTCTGAATTTTATGGTAAAGACTGCAATAAGCTTAGTATGGCGCGTACATCAAATTCCTATATTGAACATAAAATTGATAACATATCCCATTGATTAACTTGCTATTTGTTCTGTCCAAGTTCCATGTGTGCTGTTATTAAGGAATATTGGTTGCTAGGCATTGCTATTTCTAATGTACGCCAAATGTTAGTAATCTATTTCAGTATACGATATAACATTAATTGTAAAAAAAATGATCATTTTACATTCCTGCAACACTGAAATCCGAACACGCATTGCAAAAATAATGATGTAATAATGTCGTTTTTGACGTATTTTTTAACGTCAAAAAACGACATTATTACGTCATTATTTTTGCACCAACCTAATATAAATTAACAATCCTCTTATATCGGAATCAGTCATGGACAGTCACCTCACAGATGAAGAGGAGAGTGGTGACAACAGAAAAATATTTATACAGAAGGATGCTGAGAATACCATGAACGCGGCGCATAAGGAACGGAATCTTAAGAGGAATGGAAATAAACAGAAAACTTACATTCATAATCAGAAAGAGAAAACTGAACGCCCTTGGCAAATAATCAGGAAGGAGGGTTTGGAAAATTTGATACTCACAGGACATACCGAAAGATTTAGGGATATGAAGAAACAGCAGGGCACCTGATTGATGAGATTGTTTGAATGAATGGTGGAAGGTGGAGGATGGCAAAGGGACAGACGTTACTAAGAACTACAAGGGATAGAAAGTCGAGGAGAGTCATGATCGCCTACAGCCTTAAGGGAACGCGGCACAGATTAAGAAATGTATGGATCAGTGTGTTTACACGTGATTTCCCATGGAAGATTAATTTACCCCTTTCCCATGAGTAATTGTAGTAACTGTAGGCTTGGAAAATTTGATACTCACAGAACATATCGAAAGGTTTAGGGACATGGGGAGATAGCTGGACACCTGATTGACGAGGCTGTGTGGATGAATGGTGGAAGGTGGAGGATATCAAAGGTACAAACGTTATCTCTATCTATAAAAGGCAGGATGTGTGTGTGTGTGTGTGTGTGTGTGTGTAACGAATGCACGGCCGCAATTTTCCGACGGATTTGCACCAAAATTTACATGCACATGCTCCGAGTTAGCGGAAAGACCAAGACTGACCTTGCATTTCTCAACTCCCATCGATAGTGAAAGCAATCGATTTTTTCATGCTTCTACGGCAGTTTTCATGTAGTTTTCGGCCATTTGGTACTGGCCAGAGTGAGAGCCTATAGCTGGCTGCCACGAATAGGCAGGAAGATTCTATTGGCCAGCGTGAGAGCCAACAGATGACTGACACGAATGTTAACTAGCATGCTAGTATGCAAAAAAATCGATAGCTGCATTCGTCACAAATGGGAAAAATTGAAATCTGCATGGCACTTTACTCCAATTTGCTCATTCGCTTGCTTAAACTCAACGTTGATTCTGATTCCGCAGAACTGGCTTGGGTGTGAAAAAGTATTTGTTGTTAACATTCTTTTATCATTCGGTTTTTCTAGTTACGAGTCCTTTTTAAAGCTGATCGTTTTGTGTTCATTTTGTTTAGTTCTTTTTTCGTAACAGATTTAATGTTTAGTATAGAGCTTAGAAAAAATTCGCAGTGTGAGATAGGCAAGAAGTAAGGCATGTAGCAACATCAGCATGGCAAAGGGCACTCCTTTAAAGGCAAGGAAGTGCAAAAATATTTTAAGTCAAGTGATAGCGATTGCTGTATGAGTCGTACGATTTTTGAATCAAGCACGGGGAACGCGGGAACTACAAGGGATAGAAAATCGAGGAGAGTCATGATCGCCTACAGCCTTAAAGGAGACCACACATAGATTAAGTATTGTATGGATCAGTGTGTTTACACGTGATTTTATGCAGTAGATTAATTTTCCCCTTCCCCATGAGTAACTGTAGGAAACTGACATCAACTGCTGTGATCACAATTCGAAATTTGACGCACTATTCTTCTGAGCGCTGTTAATGACTTCTGAACTAAAATATTTCTGAAGCTTGAACATTCACCCCCCACCCACCATAGCCAATATTTTAACCTCTAATCTATCAGCGGGGGTAATACTTACATCCGTGTTACCGCAAAACCATACGGTGTCGATGAGATACAACAGAGTGACTGAACAAATTTGTTGGAAAAAGCCATTAATCAGAAGAAGCGACAATTACACTGAGTGATTTTTTTTCTTTGTGAACACTGAGGGAAGTCTGACCTTTTACAATAATGTCACTTGTGCAATCCGGTAAAAAAGATTTTGCCGACCACATCAAAAGAATTGATAAATTACGAAAGAAATGCCGGCAAAATTACCGACAATTGCATTGGTTTTATTTACAATGGCTTGAGTGAATTCTATCCGATCACGTCTGCATAAAATAAATGACATTGTCTCTCTCACTCACCCTTTCTTTCTTTGATTTTTTTCATTTCTCTCTACCCGTTTTAATCTATCTATCTATCTATCTATCTATCTATCTAATCCAAAACAGACTGTATCTATGCATTTTTCTATCTTTCTGCTTGTCTGTCTGCCATTTTTTCAACGGCGATTTTTTACTTTGGTAAACTAGAATTTTCTGAAGACTAAGTCTGGAATATCGGGACTGATCAACCTGGATGAGAGATGTTTTACTAAAACATAAAATTGTTAATATCAAATGACTGGATACTTTATATATATATATATATATATATATATATATATATATATATATATAATTTCCCTGACGATACGTAGGTTTGCCTGGCTCTTTAGTTTTATATTAGGTTTCCTCTACTCCGTGTAATGAGCACTTTATGAAGTTGCTTTTACTCGTTTGGGGTTTTTTTTTTCCTTTGGACCCTGAGCTTGAACCCTGGACGATTGTTTTCGCCTCAGTTTCATGTTCTTATTTCTTTCTTTTTTTATTCCTCATTTTTCCTTGGGTACAAGTTTGTTCTACCACAAACCAACATACACAAGGTTTTTCCAAGCGAGTACCACCATTTATATATATATATGTAAGCAAATAAAAATGGATATAAATCCGACAGAATGGAGAAAAATATTTGGAAAAAACAAACAAAAATCCTTAAATGCAATAATTTTCAGTTATCTGTTTTGGATAAGTCTTGTTTTTATGTCCATCGTCTTTGTCATGTTGAACTGATTATGTTAATTGCATTTTAATGAATATTGTCCTGATGAAGGTTTATTAAACCGAAACGTCAGACGTTGACATTTCATTCATATTAAAACAACATAATTGCATTTAAGGATTTTGTTTGTTTTTTCCAAATATTTTTCTCCATATATATATATATATATATATATATATATATATATATATATATATATATATTATATAAAGAAATATAGTCTTAAGGTGTGCTATATTTATGGAATAAAGTGCTCAATATTAGAGATAGAGCGTGTGTAAATAGAAAAGTGAACATAGAAGTCAACACTTAGAGGCGACAGTCTGTTTCATGCTATATGCAATCGTCAAGCCACGTGGCTTGACGATTGCATATAGCATGAAACAGACTGTCGCCTCTAAGTGTTGACTTCTATGTTCACTTTTATATTTATATATATATATATATATATATATATATATATATATATATATATGTATATATGTATGTGTGTGTGTGTGCGTGTGTGCGCGGGTGTATGTATGTAACTCACAATATTAGTCAGTTATAGGTTTTCAAAAACAAATATTATTTAAGAGATTCAATGGAATATTTGCATCACTAATGTGTCGAATATTTCACATCATATTTATCAGAATTATACTTTCTCTTTGACATGTCCCATGGGGCCAATTATTATTTTTTTTAAATTACCGTTATTTCCAAGTTTCAGGCACTACAATAAGCAATTTTTAATACCCCGGTCCTCCACAGGTGTCCACGGGTGTACGAGATCACGACTCTCTATATAGTCTTTTTTTTTCTTTTTTTTTTTAAATATCTGTAAATTGCCGTGACTTCTTGGGAAATTTAGTATTATTCTTTGCCGTTACCTTCTCGATGGCTTAGAAATCAGAGTAGTTATTATCTTAGACTTGTTGCTACCCAAGATTAGAGATCCCAGCTTTGAGAGCCATTTAACCAATAGCAATAGAGAAAGAGAAACAGATGAAAAAGAAAAAGAGAGATAGAGAAAAAAAAAACGGTCATACCTTTCCCATAGGTGTTTGTGCGAAAGTGAATTCAACTGGCTCTGGCCACAAGTTGAACTCGCATCATCAAATCCATTTTCCGCATTTATATTTGTCATACTATCAGTATAACAAGCCAAAAGCTATCATTACAGAACGTGCACAAAATCTGAAAAGAAAAATGCTTTAAAAAAATAAAACAAAAACAAAAAAAAACAAAAACAAAAAAAACAAAAACAAAAAAAACAAAAACAAAAAACAACACACACACACACACACCATAAAATAGGGACATTGTAGTGATGACAATATTATAAAGACAACGTATTTTCTAGGTTCGAAAACAATTTATACAAGTGGTTCATCCATATATTTTTATGAGTTATTACATGTCTTCATAAGAAACCTACAATGCTGTAGTCAGAATAACGTTCTAAATTTCATCTTTGCTAGTAAATTGCCGTCAATTAATGTGAACCACATTGGGCTTACAAGCGGACATTTGGTATCTTTGGGAAATTTCCCAAGTGTCATGTGCTATATCTACTCTGAAAGTAGACTGTCTCAGGATTTTAGAATTGGTTTACCTTTGTGCTAAATCCAAGTATTTATCATGTTATGATCGTTTGAAATTACTCAGAGTTCAACCAAGTTTAATCATTTACTTTTAGATAAGTTGCTTTTTCCTGCCTATTTTCGCATTGCAATTTTGTTGAAATTAATATTATTAGTGAACAGGTTTAATCTGAGACTCTTTTTCAAAGTGACCTATATGAAGAGAATTTGTGGCTCTACATAAACTTAATTTTAATAAACGTTATTCTTTGTTATATTTTGCTTGTTGTTTTTGGCCTCTGATGAACTTCAAATCACGCTAACAAAAATGGCTGAAACAATTTTCCCTTTTCTTGTAAATTTCGAAATATTGAACCAGTTTAAATCTGCAAAGTTAAAAAAAACTGGTCTTGAAAAGATAGTTAAAACATTCATTTCCATTAATATGTTAAATTGATCATTGCTCATGTTTGGCACCATATACAGGGGACAAAATATCATTTTTTTATATAAATTTCCTTGTATTTATTCGAAAATCATGATCTAGACATCTCTTTCTATGTTTAGGCGCTGAATCCAATTTTGGAATATACAATTCCTTAAAAAAACTCTAGACGAATTAAATGCCAATTTTAAGGACTTTGCGGAAGTTTCGTCTCTTGATTCCAGGCCGGAGTTTCTAGAACGAACCCCCTCCCCCTACCTATTTAAAATTTTTAAAATTAGAAATGTGAAAGTTTTGTTTTAATCATTCTATTATTATGTACAAATAGCATTGATTCATTTCCGTAACTGAGCTAAAAATTATTCGGCTTTCGATTTCTCGACGTCTTTTTAGAAAGGTCATCGGCCTCACGAGTTTTGTTCCATGATTTACAAACAGACATCTGGCGCTTTTCAATGCTGCCACAACGACTAAAAGAATTTTAACATGAAAAAGACAGATTTTTTTAGAACTTCTCTCTTGACATGGGACATTGAGCGGCTTTGTAAACGCTTTTGAACTCTGCTAAGGCTGGAAAGCGTGAACTGGGCAGCTCTAGCTCCAGATATGTCGCAGATCATTTTTCGTCTAATCTATTTTAAAGATACTACATGTCAATTGGATTAAGGTGATACGTTAAAATTCGTTTTCAGATTTAGTTCACTGCTTAAATCCTATAACTGATTAGCTGATAAGAATCGATCATTGTATCAGTCAGCGCATATTAATAGCAGATACATATTACCCCACAGCTGAAACTAATTGCATTTATCTCTTAAGTCATTTGAGAGAAAATGGAGATATAATAGGATGTAAGTTTTAAAAATTTAATAGCAGTAAATCGATTTGCCTATCGTCCGGTTCACACTCCTCCCTAGTCTTTTGAAAAAGAGTAGAGGTTTATCCTTTGTTATCCTTTGTTTATCCTTTGTTTCTTTTTTAGGATTATGTTTCCGGTTCCTTCTAGTTTCATTCACTTTCACTCCCAAAAGCCCCTGATTGAAGACAAAAGTAAAAAGTGTAATAGATCAAATTATTTTCTCTCTCTAGAAAACTGGGCGCTCATCAAAACTATCTAGAAAAAACATCGGGATCAGTCTTTGTTAAAAATTGCCATTTTTTTTTATCAGTTCACCTTAAGCCAGGCGATAAACCTAGACGAAAGGGGCGTTTGGGAGTGAAAGCGAAGGAAACTAGAAGGAACCGGAAACATAATCCTAAACAAGAAACAAAGGATAAACCGCTACTCTTTTTCAAAAGACTAGGGAGGAGTGTGAACCGGACGATAGGCAAATCTATTTACTCCTATTAAATTTTTAAAACTTACATCCTATTATATCTCCATTTTCTCTCAAATGAATTAAAAGATTGATTCTATTTAGGCTTATCAATCTTCTTCAGGATAATTGATTAATAATCTTCTCCGAAGACACACACGTCATTTTAGTACTTTCAAAAATGTTTATCCTCTTCAAGAATCGTGTTCCTGTCATTCTTGTCTATTAGCGATCAAAATGAATAATCTCACCTCTGGTAATTTCAATCAATTAATTTTTCTAGCCACGTCGGTGCGGGTCAAGAATACGCTGACATCATCCTCGTGCAGACAGCTACCCACCACGCCCCAAAACAGGGTCCAGCTGCTTACCTTACCTTTGTCTACCTTTTTGACTCTCGTGCAGATAGGACTTTTGATTATGGTTCAAAACAGGCCTTTGTATAACGTCTTGATTCTTCGTGTAAATTTGATCTATGCTTACCCTTTTGACTCCCTTGCAAACTGGGTCTATATCTAACCTTTTTAATTTCGTTCAAATTTATTATATGTCTATCCATTTGACTACCGTGTAAAGTGGGCCCATGTATACTTTTTTGATTCTCATGCTACCCGCTTCTAGGTCTACCATTTTGGTTCCGTGGAAACCGGGTCTACATCTACCCTCTTGACCATCATGTAAACCAGACCTATGTATACTTTGTTTCCTCCCGTACAAATCGGAAATATATATATATATACCTATCTATTGTTTATCAAAACGATAGAATTCGGCAGTAAATGACGTGAAAAAGTTTGATAGCCGTAAAATCAAATCAAAACAATTAAGTTTTTGAACCGGGATCTTCAATTTTGTTACTTATATTTTGGAAGTGAATTCTAGACTCTCAAATCTTGATATTTTTTTCTGAAATGAAAAAGCAGACTGTTCGGTTAAGTAATTTTAAAAATCAATTCACGTATAATTACAAATTGAATTTATCACTTTTCGCCTAAAGCGGTCGGTCCATGATTTGCCGGTTACGTTTTGAAATAATTGAGGCCAGACGTTTTTTTTTTTTTTTTTTTTTTTTTTTTTTTCAAATTCATCAGACGATAAAATTGACCTCGATATAGATCAAGGGAAAATCGTTTTGAGAATTTCAAATCGAAAAAAAAAAAAATCGAGTTTATTTTTTTTTTGTTTCTTGTAATAATAAAGTGATTAAAAGAAGCTTTCGAATATTGAAAGCCGACAAAATTCCTTTTTCTTCCTGTCTGACAATTTCAAAGAATGTCGAATTGCGGATGCTATTGCAAGCGAACTTTGGAACGATCCTAAGCACTATTCTCAAATGAATGCCATTTTGGTAGCGAAATAATTATTGCAAATCACCAATATCACGATAAAAGAATTGAAAAGATTTTCGTTAGAATAGGTTTTAATCGCATTATTTGTATTCTGCTAAAGTTAATGAAGTTTACTTTTTCAATATGAAAAATAAAACGGAAAAAGTATCTGCCTTAATACCATCGTCACAGTTGTCTATTGTTCAGGATCTTCAATAGACGAACTGATAAATCTTTTCAATTTTACCAGATTTAAATTTAAAAAAAAATAACAACAAAGAATGTTCTTTATATTTGCCTCAATTGCAAACTGTTGGGGCGGCCTCATGGTTGAAACAGTTACGTATTCTCTATTGTTGCCAGAACTCGGCTTTGCCAGTATTACAAATGACAATTTTTAAAGCGGGTAGACCCACTTTCCAAAGAAGACAATCTAGCGCCAACTTTTTTTTAGCTTAAACATGAGCTTTACTAAGGTTATCAAATATGGACTCTTTTAACAGCTACTTCATCATTTAGCAGTGGTCAACAAGATAACTTTACGACTGTAGAGAGATCAAACCCTACTAGTCCTGCAGCAGGCATAGTGAGGTCGATCATAATTATGTGTCCTACAATTATGACCCTGTTCCCAACTAAGAGATCTCAACTACGCTTACACTGGGTGCAGGGGAGACCCGCCTGGTTAGTATCATTGTAATGAAGTCATTCTCTACTTAGTGGCTGATGCAGTTGAGTAATTTATCACAGTAACCGTACATGGTGTTCAAACTTAAGGAAAAGACTATGTTTTAATGTAGATGTTAAAGGTGTGAATGTTTTCCTCACTTAGAGATTTGGGGCAGCACAAATTTCTTTCATGGACTATCACGTATGACATATATTTGAACTGCTAGGGAAATTTTATTTATTGGGGAAATATATTAGAATATTCAAGAACATTTCCTGGGTATAAGCTGCCTATACAAGGATTGTAAATGTTGTGAACGACGAGGGAAAATTTTTTGTTGTTTTATCTTCCGGTGTGAGTTCGAATCTTCGTCGCCAATTTGTTGTGGACGAGGGAAGGATTTTTCTGGTCTCAAATGAATGACAAACGCAGGAATGAAATATAGCAAATAAATGTATTGACTCAATTATACAATTGGTAATACGGTTAGTAGATCCAGAAATGCGGTTAGTAGCAATAATAATATATATACAGTCTGGAAAATTCAGTATCGAAGTAGGACTTCCTTCTGAGTCTACGTGCTCGCAACTGTGACTCCTACAAAGCGGTTACCTCACTCTCTCACTGTATCAGTGTATCTCCCCCGGGTATTCACCGGCAGCAGTACAAGTACACACTGGTCGAGTCCACTGGTATGAAAAAGGGGTGGACCCTATAACAGTAAATGAATTGGACAAGTATACTAAAATCAAGAAGGGGCTTATAAAAAGGATGCCCCTTTTCAGTGGATATATTTAACCTTTTTTTTTTTACAGCGAGGTGAACCTAGGGAGCTTTTTGGTGGGTACAGCCTTAATAGCATAAGAGACACGGATGATACCGTGTTGATGGCAGGCACAGAGAGAAAGCTGCGGGGACCTTTAGAAAAGTTAATATAGAAAGACAATTGTTGAGAAGAAGAACAAACCAAGAGGCGAGCAAGAAATTGGGGACGTTCAAATCAAGTAAGTACAGAAATATACCTGGAAAGTGTTATAATAAACGATGGGAAAATATGGCACTGAAATCCGAAGACATATTGGAATAACGAAAGCTGCAACCCGAAAGCTAAGCAACATATTAAGAAACAGGAAAATGTCGGCAGAATCAAAGGAAAGCGTCTTTAAATGCTATATAGTATCAGTTCTCCTAGATGGCAGTGAATGTTGGGCAATTACCACGCAGATGAAGAGGAGACTTGAAGCAACAGATTCTACAGAAGGATACTGAGTATAACATTGGTAGAAAGTTTTAAGGAATATGAAAAAAATGGTACTTAGAGACAGTGAAAAGTCCCGGGATGCATAATAAGGAAAGAGCGCTTGGAGAAACTGACACTCTTAGGATGTACTTAAGGCAAGCGGAGCAAAGGGAATAGCGAGAATCTATCTAACGAGATTGGATAGGTGTGATAGTTGAGCGACAAACATCGCTTAACGCGACAAAGGATAGAAAGTAGTGGGGAGCTATAATCGCCCACATTTTGATGGGAAACGGTGCGTTGAAAACAAATTTGATATTAACGAGACATCTAGTGAGTACCGAATGCACTATGAAAGGCTAACGCAACAGAGCTGCTTAAAGACAGCAGAAGACAGGCGCCACGGTCAAATGTTTAAATATGCGCCAACATGTGCCTAGACAATCTCTGATCCTTGCGTCGCATTAAACTAGATATTCATTCACGAACATGCTCAAGACTAACACGAGATGACTTTTTCCTGTTCAGTGTTTTCACCTCTCGAAATGTTCTGGTGGAGGAGAGCGATCTTCCCGACTTTTTTTTTTTTTTGTTGCCAGTGATATGTAATGAATTGATGAAATGAAATATGCAGATACCCCGTAATGTGATCAACTCAAGCAAAAGGCAAACAAAGAAATAAGGAAAAAAATACATAGCTGAAATTTCTGAAAAATAAAAATCATCAAAATCACTGAACATCGTTTAATGTTTTCTTAACAAGCTGACGCACGCCCGTTGCCTACTGGTAGAAAAAAATGAATTTACAATATCTACAGGCTGGTATGCGTCGGTTGTTGCCGGGGAAAGTGGAATTAAATGGTATTGTGTGTTCTTAGGAAATATTCAGCGACTGGCCGGTTTTTGTCGGTGTGAATTACGGCTGATCTCATTAAGGAAAATATCACTAAATATTTAACCATCACGTACAACATGGAAGAAAACAAATATTTTCTATTCTATAGAGTTTATGGATTTGTTTCTTTAGAAATGTTTCGTCTGAAATATTCTTCGGTCTCATGCTATTCAAATTTCTGAAATTAAGGATGTTTTGTCATTCCATCGAATTTTTGATAGATTGTTTTTTTGGTGTGTGTGCGTTTGTGTGCGTGTCTGGGGTGGGGTCAGCACAACACTTCAACCAATAAATTCTTCAGCCATTCCGTATTATTTGAAATATCAAATAAAATACTGTTATGAATAATCAAGAGTGTTTTCCCCTTGTTTCGTTACTCTCCTTTTTGAGAGAGCTATTTCTGTTTACTGGGACTATAAAAGGAAACTATACACCTTATATTATCAGTTGAAGAAACCTTCCTTAAAACCTATACCTGCATACTTTTGTCATTGCAAATACATTCATTATTCCAAAGATTCTGAAGACTCTTGCAGTTATTTTTTTTTGTTTTTACATCTCTAAAAAATCTGCATGATTAAATACTACCTCCATTTCGCCGATGATCGGACTCCCAATTATATATTGATTTATATTATGTAGTGATTTATATTATGTAGTGATTTATATTATATAGTGATTTATATTATGTAGTGATTTATATTATGTAGTGATTTATATTATATAGTGATTTATATTATGTAGTGATTTATATTATATAGTGATTTATATTATGTAGTGATTTATAACAGTTAAAATGTGACACAGAATTACGCAAGGATGCAGTTTGTGTTAACGCGGAAAAAACAAAATCAAGAATACAGTTTTATTTTGAAGTTAGGGTTTACTTTCCCATTTCTTTGCCCTGTCAATGGCGTCAGGAATACACCGACTAAATCCTCTATAGAAGGGTAAAACCCCCGTAAAAGAACTCCATTCCACATGGATGCAGACACAAGCGTAAACCTGGCCAATGTTTACGCAAAAGCTCAACCATAAATCCGGTCAATTTTTGTGTATACGTTCAACCACAATCACGCCGAACGCCGAAGTATAGGCTCCATCATAAACCCGACCAATATTTACGTATAGGCTCCACCATAAACCTGTCTAATGTTTACGTATATGTTTCACCATAAACCCGATGTTTACTTATAGGTTCCGCCATAACCCTGTCTAATATCTACGTATAGGCTCCACTATAAACGTGTCTAATATTTACGTATAGATTCCGTTATAAACCTGACTAATGTTTACGTATAGACTCCACCATAAAAACGTCGAATGCTTACGTATATGATCCACCATAACCCGATCAATGTTTTCGTATAGGAACCACTATAAACCCAACCAATGTATACGTATAGGCTCCACCCTATATCGAACCAATATTTTTATATAATCTCAACCATAAACCCGACCCATATTTTCATATATGCTCCACCATAATCCCGACCAATATTTGCAGTCAGATTCACCTATAAGCCAGACAAATATTAGGACGAGGCACAAACGATCCGAATCAAAAAGCTAACTCTGGCATATGGTTAGAGAGATATTTTAAATCAGAGAAGTGCAAGTTAGAAAGAAAGAAAGAAAGAAAGAAAGAAGGAAGAGATAGAGAAAGAGAGAAGGAATGGTTTCAATATAGCGAAAGAGAGATAAATAATAAGACACAGGAAGAGTGTTTTTTTGGGGGGGTGGGGGATGAAATTTACCCAATACTAGGCCCACAATACACTGAATACAGAGGTTTACTGAAAGAGGTTGTACAGACTTAAGAATCGGAAGTAAGTGCCGATTATGTGGGTATATGGAATTTTTTAAGGGTTGAGGCTAAAATTGAGATTAAGATTGCGGTGATCGGGAAATTTTCCTCTCGGATGTCTGTTCCACAAAGTAATTGGTAAAGAAGTTCTTTGAGTTGAACTTCCTTCTTACCAAAGGCATACATAGTGAATCAGTGTGATTCTACCTTGTGGCTGTATCAAGCCAGGTCTTGCCTATAAAGGTTTGAGTCGGTGGCACCAAAGAATGGAACTCGCGTGGGCATTTGTCATGGAAGTAGCTATAGACTAGTGATAGACTGGCGACGTTTCATCTGTAGGAAAGGGGTGGTAGGGTTGGAAATAAGAGGGTGAGCAAGAGATATAGGGAACGATTTGTCTAGAGGGTAACAAATGCATACTAGTGAAGTAATGAGGAAAGAGGAGATATTTTATTAATGAAAAATGGAAATAAAGAAAAAAAGAGAGAATGGCAAAAGAGAATGGCAAAATAAAGAGTGCTAGAGAGAGTGAGAGAGATTGTGAAGTAAAAGTGAGATGGGAAATGAATGAAAGAGAGTGCTAGAATGAGAGAGGGAGAGGGTGACAGAGATTGTGAAATAAAGGTGAGATGTGGAATGAATGAGAGTGCTAGAGAGAGAGAGAGAGAGAGGGGGGTGACAGAGTTTGTGAAGTAAAGGTGAGATGTGGAATGAATGAAAGAGAGTGCTAGAGAGAGAGAGAGAGGGGGGTGACAGAGATTGTAGAAATAAAGGTGAGATGTGGAATGAATGAAAGAAAGTGATAGAGAGAGAGAGAGAGGGGGGTGACAGACATTGTGAAGTAAAGGTGAGATATGGACTGAATGAAAGAGAGTGCTAGAGAGAGAGGGTGAC
>OZ010582.1:116710716-116730716 GCA_963932145.1 Acanthosepion lycidas | reverse complement strand
TATCTGCTCACGAAACGTACCTTAACGTAAACAATGATAACATATGAAATGGATATAGTCCGACAATTATTTAATATATTTTCTGTTTATACATCAAATCAGATCACTTGACGGTTCCCTATAGGAGAGAGGTTCGACGCATATTTTCTACGAAATTTCGTGAACATTCAGGCCGGTAATGTTATTAATACACTTTATTAAAAATAAAACAGAGCATTTACTTAAATAAATTGTATCTATTAACAATAATATTGTATAAATAGAAAATATATTAAATAATTGTCGGACGTAATCAATTTCATTATATATATATATATATATATATATATATATATATATATATATATATATATATGGGGTTGTTACGCGTTTTTGTGTCTTTAGATAAATGATAAAAATGGCAAGGACCTAATTTCCCTTTCCCCACTCTCTTTAATCTTTAATTTCTCAGTGGCCTATATAGAGAGCACGTGAAAAGAATCCTAGTCTTAAAATTACTTAAGGCGTTAAATTGACAGTCACCATGCAGTCACCATTCCTATGTCTACCCTCTCTCTCTCTCTCTCTCTCTCTCTATATATATATATATATATATATATATATATATATATATATATATATATATATATATATGTATATATATGAAAAGTATGTGCATATAAATATATATATATATATGTGTTTATATACGTATGTGCAATATATTATATATATTATTCATATATTATATGCGCGGTACATATTGGAAAGTGCTCAATATCAGAGATAAAGCTAACATATTTAGTTGGAGTGATGTGAGTTTGTGACCCTGGGTTTCACGTTTTTGTGATCGTCAGACACAGTAAACGTTTGTCTGACGATCGAAAAAGCGTGAAACCCAGTATCACAAACTCACATCAATCCAACTAAATATATATATATATATATATATATATATATATATATATATATATATATATATATGTGTGTGTGTGTGTGTGTGTGTGCACTGTTCGTGTCTGCTTTTTTTTTTCATTGACGTTCTTGCTATATGATGCTATAAAATTTGCTCAGAACATTCGCTTTCCGACGATGAAACCAGAGTTCTAATTTCATGATAGTCGATTTGTCAATGAGCATACTTATTTGCCTGGAGAAGCGATCCTTAACTTTAGCAAGTTCTTGAAAAATTATACCATGGGTTGAGCCAAGTATTGTGAAATTGGGCAAATGAAACTGTTCAAAGCAATCTGGGGAGTTAGGTGGCCAGATTTAAGGGGAGATGTGCTCTCAGAATTTATCTGACTGCCATGACTGAGTTCTCCTGCCTGTGTGGCATGATTAACAAACACAGGGATTCCAGCAGACACCCTCTTGACCCAGAGCAGCACTACCTCCACAAAGCTCTTGATGTAGGCCATCGTGTTGATTCTGAAACTCTGTAGGAAGTTGAATGGAGGTATAACTAGTTATCACCCCAGATGCCATAATGTTGACTGGATATTTGGTTTTCATCTCTATCACTAATTTTCATCTTTGAGGGACACGGTAAGTCCTCAGATTCAGACCCCAAACACTGGCGACAGAATCGTGTTTTATCGTGTTTTCAAATTGATTTCGTGCAAAAACAATTGTATTTTTCCAATTTTGGGCGCTGTCAGAACCACCGCAAGGTAATTTTACGCAGTCCTGTGAAGTTTTGTTGAAATCGGTTAAAAAATGTAGGAAATCCGATCCAATATATAAACGTACACACACACACACACACACACAATCTGCGTTTTATAATAAGTAAGATTTAAGGATGCTTTACATAATTTTTCATTTCAATATGTCTATAATTTAGAGGACACATGCCGAAGAGATATTGTCTACAAAATCTTCTCACAGACCCGTTTTTTTGTTCAGTTCTTTCATAAAACGACTACTGATACCGTATTTTCTATCATATAACTCGGACTGGCGTATACCACGCACCTATACGTTAGCAAAAAAAAAATGTATGCAACGGTTACTGGCGCGGAAATTGGGATTGGCGGCCCCAAGTCGATGCATTCGCTTTTGCACAGATGCCCTTGTAAAGGTATGAATCTATCATTTGCACTCCACTTTGAATAGTGGTCAATAACAGAATAGATTGGGATTTCTAGCTTTGGTTGACAACCAGTGTAGATGTAAAACAACTCTGATTTAAAAACCTGTTGGTTGTTGCATTTGCAATACAACACCGACTCCAAATTTGCTTACGAGAGAAACCACAGCAGCACGTAGTGTTATGACGCCGTGGACAAAATCTCCACGGGAGGGTTTGCTTTGTGAAATAATTTCAGCCTAAGCAAGGTGATAAAGCCACTAAGATACAAGAGATTACCGAGAGAAAGAAACAGAAAAGCCAGTTGAAAACAAAAACAAAAAAAAGATTCACAGAGTCAGAAGATGACGATAGACATTGCATTTAAATTTTTGAATATCATCGCTGACAGGAAAGCTGGAAGCTAGAAGGGATTTTCATAAGCAAGAAGTGCCAGAGAAGAAACTATTAGCATAGAACATGCGGTTTGAACTAGAATTTACAACAGGAAAATTATTATCGAACATCTACAGACACAGCCCGAGCTTCGCCGTTCTTACCTAAAGCTTGATGGTCTTATCTAAAGCAGTGATGGCCGTTAACACATCGGCGGTAGACATGGCGAAATGTAAGCCATATTTTTTGTCCGAAAGGGGGCTTTGCGAAATAAGGTGCTTAACCTATTCACTGTTGATTAGAGCTAAAAAGAGGTAAGAGACTAATAGGGTGATTATTTGAAGGATCAAAACGTTAACCGAAGTTCTTAAAAATAGGAACTACAGAGAAGGGATTCTAACAAGCTGGAAATCAAGACGCAGCGAGGCGTTCGTTGTAAAGTTTGGAGAAAACAGGAGTCAGTTCAGGAGTACATTTGGCCGAACCCGCATGCCTTATAGGGATCTCGTTTTGAAGTGATAGCAGAAAGCATAGACGAAGTTATGTGCTTGTCATTCAGTAGAACCTCCGTACTAGAGGGAAAATCGAGCAGAGATACTCCAGATGAATTGGGCGTGGAATTGGAAGAGAATTTGCAAGCAATGCCCGTTGCTTCATCTGCAGTAAATTGATATAAGAGGAGAGAGACTGAGGATTTGATTTTGTTTAGCACACTCTTGCCAGATTTGTGAAAGGTTATACGGTGACTCCTTCTATCAGCAAATAGTAATTTTATTTCTTTGGGGACACGTTTAATAGGAAGACATAATATAAAGATTGACAATGCATTCAAATTTTTGAAGATCAAAGTTGACTGGAAAGCAAGCAGACGAAAGAGAGTTACACAAGCGAGAAGTGCGAGAGAAGATAGTATTGTACTTATGATTACATATAGCCAATAGAATGATGAGAACATACTATTAGGTTGGTGCAAAAATAATGAAGGTTTTTGACGTATTTTTTAACGTAAAAAACCTTCATTATTTTTGCACCAACCTAATACTAATCTAAAATTATATATAGCAGTATTATATCCATACGATATAATGTCAAATGTAGCAAAATACAATCATTGCTTATATAAGCATAGATAAGAAGTAAACAATGCTTGTTATATTTCGAAAAGTATATATATATATATATATATATATATATATATATATATATATATATATATATATATATATATAATTTTCGACAACAAGACGCAATCGTCAGGCCACTACGATTGCATGAAACAGCCTGTCGCCTCTAAGTGTTGACTTAAAAGTTCACTTTTATATCTACACACACTCTATCTCTGATATTGAGCACTTTATCCCATAAATATATCACACCTTAAGACTATATTTCTTCATCTCTCTCCCCTCCTCTCTCCCCCCCTCTCTCTCTCTCTCTCTCTATATATATATATATATATATATATATATATATATCCTGGTAAATGAGAACAAATGGAGTATAATTCCACTGTCAATAGCCTTATGTTAAATTACCTTCCGACCTCTTTCTCTTTTACTTCTTAGGAAAGTTGAACGCCAGACTTCTGTACATCTTACGAAATAATGTAACCATTCGTATCTGTCTATAATGAAATTGTCTATGTAGACAACTTCGTGTCATGATCCATATAATAAAAAAAATCGGTGAATTTAGCGTAAGTCGTACTCAATTGGTTAATCACAGTAAAGCCCACAAGCCTATTTTTAATTCTGATTTTTTTTTCTCAAGAAAAAAAGAGGAAGTCTTGTTATCTATCTATCTATCTATCTATCTGACTATTTGAGTATATGGGACTAATACCAATATAAGATTTCTCACTTAGCTCATTGATGTTATTCTCAGCATCATCAATGTTAAAATTTAAAAGAAAACTGTTCAATTCATCTCTTATTTAATATATATATATCTATTTAATATATATTTAATATATATATATATCCTGAACTAAAATTATGCAAACTGCGACAGGAAAACTATTTAGATTTTAAACTGTCCGCTGTGAGGTACTAGGGAGCGTGGGCAACTGGCTACAGTGTTTTCATCTAGCTAATGACTTAACATTTTTTTCAAGATAGCATTATGGTTTGGATCTGATGCACACCGTGCGTTTGCTATTGAAACGTTTTATTTTTTAAGACTGGTGAATTTGCAATTGCAGCACAGAGTTCTTTTCGTAGTCATTTCATATTACGTCGGAATGATTCAGTTCCGGATAGAAAATCGGTACTGGTAAGGATTGAAAATTTCAGGCCCACAGGTTGAGCGCTTAAAAGACAGCCACCTGGAAGACATCAAAGCCGTCGATCACCAGAAAATGCCCTAGCTTTAGAAATCGTTTAAAACTGTTTATGGGAAAATACCGGCCATCATTTGGAGGATGTGATTCGTAAAACCAAATGAATAAAAACGGTAGTCGTTCGTTTAAACAACAGTAAAATAATCTTTTTAATAGTAGTTATCTTAGTATTTTAGCCAAACTTAAAAAGATGGGACATACTTCTGTCACACACTGTATAAATAATAATTACATTATAAAAAAAGGAAAAGTTAGCATCATTTAATCACTTTTGTTTATTAGATATTAAATTACATCATTTAGCATCCTCCATAATATATATATATATATATATATATATATATATATATATATATATATATATATATATATATAATCAAAACAAGCAAATAAAATGCGCGCAACATCACAAACTAACATGCGCAAGTGAGATATTTGCGTGGTCGTCTATAACGACTTTTACGAGCGCGTCAATAACGGCAAACGCGTTCAAGAAAATTTCATTGCATATAGATTTTACTTAAAGGAACAATTAGTTAGCTTATCTTCATATCCTGCCTGGTGGTAAACGCTGCTGGTAGTGCTTGGGGTGGCGGTCCCGCCTTAGCCACCGAAACCGTGATATCACCCCTGGTCGGCGGCTAATGAAGACAGGGTATCGCACGTGGTAACACACGTTGTATGTTATATATATATGTGTGCGTGTGTATATATATATATATATATATATATATATATATATATATATATATATATATATATATATGTATATATACATGTATATATATATATATATGTATATATACATGTATATATGTATATATATATATATATATATATATATATACATACATGTATATATATATATATATATATATATATATATATATATACATATATAGATATATATATATATATACATATACATACATACACACATATGTGTATTTGTGTGTGTGTAATGATTATATTTATAGTCGATTTTTCATATTTTATTGCTTTATAGAAAACCAGGTTACAGTAAAATTAGTTAATTGCATTTATGTTGTGATTTAAATCAGGATTTTTATGCAAGTTACTGTGATTAATTGTCTGTGAAAATGTATTTGTTCATCAACAATGTAATTAGGAAAACAGTTATTACCACGCGCTTGTTTAATATTAGCTAAATCTTCAGAGAAAATTGTTTTAGAGGAAGAAATTAATTTCGCACGGTTGATAAAGTCGTTTTTACGGCTTGAAACGGCAAGATAGCAGTTATAGAAATAGATAATACTTGATAGTTAAGAAGGCGGTAGTTTGTAAGGGTCGGGGTGTATGTTTGCCTGTTAAAAATGACTGTGATCATAGAAATCAATAAACACATAAAAAAAGTTTTCTTTTCATAAGTGCTGAATTCGTATGTGAAACTAAATACGGAATTACTTCCAAAAGTTTGCATTGTTGAATTATCCCACACTCTTAACGTTTACTAGGTAGCCTTGTATAAAGCAGTATAAAAAGAAAGAGCCACAGATTAACAATCACTATGCTCTTCAACCACAGACTGCCGTACAGACAACGACGTGTTTCATTTCCCCTCTTTTTTAAAATTTCCCCCAAGCAAGGCGGGAGTGTCACTAGCACGCAACGGGTTACAGAGGATTGAGAACAAGAGTAAAGAGGCGTGCATGAGGATACAGAGAAGATACGGAGAACAAGCTCAGGGTGTCAAATGTCGATTGACATTACACTTGACTATTTGAAGATTATACTCATCGGGGAAGCAAGTAAGGGGAAGGGAGTTCCACAGATGGGAAGTGCGAGAGAAAAAGCTGTTTGAGAAGAAGAGACGGTTACATTTAACCGCTTTGACAGTGAAAGGCTGGGGCGGAGATACCAGCCAGGTAGCGCGTTTAAATTCATGTAGTCAGGGAACCATTGAAAGTAACTCGTCAGAACAGTTGCCGTGAAAATATTTGTAAAAGACACAGCGGAAGGTCACAGAACATATGTGTGAAAGCGATTGTATACTCGATGCTAGATCAGGTATTATCATCTTGATTATTCGTCTCTGAGTTTTGTCAAGGACCTTGAGACGCACAGCGGGAGGATCAAACCATATATGACAGCATTATTTCATGCAAGGACGGATGGTTGATTTATAGATTTGAAGGATGACCTGGGGAGCTTCTTGGTCATATAATTATTATTATATAATATATTATATATTATATATAATATATATTATATAATATTATATTATTATATAATCATTATTAGATACAACAAAATGGACTGGTATCACTAGCCAATTACCTGTTTGAAAAAAAAATCATGATATATATATATATATATATATATATATATATATATATATATATATATATATATATATAAATAATTAACGAAAATCTTGGTAATCCGTATGAATAATCGTAAGGTGGATGAAATCCTGAGAGCTCGATGTTAAGTCAGAGCGAATAATTTAATTTAATTTAAAGAAAAACAGATCAATTTAAGGCTCCATTACTCTTAAAATTTCACTGGATAATGTACTGACTTTTAAAAATATTCTGAATATTGGGTCGCTCCTAATGTAGACGGTTCGTTATTAATTTCCTACAGGTCACCATAAACAGTTGTGATTTACATTTCAAAACTATCTCCATTATTTTTGCCTTGTGTCAGACACAGCTGATCTTATTAAATATTTAAGATTTTATCTCAAAAAGTATATTTCTATCTCTTGCTGTTCACACGCAAAATAGAATAGCGACGTTATGAAAAGTAATATCACGATTATCGTGACCCAAAAAATAATACGGTTAATTTTAGTACAGCGATATTTGTGAAATGCGCTGATAATATTTAAAAATAACTGTTGCATACAATGAAATACTTTCACCAAATAAATTAGTAACATTCCTAACGTTACGATCATGACGATAATTAATATTTTTAACGATATGACGAAATGCTGGAAATTTTATTACAGTTTATCGTAAAACCGCTAACTGTTGCATCTTGAGAAAACTAACAAATGAGGAAATTTAAATTCTTCTCGAGACATATAGCATAACTTTCTAAAGAGCCTTTTAATTTTGCAACGCATTTTTACAGTTGATGAAAAATGAGTTTCGCAGTTCAGCAGAAAACGAATAAGTCAGTGACGACCACAAAATGAGAAACTAGTGCCTAAACCAAAGCAAAGACTTCATCTAGGGAAGTATTTGTTTTGTTTTACGTGAAGTATGAAATGTATCGTGCATTACGAGTTTCCGGACCATGGAAAGACCATCACTGCAGAGCTTTCTTGCCAACTTGATTAGGGAAACTGAAGTGGAAACAGAAAAGGGACCATTCTTCATCAAGATAGTGCAAAGACATATTCTGTCAATGAAACCAAGGATTCTTCCGCAACACCCATACTCATCAAATTTAGCACGAATTACTTGACATTTCTTTCGATCGCTAAAAATGGCGGAACTTTCAGAAATAAAGAAATCGAAAACAGATTTGAAAACATTTTCACGGACAAAATAAGGAATCGAAAATGTGTTTTCCCGTTAGGTTGCAGTTATTAAAATGAAGATGATAAAAAGTTTTTGTAAATAGTATTTAAATAAACATTCTGAAGACTTTAATACACACACAGACATTCTGAAGGCACATACACAATATATATATATATATATATATATATATATATATATATATATATATATATATGAAAGTGAACATTGAAGTCAGCATTAAGGTTGAATTATTTTGAAAATTTAAGTGAGTGCGTTTTTACTAATATGGCAATTTGAGAATTTTTTGTTGTAGAAGTTTATCTCGGTTGTTACCTGAATTTTACCAAAAACAAAATAATTTCCATGCATGCCTCAAGATGACTGAATATACTGCTGAAAGTACTTGCGTATTTAAGGAAGACCTAATAGAGTCTATAATTTTAAAAAAACAGAGATCATAACATACATCGAATGATTGGTAGGCTGATGCATCTTTAAAATTTTGTTAGCGAAGGGATTTCGCCATTTTGCATTATTAACTTTACTAATTTACTTTTTGTATGAATGATTCATTGTACTATAAATTGAACTGCACCACATATTTGATATATATATATATACATATATATATATATATATATATATATATATATATATATATATATATATGCGTGTGTGGTGTGTGTGAAAGGAAAGATCGTTACTTACCACTTCAACTCGAGAGTGCCATCATATTTTATGAGAGCGAAACAGTGACTGCATTCGCTTTCTTTTTTACGGAAGAACGCAGAAGCTGGTGAACCGGAAGTTGTTCGTCATTGGGCTATAAAATATCAGAGGACTCGCAGTATGAGAACAGTTGTAGCTGGCGGATGGCACACACGTTAATATCCGACAACTATCGGCTGGGTCACCGTGGAGAGGGAGTATTATGTTCAAAGATCCGAACCTCTTAATGATTCTCAGCTAAAAACATTACAAGAAATTTATTTCAATACTTCATGAACTATATTATCCCATAAATATAGCACACCATAAAACTATATTTCATCATATATATATATATATATATATATATATATATATATATATATATATGAAGAAATATAGTTTTAACGTGTGCTATATTTAGGGGATAAAGTGCTCAATATCAGAGATACAGTGTGTGTAAATATAAAAATGAACATTGAAGTCAACATTCTGAGGCAACAAGTGATGACTTCGTCCAGCATTAAACAATCTGGATATGATCCTAAGTTTCACGCTTTTGCAATCATCAGACAAACTATCTCTCCCTCTCTATGTATAATTATATATTATGAAATAGACATATGTCGGATAATTATTTTAAGAAATTTAATTCATATTTGTATGAACGTATAAGGATAAAAAATGTCTTAAAATAGATTATATATATATATATATATATATATATATATATATATATATATATATATATATATATATATATATGTCAACGGCCATTTAGCATAGACGTGGTGATGTAGAAATGAGTTGCTGTCCAGGTGCTCTGTAAGCTCACTGGGAGTGTCGAACCCCTTAGTTTTCGTTAAGTTATCCAGGTAGGAGAAGGAAAACTGTGATCATGAGCGACTTATCAGTATCCAATGATGTTGACTCGTTCATCTTTTGGGGTGTATACTGTTCTTGCTTAGGCGTTGAAATAAGCCATGGGCAACGTCTTTCTCCACTTGTGCTAATATCATACACGGATATGGCTTGATAACTTAAGATCATTTTTTTTATGTTGAATGACTGAAACCGAAGCCGAAAAAAGGCAATCGTAATCATTGAATCTTTGCCAGACGTTTTAAATGTTCGTCCAGCTTATCCGTTCAAAGGGTGTGTATTTAAGTGTCTCCGTGGTAAAGTTCTTTCGTTGTTGGTTTCTTGAGTGGCAGTGATTGGAAGATAAAATCTAATAAAGAATCTATCGGATATAAAGCTATCCAATACCGAACTGTAACCCATCAGCTTTGGTTTAAAAGTTCATAAAAGAAATCTAGTAAATAAAATAGTTAAAAACACAGAATACGCCAAAGAATACGCCAAAGTCTCCATTCAATCACTTCCACTTAAGAGTGTCCAGTGTATGACGATAAACTACACCCGAGAGCAAGGCCTTTGTTCAGGAGGTTTTGAGGAGCGTGGAGCTCTTAATTGCTGATGTTCCCAGGTCCACCCTGACCCCGGGTGGTAGCACCTGTTAGGGGGTACCAGCTATGGGCAAATAGTTAAACCCTAAACTAGGGTCAAAACACCATGAAAGTGTAAAAATAGGTTTTAATACCAGAAATACTTTGTAAAGAATTATTATTAGCAATATGTAAAAAAAATATTACCAGCATTACATCTTTGAAGGGAAAAATTATTGCCAGCAATATGTAAAAAAAAAATTACCAGCATTACATTTTTGAAGGGAAAAATTATTACCAGCAATATGTAAAAAAAATATTACCAGCATTACATCTTTGAAGGGAAAAATTATTACCAGCAATATGTAAAAAAAATATTACCAGCATCACATCTTTGAAGGGAAAAATTATTACCAGCAATATGTAAAAAAAAATTACCAGCATTACATTTTTGAAGGGAAAAATTATTACCAGCAATATGTAAAAAAATATTACCAGCATTACATTTTTGAAGGGAAAAACTATTACCAGCAATATGTAAAAAAATATTACCAGCATTACATTTTTGAAGGGAAAAATTATTACCAGCAATATGTAAAAAAAATATTACCAGCATTACATTTTTGAAGGGAAAAATTATTACCAGCAATATGTAAAAAAAATATTACCAGCATTACATTTTTGAACGGAAAAATTATTCCCAGCAATATGTAAAAGAAATATTACCAACATTACATTTTTGACAAAAAATATTACCAGCTATACATTTTTGAAAAAAAATATTGCCAGCTATACATTTTTGAAAGAAAATATTACCAGCTATTCATTTTTGAAGGAAACTATTACCAGAAGTGGTTTCTTGAAGGAAAAAAAATATTACCAGAAACATATTTTTGAAAAAAAAAAAAATAACACCAATAAAAAATGTTGGCATGAAATAACCCATTAAGGGTGATATGCCGTAAAACAGACCGAACCAAACCGAACCAAACCGAACCAAATCCACTTTAGAAAGCAACAATGAAAGAAATTTACACAGAGACATGTAAATGCACTAAGGAACCTAGCAAAAATAAAGACATCCATATTACCTCCCCAGACAAGGGAGGTGGGATTTTTATAAGTAAGAACAGATACAATGAAACTTCATGATAGTGATACAAGGAACAATAAATAAACAGGAAATAATTGCTGAAACAGAAAAAATTAATAAAGCGATTAGGAAATTAATTAAAATTGAAAAAGAAATCATGGTATACATTAATAGAATATCATCCTAGAATAACCCCAAACTTTACGATCACCCTAAAACCTACAGAACAGGCATCCCAATGCATGTCTTTATTTCAAGTAGTTCAGCGATCCCCACAAACTGGTAAAAGATATAACAAAAATGTTTAACCATCTCAGTGAAACAATAAGTCCATCACCTGCAAAAAATAAGGCAAATTAGTCGAAAAACTAAGGGAAACAAACATCAGTCTATATTTCTGAGATGAGGTATTATGTACATTATTTACATTATTCGGACTATTGTCCTCATCTTTGTCGCCAGATTTATTACAACGTTCCGGCCGTAGTAAGAAATCCCGGTTCGAAAGAAAAAAAAAAACAAAAACAAAAACAAAACAAAAAAAAAACAGGAAAAATGGAAAATTAAATGTCTTTGGCTAGATGCGATAATAATCCGGGTAACCTTATTTTCAATTTCTTTTTAGAAAACTTAATATGATAGGGTATAGCCAAGTGTGATCCAGGTCTCCTTACCTGTTATCTCCCCACCCAATCCTTCCCTCTATTTGTTTCGTCTTTTTTTGTGTTATCTGTAATAGGAGTAGGTAGTCTCTTCTACCGCCTGGTCAACACTCCTCCCCCTTCTATTGGACATGAGTAGAGGCTTACACCTTGTTTCTTGTCTAGGAAGGGTTTCCCGGTACTCTTTCTCTCTCCAGCCTCTGTATTAGTGCAGCTCTGTTTCTCCCGTGATGTGTGCAGTCTGTGGCATCACCTCTTCATTCTGAGGGTACACGGTTGACAGTTCTCTGGTTGCTGTTTCCGACTGGTAGTTAGGAGTCCTAACTCTTGCGTAGCGTCTTGAGCGGCCGCTCTGATCAACAGTTGTATAATACCGGGGTGTTTGTAGTGCCATGTCGCGCATGGAAAGGTGTCCCTACAGTCACCTCCGGTGGGCATCCCTGAGGCCACATAATGATGCAGATTTTGCCAACTCCTCTCTGCCCGCGTCACGGTCGAAACTGTCTGTTTCTTTTACTTCGGGCCTTCTCATCTTACAAACAAAATTCAACATGAGTTACAAAAACCGAAAGATTAACCCTAAACCAGCCTCTCAAAAACCACCTAAACCCCTCAACATTTCGTTCTCCAGCATCCGGGGCATTAGAACAAACTTCTGCAGTCTGGAATCTTTCCTCACTGGAAACGGCCCGGATATACTGGCTCTCTGTGAGACAAATCTTGTCTCGTCTATCCCCTCTTCTGATCTCTCGATCCCCGGCTATCTTCCTCTCAGAAAAGACTCTCTAACCCACATGCACGGTCTTGGTGTCTACGTCAAGGAACATCTCCCTCTGGCCAGAGAGTCCTTTCTCGAATCGCCAGACCAGTCATACATGTGCGTCTTCGACTCCCTCTCCTCAATGCGGTAAGCTATCTCTTCTTCCTTTACCGCTCTCCATCCTCTCAAGACTGTGAGATACTCGATAGCATTTCTGACAGCATAGACAAGGCTCTCTCCCTCCACCCGTAGCGCCTCGCAACTCTGCCCTCTTGGTAACTCTGATCATGCAGTAGTATCAGTTAACATCTCCTTTAACTCCACCCTCTATAAAGAACCTCCTACCACTAGAACTTCGTTCTACTATCAAGGAGCTGACTGGGACGCGTTCCGTGATTTCATCCGCGATGTCCCCTGGGATGGAGTCTTTAAGCTCCCCGTCTAAGAATGTGCTTCTGAAGTCTCTTCCTGGGTTAAAGCTGGAATCGACGCTTTCATCCCATCAAGGAAATATAGGGTCAAGTCGCGCTTCTCTCCCTGGTTCACGGTTGTTTACTCAGCCGCCATCGCCCATATGAACCACTACTTCCACCTATTCCGTAGCGACATGTCTGACTGCAATAGACGTCTCTTTGCCTCCGCCCGTAACGAATGTAAGCGTGTCCTCAACGATGCTAAGTCACTATTTGCGGCTCGGATTAAGGAACGTATTGCATCTCGCAAATTTGGCTCCAAAGATTATTGGCGTCTCTGCAAGAGCGTATTGAACAATTGCAAACCCTCTATACCTCCCTTATTCAACCAGTTCGAAGTCCTGACCTCCTCTACCGACAAGGCTGAATGCTTTGCTCGGAAATTTTCATTCAACTCGACGCTTGACTCTTCCGGTGTACCCAAACCCGACTTCCCTCTTAGAACTGAGGCCATACTGAGTGGGTTAAACATAACCCCATCTTTGGTACTGGGCGTTATCTCCAATTTAGACCCCAACAAGGCTAGTGGTGGAGACGGGATACCAGTCATTGTCTTGAAGAAATGCGCACCTGAACTGGCGCCCGCCCTTTCCAAACTATACAACTACTGCCTCAAGGAATTTTGTTTTCCTGACTGCTGGAAGTCCTCTTCGATCGTTCCTGTCTTCAAGAACTCCGGCGACCCCTCTGACCCTTCCAACTACCGTCCTATCAATCTCCTCCCCTCTTCGGCAAAGTCTTCGAAGCCCTAATCAATACCGGGGTGGTTAACCACCTCACATCCCATAATCTGCTCTCAGACAAGCAATATGGTTTCCGCTTTGCCCGATCTACAGCCGATGTGCTTACGGCCATCACTGAAATAGTCTACCGAGCTCTTCAAAATAACGGGGAAGCCCGAGCTGTGACACTAGACATCTCCAAAGCATTTTATAGGGTTTGGCATGCCGGCCTTCTTCGCAAGTTTCAGGTTATGGCATTACGGGTCGATTATATAACCTAATATGATCATTCCTGTCAAACCGTAAATTGAAGGTTGTTCTCAACGGATTCTCCTGCAGTTCCTATCCCACGAACGCAGGTGTTCCTCAAGGCTCCATCCTAGGCCCCACTCTATTCCTTATCTACATAAATGACCTTCTTGAAGCAATAACTTCCCAAGTTGGCATCTACGCGGATGACACCACAATTTATTCCTGCCTCAAAAACAAATCTAGTCTCGCTGACAAAACTCACCTGGCCGTGCGTCTCGAAAAGGACCTTCAATCGATTGTGAACTGGGGCATGAATTGGCTGGTTAACTTCAACGCTTCTAAGACAAAACTGCTCTCTATTAATCACCACAGAGATCCTTCCCTTCCCTCCATTAGAATGTCTGACGCTCAACTTCTCGACAGCAACTCTCTGCGGCTTCTCGGTCTCAGATTGACTGCTGACCTGAGATGGAATAAATACATTGAGTCAATTGCTTCGTCCACCGCAAGGAAATTTAGCTCCCTGAGCCGCGCCAGGAAGTTTTTCTCCCCAGAGTCGATCCTCCAGATCTACAAATCAACAATTCGCCCTTGCATGGAGTATTGCTGCCATATATGGTCTGTTGCCCCTTCTGTTTGCCTCGGGGTTCTTGATAGGCTCCAGAGGCGCATATGCAATGTAGTTGGCCCTGCCCTGGCGTCTCGTCTACAGTTAATTTCTCACAGACGCGCCGTCGCCTCCCTCTGTCTGTTCTACAAATACTTTCATGGAAATTGCTCTGAGGAGCTGTATTCGCTGGTTCCCAGATGTCAGGAGTTCCAGCGCCTTACGAGGCTGGCATCCCGCTCTCACCCCTTCACTGTCGAAACTCCTAAATGTAGCCGTCTCTTCTACTCTAATAGCTTCATGTCTCGCACCTCTCGCCTGTGGAACTTCCTTCCCTTTTCCTGTTTCCCTGAGAGCTATAATCTCTAACTATTCAAATGTAATGTCAATGGACATCTCCAGTTGCCTTGATCTATCCACTACCCTTCTCCTCATCCTTTCTACTATCACTCCTATCTGATATTGCTCTAAATTTTCTGTAACTCTTTGCGTCCTAGTGGCTTCCCGCCTTGCTTGGGGTGAAATGCTTAAAAAAAAAATCTTCTTCCACCGCGTTCATGGTAGCTTAAAACTTAGTGTCCACCGAAAATCAATTAATAAAAATGATCTCATAAATTTCTATTCTCATCATAACAACAAAATAAAATCCAGAATAATCATTGGATTCTACTTGAAAGCATTCAGAATTTGCAACCCTGCATATTTACATGAAAAGGGGAAATACATTGAAAATACCTTCAATAGTCTATTTTATATTCAATGAGAAAAAACATTAAAAAAATATTCCAAAATATACTTATAAGTGGCCTTCTTGACCAACCCAACGAATCAAAAAATATATTGTTATTGATAACACTATATTAACTACAACTGAAAAGAATTTATCTAAACTCAATATAAAATTTGTTACAACTAAGTCGAAAACAATAAAATAATTAATACAAAACAAAATAATAAGCTAAAACTTGAAGGAGGAATTTATTCAATTACCTGTAATAAGTACCACAATGAATACATCGGAGAAACCTCAAGAAATTTAAATAAAAGATTATATGAACACAAAAAATTTTTTTTACAAATTAACAGATTAAATGTTTTTGATGCTCACCCTAACGAGAAAAACCACAATCCTTATTTTAAAAATGATACTTTAATTAAGAGAGAAAACAATTTGATAAGATGAAAATGTTTAGAAAGTTCTTTAATCCCTAGATCATCGCAGTAAATTTGCGTCAAGGTTCTCACATTATTTCACCATTCTTGGCAGGTAGTCTATTATCAAAATGTGGGCATTTGATAACAAAAGCGAGGAAAATATCGTGTAAAAAGCTGCCCGATGTCGCGCCCTCTCATTGCGCCAGAGAGAGGGATCGATGCGCAAACCGAGTCCAGTGAAACTGACGGTTGCGGGGGCTGCGGGCAATTTTTGTTCCTAGCCTGGGTGCACACGCTCGGGTCACCACCTTAAAAACTGACCTTTTGTCGCAACTCGTCTTAGTGGGGAGACAGAGTAAATACCAAGCGATGGGAATATAAACAAAAAAGAAGAATCTAAATGAAACCGGCTAGATTATATATACATACATATATTTTTATATATATATATATATATATATATATATATATATATATATATATATATGTGTGTGTGTGTGTGTGTGTGTGTGTGTGCGCGTGTGTATGTGTGTGTGTGTGTTTTGGGGTGTGTGTATATATATATATATAAGTAAAATTAATGACAATATATATATATATATATATATATATATATATATATATATATATATTATGAAGTAATTAATTAATGGTCTGCTGCCCGTTCATTAAATCAGTGATCATTTCGTTCAAGGACACCCTTCATTAGTTAAACCCATGAGGAGATGGAAACCTGTTTACACAAAAGAGAATATCTCCCCTTGTTAAGGAGATCTACCAAGTTTATCTTTCGTCATTGATCGTTCTTTATACACTTGTATCCCTTTCTACACACACACGCATATATATATATATATATATATATATCTTTCTTTTTAAATTTAAAATTCCCATCGTCTATTCTTGGTGCGCATATTTTGTACCATCAAAGGAAGTATAAACTTCGTCTGATGAAGTCCTAAAGAACATAACGCGTCACACGAAAATTGTTTCCATTTAGTCATACTTCTTTTCCCCAATATATATATATATATATATATATATATATATATATATATATATATATGTGTGTGTGTGTGTGTGTGTGTGTGTGTGTGTGTGTGTGGGTGGGTATTATTAATATTATTATTAGATAAGTGTACGTTTTCTGGTAACGTCCAGGGTTGGTGTTCGAGCGTACCTAAAAGCCAGCATTTGGAGACTCATTTTCAAATCGTACAGGGCCTACGCTCGAACAAAGATTGGTACAGTTCAACTTGCCTAGGCTTCGATGGCATATGCATACACATAGAATATCTGGTCTTTGGTTATTCAGGGGATGAAAGGCTTGGAAGGAGAAATCAGCGAGTTGAGTTCAGATTCAGGTCGAGATCGTTACATTCACTTTCGCACAAATAAACTTGGTAAAAATATGAATCCAGCTCTTCTTCCACCAGCAATGGATTAAATAGTTAATGGGTTAAATCCACTGGACTTATCGTTGTTGGCAACTAGTACAGGACGTGGGCACTTCCGAAATCAAAACATTCTGTGGCTTGGTGATGTACGTACTAGAACTATAACTAAGGTCTGCTCAGATTAGTTGCCGTATAAACCTCAGTTTAGATCTGTGATCTATAGAAGGTAGCGACGGAGTAAAAGGAGAAGGGACTAAGCATAAAATACACGAAGACAGAATGCACGGCCATCAGGAAAAAGATGAGCTTAAAATGCAATTTTTGCAGTTTGGGAATACTAGAATCAAGCAGACGCACAAGTTTAAATATCTGGGAAGCATTCTAACAGAGTACGGTAAGTGCAACACTGAGATCCGTAGACGTATTTTGATGGCCAAGGACGCAATCCAAAAGCTGAGCAGAGTATTGCGAGACAGGACGATTTCTTTGGTAACAAAGAATACTGCGCTATTACGTGACATCTGTCCTTCTTTACGGAAGTGAATGTTGGACGATTTCCTCAATGATGAAGAAGAAACTCGAGGTGATGGAGATGTGGTTCTACAGAAGGATGCTAAGGATATCATGGACCGAACGCGTGAGCAACGATGAGGTCTTAGAGATGATGCAAACAAGGAGGAGGTTTATACTTAACATCAGGAAGAGGCAGCTGAAGTTCATGGAACACATAAAGAGGAAGTAGGGTCTGGAGAATCTGATACTCACGGGTCGAATAGATGAAAAGAGAGACGAGGGAATACAGCGCGTGACATACATACTAAGCAAATAGATGACAGAACGTGGTCTGGGGTAGGAACTTGTTGATAGCAGCAGGGCATAGAGGGAGGTGGAGAGCTATGATCGCCTACGTCCTGAAAGGACATGGCATATAAAAAGAAAGAGTATTGAAGAAACAGAAATGGCTTTGAGCAGCCGGGCCTGCTTGGAAGCGAGCTGCTATGTTGATGAGGAATCTCACTGATTTGCAGTGTGGCAGCGAAAGAGGACTGATGATGATAATGTCACACTCATATCACGCTAAATGAACCTGTTTGGTCACTGAATTTAAGCCGTGTTGAGCGGTGGTCATCTCTAGGTTGGTGACTTTAGGTGGATTAAGCAAAGATTAGGCCGGAAAGAAAGTACGTGTCTTGTGTTTGCAAGACTTGGGGTAATGCGGGCGCAACGGATTAATTCTCGATTTAAATTATGAAAACAATCCGAGGAAGAACCTAATCACCCCAACGGTTGCTGGACTTCTTAGAATAATCATTATCCATGGAAATATTTAAGGAATTCTTTAGTCTCCTACGAAAATACAAAAATTGGAAGGGAAAAAAGTTAGACTCGTAATTTACTACTTTCTTTAGATAAATTATAATTGGCTATATCGATAATCACCGGAGAACTAAGCGATTGCTCTTTAGATTAATTGATTTATTTTTTACGGCTTATCAACCTTTTAGCAGGGTTTTTTTTTAAGCCAGAAAATATTTTTAGATTAAAAAAAACTTTCTGAGGAGTATAATGATTTTCCGATACAAATCCTACTTTTTAACCCATAGCTGTCGGGGTGAGGTATAAATGAATATTAAGAATCCGACTGGTATTGAAATACGGTTCTCAGATCTCTAATTCGCACCTCCAGTTTTACAGAAACTGGTATTCGCAATTGGTCACCCATCTAGGCATTTTCCAGGTTTGATGTTGCTTAACTTTGGTGGGAACCGATGTTACAACGAGATATGGCTGTAAGTCGTATTAGCGACTGGAGCCTTCCATTCCGTATTGAAGATCAGTCCACCCGTACTGATCTTCAATACGGAGATTATTGCATTCACTTTCGCACAGAAACGAGAATGTATCTCTTCTCTCCTTGAACTGGATATATATTAAATAGCAGGATAGCGTTCTCTATACTTGGGTAGCAAGTCTATTCAATAATATTAGCGTGTTGGGGATCAATAGTTCAATATATAAAGTAAATTTGAAAGCACCAATTCTAGTCTGACAGCCGAAGTTAAGCAAAGGTGAATGTGAGCAGAATTTAGATGGGTAATGAAATAGGGTATATGTGCACTTACTATAAGCGGCGTTTTGTTTTCGTCATTGACGATTGCATGCTAGACTGCATGTGTGTTCTAATAAAGCATAACCACAAACGTTTTGAGGAGGCAGAGGAGATAGAGATGGGGAACGAAGCGCAAGAAACGAGGCAAGGGAATTCGTTTATAGTCACATTTTTTACGCTTGTTTACCGTCGCCAGCGTTGGAAATGCGATGAATCTAATTTCGTTTTGATCTTTCCCTTCCGAGCCCCAGTTGTATTTCTCGGCGCGGATTCGTCGCCCGAGAAATCTGTCTGTGTCAATCTTCGTAATCGGGGTTTATTGATCTCGAGTC
>OZ010582.1:116690716-116705716 GCA_963932145.1 Acanthosepion lycidas | reverse complement strand
TATATATATATATATATATATATATATATATATGGTGTTTCATTCTTGGAATATTTTCCTTATTTTTCCGATAAATAATACAAAATTTTACTTTATTTGTATGTTCTCAACTTTGAACATTTTTAAACGTGAATTGATAATAATTAAGCTATAATTTATATTATTCTATTTCTACAATTGTCAATAACTTATTATAATGTCTTTTGTATGAATATTCGATCCTCTCCCTCAAATAATATTTAGTTAAGATTCTTTTAGCATCATTGCTAATAGAAGTTCTTGATAATTTTCCTGTGTTCCTTGGCTGGTATTTCCGACCATTCTTTTATGGGAACGGCTTCGCATTCGATATTTTTCTGTTTATGAACAGCAAGCGTTCGATAGAGTTTTTATCAGATGATGGGGAGGGACACTTACTTTATTCTTCTCAAATCAGTTTGAAGTGGCTTTCGAGGGATGTTTCGGTTTGTCTTCTTGGAAGATGAATCACTTTGTCTAAGCAGACAGCGGAAGATTTTTTTCGAAATTAATATCGTAGAAAATTTATTTACTCCGCAATCCTGGTGAATTTCCTGATACCATCTAATGTAAAAGCAACCGCTTCATCACCGAGCAGACCTTAAATTCTCAGTGAGGTTCCTTGCTTTGAATACCTGTTGGGACTGGAGTTCACCCCATATTGCAAGTGAGACTCGTATATGTTGTTCATGATGACTGTCGTCTTTGAGCATAGAATCCAGAGGTTAGCAGTGAATATTTCGAAGTCGGTAGGGAAGCGTAGTTCAGGTTAGCAGTGGATATCCCGGTAAAGTAGCAGAGCGTAGTTCAGTCGTTCTTCCTTCTGTTCCTCTTCGACTGACAAGATGGCACTGGACATTCGGAGAGAGTAAACAAAATGGCCGCCTTTATACACGACGGATTGAATATTTTACGTCTTCTGATTGGTTAACCCTTCTCTTGGTGGACTATAAAATGAGTCAAGTCATTTTGACTGGCTGTCGTGTGTATCTTTGTGCTTATGTGATTAACCTGAGTTTCCATTGCGACTAAAAAGATAAGCTTTTAAGTTTAATTTTTGCAACCTTTTCTGAATTTTCAGTTTTCCTGGTTCTGTTTTTACATTTGTGTTTATTTTACTTTGTTTTCCGTTTGAATTTTATTTTTGTTTTTGATTTTTTTTTTGCCTTTTTTTTCTTCTTTCAGCCTTTTGTTTTGTGAATTTTCCTTGCTTTTGTTGTCTATTCTTCCTCTTTTTGTTTGAATTGTTTATTACCATTTGAGTTTGCACGATTTTTTTGTTTGTTTTGATTATTATTTATGTTTATGGAAAAAATATATAATTTAAACGAAGAAACAAATCTTACTTGTTCGGCGTGGTGGGCCGAAAAATCCCATCATGGCCGACAACAACATTGACGATGTCAACGACGAAGTCAATACACCACCTTCACAAACGGTGTCATATCTGAAAACGGCCTGGGTGAAAAATAGGCCGCAGAAAAATGATGCAGCCTTTTACATTGACCAACGGAAAAAAGTTCCAGGAATCGTTCCAATGGAATGAACTTCAAACCATTACCGAGGCGTTGAATGCAGTAAACACTCGAACGATTTCCCCGCTGACTTCCGATATGAAAACTCGAAAGTTAATTGGGGTCGGTAGGGAGGTCATGGAAGAAGCTTTAAAGACACTTCAAATAAACCCTAAAATACTGGCGAGAAGGACAAATGTTCTGTGGGACATACTTTTATCCACGGAGCAACAAGCCAAGGTACTGGCCGGAAGCCTTCTAACAACAAAGAACTTACGCCTGCGGACTGAATACATGGGCACCCGCAGGACGAAGGTCAGCATACACGGAGTCCCAGAAGATATCCCAGAGGATACGATGGGAGCCTTTTTCGCCAAATATGGGGAAGTGCATGAGGTAAAGGCCCTCATTAGCAAATATGGGATACAAACAGGGGACATGGAGGTGCAAGTTACGGTAAACCGGGATAACTTTCGAGATATACCAAATACTCTGGTTTGCCGTAACAAAAGAATGTTAGTTATAGTTGAGGGGAGGAAACCGTGGTGCTGGTCGTGTTTAAAACAACCGATCCCCTCTCCAGCAGCAGCAACAGCAGCAGTGCTCGCGTCGACAGTAGGACAGGGGTCAGCCATTAAATCACCCGAAGGAGCCTGGAAGGAGGTAGAAAGGGGACGGAAAGCCATTAATGTTTCATCTCCACAGGACATACCCCAACCAAAGAGGCAACCAGGCATGTCACAACAAAAGGAGGTACAGCCTTCAAAGAAGGTTCAGGAGAAGGTACCCCCAAAACAGCAACAACACCAGCAGCAACAGCAGCAACAACGCCACCAACAGAAGCAACAACAACACCAGTAGCAGCAGCAACAATACCAACAACAACAGCAACAACAACGCAAACAGCAGCATCAAGAACAATCAAAGCAACAACAGAAGCATAAGAGGGAATCGCCAATGGAGGCGGAAAATATGCGGCCACTTAAAGCAGCATCCCTTAAAAGGAGTAGAGAGGACGAGGAGGAAGAGAAACCGAAGCAAAGAAACTCTGGACGCAGTAGGGCGGAGAGTGTCATGGATAGAACCAGGTCACTCTCCTTCCCTCCTTCGCTGAAAGAAGTATAATTCAACACAGAATTCTCTCTCTACTTCCCCATCTCGTACTCCATCCCCCACTCCCTCCATATCTTCACTCAGCTCACTATCCACCCCCTCACACATCTCCTTCATCTCCTCCCCACCCTTCTAGGGAGAAAAAGAGGAAAAAGTTTTATTCAGGTCCGGAGTCTATATGCAAATAGATAGAGAAGAATTTAGAAAGGGACTGTCCAAACAGAAAAAGTCCCTGTTAAGACCGCTACTGAAACTGGAGAAAGTTGAAGGGAAATCTGTTGAAGACCCCCAAAACTTCCCCTGTGCCCCAGGAATAATCACCTGTGTGAGAGACACAGGCAGATACCTTAAAGTCTGGGGACACTTGTTTGAAGCTAAGCATGCTCATCCCAACATCAGGATGATGGAATTGGAAAATGAGAATCTGAGAAAGTTGAAACAATTCTGTGCAGGGAGGGTCCCAGTTTTACTCTATCCCTCCTTATATAGGGATGTTAAATTAACTTACCCTATGGACGTTGGTGGTATTGTCCTAGATCGTCGGATTACGACGGAGTTAGGCACAGGGAGCCTAGGACAATCCGTCGGTGTCCTTTCACCTGCAGATTTCCGCCCCGTATGTGAGTAGGTTTTTGCACTTATTCCTTTTTCTTTTTGCAGGCCTAGAAGATGGAAATTAAGATAACGACGTTGAATGCAAGGGGCTTGAGGGATCGGGGTAAGGGTGCCCGCCTGCTCCGGGACCGCTTGTCCTTTGGTGTGGATGTTGCCGCGATCGAAGAAACCCACTTTGTTTGCACTTCCGATGCGTGTGTGCTGGAGGATGACTTTGTCGTCTATTCAGCATATGGGGACCGGTTTTCCAGAGGAGTTTCTTTGCTTGTCAGACGTACTATTGATGCGAAAGTGGACCTTGTGCATACCGATGCCGAGAGCCGGTTGATCGTGGCCGATATTGCCGTGAAAAGTGGTTCGTTATGCGCCCAATGACCGGGAGGAGTGGGTCTCGTTTTTTCGGCGGTTGGGACCGTTTCTAGTGGATTCGACGCGCCTAGTTCTAATGGGGGACTGGAATGCTATCCTGAACCCCAAGTTAGACAGGGGGCGGGGTGCTAGCGGGAGAAGGGGCGATCATAGCCTGGTTGATCTGATCGACGATTATGGTCTCGTAGATAGATACCCGATAGATCACCGCGGGGGGGAGAATGTGGACGTGGTCTCTTAATTGGCCATTTGACAAGGTAGTTAGCTACCTTGACAGAATGTTAGAAGAACCGATGTAGATCTACTAGATTGTCCGACGTTCCACTGGGTAGGCTATTCGGATCACAAACTTGTTTGTGTCCGGGTGGCGTTAGGAAATAGACCTAGAATGGCTGGTTACTGGAAGTTCAATCTGTCCTTACTCGACAGGCGGGACTTCCAGCAGCAGCTAACTAGATTAGTGCAGCGGGAGCTAGTGGGGGCGGTTTTCGGGGTGGGAGCAACTTAAGTGTAGGATTAGGTCTTTCACCACTGATTTCGGCAAGCGGCTCGCTCTAATTAGAGCGGAAAAGGAGAAGACGCTTAAGGCTAGTTTTTCCCGGGCGGTGGCTGGGGGATCCCCTAGAGATAGTCTTAGCTAGGGAGGCCCTGGATCGTTCGAATAGCGATCGTTACATGGACCAGGTAATTAGACATAAGTTAAGCAAGATGTCTTCCGAAGCGGTGAATTTGGGCGCAGATCTGCACAGGGAAGAGGTCCGTCGAGGTGGTGATCGTTTCATTCGTCAGGTCGTACTCTTCGGGCCACTGACGACATGTGCGAGGCGTTTCTGCGGCATTTCGAGAGCCGGTTTACCAAGGAGCCTGGTCTCCGCGAGGAGGAGTTTCGCAGCTATTTGGCTGACTTTCCTGGGCTTTCGCCGACTGAAGCGGCTAGCTGCGAGGGAGAGATCACGGAGGGCGAAGTCTACGCGGCATTGAAGAAGGTCGGCAGAGGCAAGTCGCCCGGTCTGGATGGTTTGCCCTATGAATTGTACTTGAGACTGTCGCACATCTTTGTTCTGATTTCGACTGCAGTGTTCAACAACTGGTTTCGGTCGGGGTCCATCTCCAACCGGATCACCAGGGGTGTGATCACTCTGTTGAAAAAGGGCAAATATAGTGGGGGGAACCTAGATGATTACAGGCCTATAACTCTGCTAAACACAGAGTTAAATATTTTGGCCAAGATCCTGCAGGAGCGTTTGCAGTCAGTTGCCGAGTCTCTGTTGGGTCCTAAGCAGACTTGTGCTGTGAGGGGCCGAACAATTCAGAGCAACCTGCATCTGATCCGCATGATCATAGAGGGTGTAAAAGACGACGAAGAAGCCGCGCTGATCAATTTGGATCAAGTCCAAGGCATTTGATAGGGTTGACCATCGCTACCTTGCTACTGTCCTGCAGGCCGCTAGATTCGCACCCGACTCCTGCCGTTGGATTAACCTCCTGTATCGCTCCCCCACTGCTGTGGTATAAGTGAACGGAAGGTTGTCGGACCCTTTTGTGCTGTCTAGGTCGGTTCGTCAGGGTTGTCCGCTGTCGCCTCTCCTTTATGCTTTGGCGTTGGAGCCTCTCCTTCGCCGGCTGAGGGACGAGGCATGCAGTCCGGCTCTACGTGGAATCACCGTTCCTGGAGGGTCGCAATCCAGGGTTTCCGCGTACGCCGATGACGTATCTGCTTTCGTGTCGTCCCGCAGTGACATTGAGGCGGTACAGAAGGCGCTTGATCGGTACGAGAAGGTGACAGGGGCCAAGATAAACCGCGACAAATCGTCCGGCTTGCGGTTAGGTGCCTGGAAGGGGGTCGCTCTTCCGGGCCGCTTCGGTTGGATGGACGGTCCTGTCCGCATTCTTGGAGTGTGGTTTGGACCCGACCTCCATCTGGAGAAGAATTGGTCTGAAGTACGATCAAAGGTCGATTCTGCCGGTCAGACTTGAAATCGACGGAGGTTGTCCGTGAAGCGCGGCGCGGAGGTGTGTGCGACATACATTTCCCCCCTGATTCTTTATCGATTGTCCGTACTTCCTCACAGGAAGGCGCTCGAGCGATCGCTATCCTCCATTTTATGGAGGGGACGCGTGAATCGGGTCACAGACGAGTCGGCACTAAACGCCCGTGTCATGGGGGGCTGGGAATGCCACACCTGATGAGTGACATCCGTGCCTCTAGGTTGGCTTTCCTACGCCGCGCATTGACTAGAGGAGATCCGATTCTGGAGGGGATTGTTAGGGACGCGTTCCCTGGCCTTACTATCAGTCCCCCCCATCTCGCGGGTTGAGCGCCGTTGTAAACCCCGGGATCAATCGGTTTTCCTTCGCGAGTGTCGGTCGGCCTTGAGGGCCGTTCCCCGGTCCAGTGACCTTTCAAGGCCTAGGTAGGTCTTCTATCGAGGATTAGTGGTGGGACCCGCGAAGTATCCCCTACGAGATACGCTCGTCTTGTCGGAGGAGGAATATCGCTCCTACTGGTCTTGGGCGCCAGCGGGGGATTACCTCAGTAACCCTGAGTTTTCGCTTACCTGGCGATTTGCTCGGAATCGGCTGCCTCTCAACGACAAAGCTTTCATATGGGGCTTGGCAGATTTGCCAGACTGTGAACGGTGTGGCCTTGGTTTAGAAGAAACAGCTTGGCACGCCTTTTACCATTGCCCCCAGGTCCGCCCCTTATGGGACCATGTCGGCGAGCTGACGGCTCATCTCGCTCCCGAACAGCTTGTGTCCATTGATCGCGCATATGCGTGTGACAATGTGTCACCCGCGTATTCCGGGGTGAAACGGATGGTGTTTCTGACGCTGATGGCCACGGCTCGAATGGTGATTTGGACGACGCGGAAGAAGGAAGTCTTGTGAGGCAATCGTCTTTCTCATCAGGATCTAATCCGATTCTTTGAGAATAAGCTCAAGATGAAGATTAGAACTGATAGAAAACGATTGCATTCGACAGTCTTTAGCGAAAGGTGGGTAAAAGAGGCGAGCTTGGTTCGTATGACCGGGTCTAGCCTTGATTTTCTCTTCTAGTGGAACCCTCCCCTTGGTTAGGTCAGACAAGCTTCAGTGTCCCTAGTTAATGTGAGTAAGTTTTGTTCCTGGCCTTTATTCCGGCTACTCTTTGGTTATGATTCAGGTCGAGTTTCAAAACCTCCACAGTTTGTTTTGGCCTCCTTTTATCTTGGCTGGGTCAGCTTTATATTTTCCCATTCCTGCATAATATTTTATCCTTTTCCCCCTCCCTTAGCGAGAGTTGCCTCTTGATTCTGTCCCCTGGGCAGAATACAGCGGCCTCTCTGTTTTGAGGGTTGGACGGTCCCTACTAACATCAGTTATGTTTAGTTTGTGTTTTTGGTTAAATTTTAGTTTGTTATTGGGTTCATCTCCCTCCCCTCTCATCTTATCATTATTAGAATTTTATGTATATTGTTTATTATCACCAAATTTTTATGGCATGGGGCGCATTTTTGTAGGTTCCTCTTGAGAAGATGTGGTATTATGGCGGTTGGAGGATTGAATGGCGATGGATGAGTTCTTGTGGTGAATGGGGAAATTGTAATGTATGAATGGGTCGTGAATCAGATTAGCTAGGTATAGGATAGTTAGTTTGGACCAGCCTCTACCCCTCCCCTTTTTCGGCCTTGTGCCACAGTTTTGTACAAAAGTATAAAATAAATACCCTAGTAAATACATATACACAAAAAAACTGTAACACCATCGATAAAGTGTCTGGAAAAATGGTCAGTTCCTTGTAACACTACTCTTACAATGCGCTATTTTTACAAGAGTCATTCCAGACAAAAAAAATGATTATTATCTCAAAAACAAAAATCTCAAAAATATTTTCTGACTTTAAATAACCTGAAAAGGGTTGATAAACCGTTAAAAGTGAAGCAATCAATCAGTCGACTCTATTTTTTTTCTATTGGCTTTACTAATATCTTTAGTTTATATTCTTGATTTAGCCTTTATAATTTTTTACTAATATCTTTATTTTTATATATTTTTCTTTAACGGATTAATAACTTCATCCATTTTTACTTTTTACTAATATCCTCATCCTTTAATCTTTTTAATAAAATCTTCATTCTTTGTGTGTTTTTTATTTTTTAGTTTATCCATTTTATATCACAAACGTCTTTCGATTATTTTCATCTTTTTGCACATTTTCCTAATATCTGCAGCCCTTCGACTTTTCTACTAATAGCCATTCCTATCGGGCCACATATGGTTTGGAGCCTTTCCAGCTTTCGAAAGAGTATGTTTGCCAGTGTAGGTGTGCTGAATTATATTCCACCATACAACGAAACGTCGCAAGCTTATCGCTACTTTATAATTGAATGTAATGGATCTGACTGGAATTTGAGGAATTGGAGAGCCGGGTTTGAATTCCAGTCGAATCCATTACATTCACTTACGTGCTAATACTTTTGGGAAAGGTATGAATCATCATCTTTTCCCGCTAGCTATGGGTTTTATAGCCTTGGATGGCAACTGGTCCACCGCATATATAGAGAGCAATTTTTTTTTTAAAAGGGTTCAAATAGAAGGAAATTGGCCAACCTTTTGAAATTTAGGATGGAGCCGGACTGAAACGTGCCTAGACCTCCCCGGGGTTTAAAAAATAACTAAACGTCATGATGTAATTTTAAAACATGTGTGAGTTGGTGTCACCAAAAACACTCTTGACCATTCCTCCATGTTCTTTATAATGGCCTGAGATGTTTAAATATGGACACTTTTGTCCGATAGCGTGTCTCGATAGAATGTAATGTTGAAGTATTCGGTGATTTCAATTTAAAATAGTCAATTTTTATCCTCATTTTTTCTTGAAATTTGGTCTATTTCGCCTCCAAAATACCCTATTGTTTTAGACATTAATATGTAGACTCAATATTGTGTACGCAGGACCATGAATTTCACCATTTGAATCATTTTGGTGAAGATTTGTTGGTGAATATTGATGTTATTTGGAATACGTTTTCATTTTTAGTGAGCTTTTGGGCCTCGGGCAAGTCTGGGTGTGTTACGGCCGGCTCCACCCCAATTTTCAAAACATTGGCCCATTTCCTTCTACTTGCACAAAAATGAGTGCAATAAAACACTTACCTACTTTTTTTTTGAAAAATGTGGTCTCTATAGCCCAACCCTAGTAAATGTTTATTATTTAAAAAAAAATGTGAAAATATTTTGTTTTTAAATAACCTGAAAGGGGTTGATAAACCGTAAAAAACTAATCAATCAATCGTCCTTTTAATTCTTTTTTTTACTAATATCTCTATTTATTTACTAATGTCTTCATTTTTTCTATTGTTTATTAATTTTTAACCATTTTTTTTTTTTTATTAATCTCTTTATTTTTATATATTTTTCCTCCGTCTATTTTCACTTTTTACTAATATTTTCATCCTTTCATCGTTTTAATAAAATGATTTTCTCCCCAAAAATCTGAAAATCTAATTATTTGTTCTGGCTTTAAATAACCTGCAAAAAGGTTGATAAGCCGTAAAAAAAAAAACAACTAATTAATCAATCAATCAGTAATAATGTTGTGACAACGTTGAGAATAATTGGTCAGCTTGGGGTCAAGAAAATAGTTGATTGCAACGTTACCATAACGTCGCCACAATGTCACATATCCCCCAACCAAAACACCACAGGTTTGCGACATTGACAAAAGATTCGGCGTTCTTTGGGAATAATCATCACTGCGCGCCAGTAAATGTCAGACATATTTTATTCGTTTTGCCTGACAGGTGGTTGACAATTTGGAGGGCATTAAGCAGTGGCCAAACAAACAAGTTTGTGAAAGTTGGTGCAAACAAGTTGGTGCAAAAATAATGACGTAATAATGTCGTTTTTTGACGTATTTTTTAACGTCAAAAAACGACATTATTACGTCATTATTTTTTGCACCAAACTAATAGTATCTTAACTGTAGCTGTTTGCTAAGCCCCTTGGTTCTGCCTAAACAGCCTAATATTCTGGCGGTAGTATTTTCTGGTTTCTGATGCATTTTTAATTCGTCATAAAGAAATTAATCTTAGAGAAAGAAAAAAAAAATTCTGTTCGATTCGACAGTTACTAATATATCATATCGTTAACAAATGTCCTTAATATGCAGCAGATAGACCACAGGGTGTATATGTGCCAAGACCACTTTGTATGTGCATATACATGCATATATAGGCACACACACAGATATATATGTGTATAATTACATTTCATTTAAGTAATCAGTCAGTTGTTTATATATATATATATATATATATGTATCCTTGTGCAGGTATGCAGAAAATAGAAAAGAACACGTTGGGTGCATAATCCGGGGTTCCTTAGTATTTTTGTTTTTATTTAAACAGTGCTCCATACAGTGCTCCATACAGAAGTAGAGCTTATATTATAATAATATTTTTTGTTTAAAAATATGATTCCTTCGCTACATAAGAGTTCTCATGTTTCAAAAACGTGAGCCGAAATCATCCAAATAATTAATAAAATTAAGTTGGATTGAGGTGTTTAGTCACGTTTCATCTTCAAGCGAAATTTTAGATTCCTAAAATTTAGGAATCTAAAATTTCGCTTGAAGATGAAACGTGACTAAACACCTCAATCCAACTTAATTTTATTAATTATTTGGATGATTTCGGCTCACGTTTTTGAAACATGAGAACTCTTATGTAGCGAAGGAATCATATTTTTAAACAAAAAATATTATTATAATATATATATATATATATATATATATATATATATATATATATATATATATATATATCTTCAAATAATTAATTACTTAATTGAAATGTAATTTCAGCTAAATAGAATTTATCTTTTTTCTTATACTTTCTTTTATAATTAAGTAATGAGTCAATAATATATATATATATATATATATATATATATATATATATATATATATATATATATATGTATGTATGTATATATATATATATATATATATGTCAATGTCTGATCCTTACCCCATCCTTCTTCAATATTAAGTATTATAATAAAAAGAAATATAAAAATAAATTTTAAAACTCTCCCTTCCCTCTCTAAACTCGACCATGTCTCTCACACCATCCCTCACTACCTTCTATGTCAACTTATATAAGCTTAATACTGCCCGTCAAAAGTGTAAATTTTAATTTCATTTTTCATTTCACCTTTTGAAAGTGATGTCTGAAGATCCAGGGAAAAATAAGTCTCTGGTGAAATAAATTATTACAATGGAGCCTTAAAGTGGTTTGCATTTCTTTAAATTAAATCATTTGCTCTGAATTAACATTGAGCTCTCAGGATTTCATCCTCCTTCGGATTATCCATACGGATTACCAAGATTTTTGTTAATTAAGTTATATATATATATATATATATATATATATATATATATATATATATATATATATATATATATTTATATATATATATATATATATATATGTGTGTGTGTGTGTGTGTGTGTGTGTATGTATCTTCAAATAATTAATTACTTAACTGAAATAAACAATACGACCACTAATCATGACTGTGATGATGACACGTTACTAGCATGGTTTTGGTGGTACTGGATCTCACAAGTCAGTTATTCTTCATTGAATTATTAGAGAATAGATAAGGTGTCAGTATAGACATTTAATAATGATCTGAGAATGTTACTGGGCTGATCGTTAATATAATGCTGAAATAGTAGGAACGAGTAGACAACCTTGGAGAACGTCTAAATTGATCTACTGGGCCTCAGCAGACTAGCCATTAACCAAGAACTTTATGGATCGACCCGATAGGAATGGCTATTAGTAGAAAAGACGAAGAGTTTGCAGATATTAGTAAAATGTACATAAAGATGAAAATAATCGAAAGAGGTTTATGATATAAAATGGATAAAGTATATAAAAAAATAAAATAAACAAAGAATGAAGATTTTAATAAAAAGAGTAAAGGATGAGGATATTAGTAAAAAGTAAAAATGGATGAAGTTATTAATCCGTAAAAGAAAAATATACAAAAATAAAAATATTAGTAAAAATTTATAAAGGTTAAAAATTAATAAAAATAAAAAAATAAAAATATTAAGACATTAGTAAAAACAAAATAAAAAATAGAGCCAATTGATTGATTAATTCACTTTTAACGGTTTATCAACCCTTTTCAGGTTATTTAAAGCCAGAAAATATTTTTTAGACATTTTTTGAGATAATAATCATTTTACTGATACACGTTTTACTAATTAACCCATAATTGGGAGAGACGAGGTGGATTCATAGCTTTGCCAAGGGGGTATTTGCGTGTAAGTAAATATAACAAACACAGCAGGAATTTGAAATCGAAACTCTGATTAATAATTCTAAAAAGACGAAAATATAAGACAAAAAATGGTGATATTAGTAAAAATACTTAAAATCCTGAACACGTTAAATAGGAAGACTATATTAAAAAGATGAAGATATTTGTAAACGAAAATAAGACAAAATGAAGACGATATTAGTAAAAAAAAGATAAAAGGATGGTGATATTAGTAAGCTAAAGTTAAAGACCGTAAAAATATAAAAGAATGAAGTGAATAAAAGATATCAACACCAAAAAGGCGGATATATTTTGTAAAACAAAGGAGAATAGGGTGTATATATTAAAAGGCGAAAAAATATAAGTAAAACAAAGGAGAATAGAGTGTATATATTAAAAGGCGAAAAAATATATTAGCAAAACAAAGGAGAATAGGGTGTACATATTAAAAGGCGAAAAATATATTAGCAAAACAAAGGAGAATAGGGTATATATATTAAAAGGCGAAAAAATATAAGTAAAACAAAGGAGAATAGAGTGTATATATTAAAAGGCGAAAAAAAAAATTAAAATACTAAAACCAGAAATGTGGCATGATCAAAAATATTCCTTAGAATCTCCGGCATATTCTACTTTAAAAAATACACAACAGCTCATATTTTATTGTGACTAATTCTTGACAGAGTACACTCCGTGCGACACTGAAATCCGTAGACGTATTAGGATGGCCAAAGACACATTCCAAAAGCTGAGCAAAGTATTGTGAGACGGGGATTTCTTTGGTAACAAAGAAAAGAATACTGAGCTGTTACGTGACATCTGTTCTTCTTTACGGAAGCGAATGTTGGACGATTTCCTCAAAGATGAAGAAAAGACTCGAGGCGATGGAGATGTGGTTCTACAGACGGATGCTAAAAAAATATCATGGACGGAGCATATGAGAAACGATGAGGTCTTAGAATGCAAACAAGGAGGAGGCTTATACTTAACATTAGGAAGAGACAGCTGAAGTTTCTGGGACACATAATGAGGAAGGAAGGCATGGAGAATCTGATACTCAAGAGTCGAACAGACAAGGGATAGCAGCGCGTGACATACCTGACAAGCTTGAGCAAGTGGATGACAGAACGTGGTCGGGGAAGGAAGCAGAGGGAAGGGACATGCTGAAAGCTGCAAGGGATAGAAGGAGGTGGAGAGCCATGATCGCCCACGTCCTGAAAGGACATGTCACATAAAAAGACAAAGAATGAAGATAGTAAAAAATATCAACAGTAAAAAGCTGAATATATTAGTAATAAAAGAGAATAGGGTTTGTATATATTAGTTAAAGGTACCAAAAAATAAGATAATAAAACCAGAAATATGTGGCATAATCAAAAATTCTTCTTAGAATCTCCGACATAAGTCTGTCTGAAAAAATACACACCCACTAACATTTTATTGTGACTAATATTTAATACAAATAAATCGAATGTAACCAATTATATTTTTGTAAAAGTTATTGTTTCAGTTTTAAAACTATTTTTAGCACAATTAAAGCTTTGAAATCTGATTACATCGCGCGGAATATTCGCCAGATGAGACAGGTTCTTCTTCTTCTACTTCTTCTTCTTCTTCTTCTTCATTCTCTTTTTCTTCTCTTTCCGGATCTTCTCGTATTTTCGCCTTTTCAAAGTCTCCGCTTCTATTGTCGAACTAGGAAAGGAAATCCAGATTCAAATCGTGACCTTTTTTCGGTTTCCGGAACAACGCAAAGCGAGAGCGATATGACCTTTTCAAAATTGAACATAATGCATCTTGGTGATCCCCTGTGTCTAGGTGCATGCTTCGAAACATTCAGAAACATTGCAACGTTGAAATCTGAATTTCCGATTTCGATCCCCAACCTCACCACGTCGACTGAATATCCGGCAGGTGCGTTCACAATTGCACACGGGCGGATATGCTGCAGTTCGATTGTGTCATGAGAGTTATTAACAAAGCGATGCATCGATCTTGGTAGAAAATTCAAAGGTTATTTTACTTCCTCGGATCGATAACTTTTTTGCTGCTCGTGGCTTCAATCATTTTGTAGTGGGGGAGGCTATTATAAATTTCACATATCGATTGCATTTTAACAGGGCGATGGGTATATCGAAGGAATCTATGTAATCAATACTTACTCTCCTTTTACACTTTTAAATGATGAAGACTGAATAATGGTCATTGACTGAAGAAAAAATTTTGTTTTCGTAAATTCAACATGGAGCTTTGGATTGATGAAAAAAATTGTTTGTTATCCTTATTTGGCTTTTTAAAATACAAAGTGACACTTCCTGAAAGTGTACATTGTTTGATTTTTTTACGACTTATCAACAGTTTGCAGGTTTTTAAGGCTAAAAATACATTTAGATTGTAAGGAGATTATAATGACTTTAGGGATACAATATATTCTAATTAATACATATATATGGAGATAAGAGGTAGATATATTTCCAGAGGTTATTTTCACATAAGTTAACAGGAAGTCGAAATTGGTTCACCGATTTCAGTAATATATTACACCAGCCGGGCATCCAAGCTCACAGCCCATCATATCCCCAAGCAGTCACTCATTTAGGTACTGACCAGGTTCAACGTTGCTTACATTCAGAGAATAGTGACTATATATATATATATATATATATATATATATATATATATATATATATATATATATATATATACACACATACATATATGTTTAAAAAATACGAGATCAGCCAGGTACGATAACATGATTTACACCATTAGAAATCCTCAGGCGATATAGACAAAAATTTTGGTCAATATCGCCTGAGGATATGTTAAAGTTGAAACTATGGGTGTAATAAGCTGACCTCTTAATTTTAGAAATTTGAAAGCACTGGATGATCAAGATTTATTTTTTAATTTCTTTATATGTATATTGAGCACTTTAAAATACAACTGTTTCCGAGTCTATTTTAACTCTGACCAATAACTGTATTTAAACCATAATTATATATATATATATATATATATATATATATATATATATATATATATATATATATAT
>OZ010582.1:116670716-116673216 GCA_963932145.1 Acanthosepion lycidas | reverse complement strand
TGAGCAGGCATTTTTAATAGGGTGTGGCTTGCCGCCCTGGTTGAAGGGTGTGCTCGAAAAGGAGTAACCAGTCATTATGTATACATGTTCAATCATGCAGAGTGGAGGCAATTTATCGGAGCAGGGGGATGTAACGCCTTAGAGGGTGAATGATTCAGATCAAGAATGATCTCAGAAGACGTTCAAAAGTGTTTATATGGCTTTGAAGATGATGAGTTTTCCCCCTCTTACAACAACTTTCCCAAAGGCACAACGCCACAGATCAGACATTTACAGCGAAGACACATCATACCATATGCACAAGTTTGAACGATCCACTTTCCATTCATATTCTCTTCGTAAACCGGAAGTTCCATTTGGAGAGCTTCTTCCTGAGAGCCCTTACTCTGAGGGGATTGCTTCCTCGATAAACTACAACCATAACTTATTCAATTCAACTTCCAGTTGATAGCTATCCTAACTATTCTCCTAATTTACACTGATTTCCTCCTCTTTCATCCATGTAACAATCTATTTTAGTAAATCTCTACCTTGAGTGGCTCTTGGGCCCTGTGTTCGGTGAACATCTATTTTTTGGAAAAAAATTCCGCTGTAGATGTTCATCGTTTTATTGCCCATGCTAGAGGATATCTCATAATAGTTAATTTGTCCGACTTAATTCGCTATTGTCATGCCAATGCCTTAGGTAATTGAAAACAATTGCGCACGGACCATCTAACCAATAATAATTCTCTTATTTCCTCAGGAAGTGGTAACAAAAATGACTCATATCCATTGTCAGCCTTGACAAATAGCAGACAGTGACGAAGCCTCTATTATTCGATCTGCGAAATGAAATCTTAGCCATACGTTTTACCCTTTTCCTAATCCCAATGAATATCTATTATTTGAGTTGTTGATCGCTTGAGGGTCACGAGTGGATAAATGAGCTGGACTCCTGAGCTAGTGGTTTGTGGTTTGACCTTTTAGGGTATCTTATATCAACAACTTTCAGGTTGATTCAACATTATTTTTAATGGAGAGAAGCAGTATTGACCTGTTATTTATTAGGGAATTCCTAGAACACTGGGTATTGTATGGGAGAAGTTTATGAGTTAATGACATTTTAGAACAGATGTCTACGGACACATACATTTAGAGTCTCCGCTCGTACAACTCTGAGGTATTTATAAAGGAAAAGAAAATTCGACATTTGGAATGACCTAACATTTTAGAATAGAAATCTAAAGACATAGATTTGAGTTCTTTGATTGGACCATTTTAAGTTCAGAACAAATAGGGACATTGCTCAGCAAATATCTCTCACTTTCTCTCTTCCTCTCTATCTCTTACCCTTTCTCTTTTTCACTCTTTCTCTCTCTCTTTCGTCCTGTAAACTCCGATTCCAAAGTGTAGGGCCACGGCCTCGACACATTAATCGTTACAAGTATGGTTTTCATAGTTTTGCTTTTCACGAGATGAAGCTAGTGACCCTATGCCTATCCGGTTTTGAATTCAGAGTTGTTCATCTTCTTAGACTAGGTATCATCTTCTTAGACTAGGTATCATCTTCTTAGACTAGGTATCAACCAAAGCTGAAGAGCACAGTCTGTTTCACTATTTAACCAATAACAGGAGATAGAATAGTTGAATTCATACCTTTTCCATTTTTTAATTTTTGTACATAAGTTTATGTAAAAAAAAGTCAACTGGAATTCGATTTCGTCTTGCAGATTTCTCGCTACGAGACGTTAACATTTGAGCATTCACATGGTCAGCAAATGTACACATGAAATGAAAAGTTTTGTTCGGAGCCTCTCCTTAAAATCTGCATTCTGACCAAATGATTGTTCGTTTCGGGCTCTTTCGTTTAATCTATTAGCAATTTTCAAGGAGTTTTGTTGCGCTATTACAAATCCTGTGTAGGTTGTTCGGAGGTACATATATTTTTAATTCTCGAATACGGCCAGTACATTATGCATGGGTTCCTATTTGAAGTTGTCAATGTTAGAAATAGAAAAATATATAAACAGTTCGGAGAGAGGGAACAACAATATACGGGACTGACAATTCCATGCTTCAATGCTATATATATATATATATATATATATATATATATATATATATATATATATATTATATGTGTGTGTGACATTTAAATGTTGTCACTGACTGAAGTCAACAGCGACAAACGACGATTTGTATTTTTTAAATCAATCTTCAGGAAGTCTTTCTCTCTCACTTTATATATATATATATATATATATATATATATATATATATATATATATATATATAAACACACACATATATATATATGTAATGAATACCTATTACTCGGTTATATATATATATATATATATATATATATATATATATATATATATATATATATATATATATATATATAGTATCAATTGATGATTAGTGGATATAAATCCCCAGAGAGCTCAATGGAAGAACCGAGTAATCTGCATTCATTATATATATATATATATATATATATATATATATATATATA
>OZ010582.1:116630716-116665716 GCA_963932145.1 Acanthosepion lycidas | reverse complement strand
CTTGTTATTTGAAAACGAACATCTGTATCTTTCGCCGTTCTCTGTTTGCTTTCTATAAAGGCATTGCTTATAATGTACAAACTTTGAATATTCGACTCTGACAGAAGTAACCGCTTCGCAGAAGATCCTTTTGCATTCGTTCATACAAATTAAGAACTTGAAAGATTACATTTTCTTAGCTTGTGTTTCATTATTGCGTCTCATTTGGGTAGGTTTCTAGTTGATCACATCGAAACCTATATGGTATTTTTTTCTTTTCTTTTTATGTGCCTTCAGACCGTACTTTATCATGGCTCTCCACTTATCCCTTTCCCTTATAGCTCTTAATAAGTTTTGACTCCCAAGATGTTTTACCGATCACTAGAAATGTTGAAGTCTAGGGTTAACCGTTATTTTTCTTACATATCTTTGCTTTTATATGCCGTGTCCCTTCATGACGTAGGCGATCATGGCTCTCCACTTAACCCTACCGCTTATAGTTCTCAATAAGTTTCGTCCCTCTGCCACCTCCCCCAGACCACGTTCTGTCATCCATTTGCTTAATTCCGCCAGGTATATCATGCATTGCCTTGTCTCTGTTTCCCTCTATTCAACCTTTGAGTATCAGATTCTCCAGGCCTTCTCAGAAATATCATCTGCCTCTTCCTAATTGTTTGCATCCTCTCCAAAACCTTATCGTTGCTAACACGCTTGGTCCATAATATCCTTAGCTTCCTGCTGTAGAACCATACCTCCGTTGCCTCGAGTCTCTTCTTCGTCCAATATTCGAGGACAGATGTCACGTAGCAGCTCAGTACTCTTTTCTTTGTTACCAAAGAAATCCTCCTGTCTCGTAATACTCTGCCCAGCTTTTGGAATGTGTCCTAGCCATCCCAATACGTCTTCGAATCTAAGCATCGCATTTACCGTCTTCTGTCAAAACACTTGCCAGATATTTAGGAAACATTAGAGAGTGTTTGTTTTGTAACATAAGAAAAATAAAAATTAACGGGGTGCTTGCAAAAATAGAAGAAATATATTAGACATCTCCACTCTTCAAAATGGCTTACGGCTATATGACTTTGAAACACCGCTACATGTAGGATCACCGTAGTTAAGCAACACCGAGTTTGGTCAGTATCTAAATGAGTGATCGTTTCGGAATACCAGGTTCTGTAACCTTGGATGTGCGGGTGGTGCAATGGGTAACGGTTCAGAATTGGGACTCGAATCTTCGATTTCTAATTCCAGTCTCGATTTGTTAAATTCATTTACACGAAAATACCCTTCGGAAATGTATAAATCCACTCCCCCCCTCATCTTGGGTTTAATTAGTAGGACTTGTATCTGTAAATCATTATTATAACCCAAAACATCTTACAATCTAAAATAACATGCAAAAGGGTTGACAAGGCGTAAAAAAAACAAATCAAGTGATGTGTGTAATGCGATACAATAAGACAGGGTTACAGTAGTTGTTCGCTTGGCCGTTTGCTTAGTATGTTCATCAAAATTTAGATAAAATATGCATTATTGTTGCTTTGTTTGAGCTGCAGCTATTCAATCCTCACTTTCCAGCACTGACAGAGTTCAAAATCGTTCACTTCCTTTGTGATCAATCTTGTTAGCCAGTGTTAAATTGTAACTATATTGGGATCTTCGCAATCCGAATGTCAAAGATTACCGTAGTCATCGGTAATATAAGCTTGACCGTGCATTACCAAATTCTCCTGATTCATAGATGCTTATATATACATGATTCCGAAGAGAAAATAAACCTACCGGATATGTTATATATTTAACCTTTTGAGCCCTGACCATTGCTTTACCAGTGTTAGAGAAAAATGACGAAATGCCCAGCCACTGGTTGAACAGTGGGAGAGAAAAATGACTTAATGCCCAACCACCGGTTGAACGGTAGTAGAAAAAATGATTCAATGCCCAGGTACCGGTTGAACGGTGGGTAAACACTTGTGACTATTTTTTTTATATCTACTGTGAAGCATTACACCCGAATTATTTGCGAATTTTGACTCAGGGGCTCAGGTTTAAAATTGTTCCGGAACGCAAGTCTCAAAGGGCTAAGAAATGTCAAAGAGAGCATCAGTGAAAACGTAGCGATTAAAAACCGATGCTGAGAACAATAGTCCGATCTAATCTAGAAAGGCAATAACAAGAGGTCAAAATTCCAAACGAGACGAGGAAAGCCGAAGAACTCATCAGCAGTAAAACAGTGATAAAAACAGTAGAAATCAGGATACAAATACAAATGACTAGTAGGATAGTGACATTGAGCCATTTCAGAAATTAAATCGACAAAAAATATAGTAAAACACATCGGTCGAAACTTAGTAAGAAGCCGAACATATTAATCCGAATAATTTATTGAAAAGTATGTGTTATTCGTTATTTCAAACAACGCGGAAAGCCGAATAGCGTGTCGACCGAAATCGACTGTTTTATCAATGAACAGTGACAAAACCCAAAGAATGTGGATACTGGTCTGCGAAAAAGGAAAACTGCAATAACGTCTTCGTATTATTCTGTGAAGGGTCCTGAATAATGAATCATCTCATGCGATGCTCAAGTTATTCAAAATTTACCAAGGCTCCGTATGATTTAGGATACGATCCACCCTATCATTTTGGACGTTTTCCTGCCGGTTGATGTGATTCGTCGAGAATCGTGGCTTTGAAGCGCTGTGTGTCAAAAGCTAGTGCCTTCAGTCAGCAATAAAAACGGATGTTGAAGCGGAGGAAGCAGTTAAACAGCACCAAGATTTCGTCCTGTTTCCGAAGAGTCGCCTTTATCGGCAAGCTTACAAGCAGAAATTAATCTTTGATTCAATTTCAGAGACGTCAGTGCTCGCTTTGATGGCATTTTTCTAGGGGTCACAGCTCCTACATATTTCCTCCCCCTCAAAATGATTGCGTTTTCTAGTGGCGTTCTTTAAAAGCAATAATTCCTCTAATCTGCATGCGAATAACAGTTTGAAAATAGGTAAATATGACAGGTATTTTACATATCGAGAAATGTTCACGATATTTAATGTTAAATAAAGACACATATTCATAATCCATACTTGATGGACGAATCTCTCGAGTTTATTTTTGTCCCCTGTTTTCATCCCAGCTGGGTCAGCCTTTGATTCCCCCCCCCCCACATCATCCATCATTTATTTTTCCCTCCCCATTCCCTTAGTGAGTGAACTTCTTGATTCTGGCTATCAACAGAATACGGCGGTCACATTTATTATTTGGAAGGGTCGGTGGGTTCTACTAACATTTGTTTATATTTAGTTTTATCTTATTTTATATAGTTTTGGACTTTATAAACTTTGAAATTTTTATGTCATGGGCTGCGTCATGGGGTGCGCCTGCGAATATGTAGGATTGAGAGATGATAAGTTATTGTGGTGAATGTGTAAATTGTAATGAATGAATGGGTCGTGAGTCGGATTAACTAGGACTACGATAGCTAATAAAGACTAGCCCCCTCCCTTTTTCTCCTCCCTAGCCATGTGCCATAATCTCTGTATATTCAGTAATAAATATAACATACTTGGTGCACGAGTTATAGGCAGAATTTAGCGTCGAGCAAATTACTGTTTGATTCCAGCTAAAAAGTCAAGGATTTTACACACTGGCTTTCAAGAAAGGATGGTTCACCTAATTTAAAAACACTGGTAAATGGCCCATATTTTAAGCTCCAAATCGTGGCTATTCCGCTTTTGTCGGACGAGAACTTAATTGAATGAATATCTATATTTTTCTGGAAGTAGATTTGCTCGAATTGAGTGTCTATCAAATTTTCGCTGTCTTGTTAGCGGAACCTAAAAAAAAAACATCGACTGCATTCCCTACTGTAGTGTGATAAGTCTCCCCTACGGAAAGGACTCCAACCAAGTAAATGTTTGCAGACTTAAGTAATTGACCGATCCACAAACAAGGTAAATGCTTATATATTCAGATATATACAACTGATATTTACCTAACTCCAAACCAGTAAATGTTCACAGAATAAAATAGAAACAGGTATTTACTTACCTACTAACCAAATAAATATTTACAGACCCAAATATAAACAACCAGTATTTATCTATCCCCTAACCAATTAAATTTCGGCATATAAACAACCAATACTTATCTCTCCAAAAAAAAACAATATATAAATACCTACTGAATAAAATATAAATGTCTAGTAAATACTTTTAGACTCAAAAGTAACGGACCAATATTTACCTAACAACCCATAACCAGGTAAACAAACTTAAAAGACCGGTTCCTAGTGTACAGTTCCTAGCAGATGACAATTCCTACCCAATCGCGTATGTTTTCTTATTACTTATGAGTAAGACAGCTGTATTCACGAGCTTATCTTTTCATTGCGAAAACATTTACTTTTCCCTTGTGATTGACCTGTTTTAGATTTATTTTAATGGGTCGCTTAAATGTCGCCATTGTTCAATATTAAGTCGCCGCTATTTATAAAAATTACATTATAATTATCTGAAAAAGGTAAACATCACTAAGCTTAATCATTGCTTTTAAGGAATATTAAGTTAATGTCACTGATATACGATTAATACTGTGACTGCAAGCGAAGTATGTTGGCTGGTCAAAGATATTTCTTTGCTTATTTCTATATTAATTTCAATTAGTAGTTTAATAGATTTTGGCGTTATCTTCCTTGGACAGAAATATTTGACCATTTTATATTTGTATAATTGCAATTTATTTGGAAATCTATGGCCTGGAAATTGCTTTATTCTATATTTTAATGGTATTGCGCTAACAAAAACGGCCCGTCCTGGGTAAGACGATGAATTACATCCAACAGCAAGCCCCTAATCAGGATATTATGTGGAGCGTTGAAACACCTCTTAATTTTTGGTGTTGAAGGTCTATCCTGACCCGATGTGGTAGCACCTGCCAGGTTCCCAGCTATGGGCAAGTAGTTACCCCTCTCAAAGGGGTCAAAACACTATGAAAGTATAAAAATATATTTTATTACCAGCAATACATTTTTTTGGGGAAAATATTACCAGCAATAAAAATTTTGTCGGCATTAAATAACCTTCTGGCCTTCTTCAGGTGGTTGGAATGTCGAACTGGACCCTTTATTTCGCTCGGTGGGGTAGACTGTTTTAGTTCCACGTGCCATGTTTCATGGATGTCAGTTATCACTTATCTCCTGTTAATTCCCCTTTCTAAGTTCTCCACTGCCTTAACCGGGTATTGAACTCACACTCTTTGTCCGAGTAATGTAAATAGTGTACATAATACCTCATCTCAGAAATATAGACAGATGCTTTTGTTTGATATACCGTAAAACAGACCAAACCAAACAAAAACGGCGCCATTATGTGTTGTTTCTTCTACGTTGCAGTAAAAAAAGTAGACATATAAACAGAACTGGTTCATTATAATATTCTTATTGTACTGCATGTTTATATAAGATATCTGAGAGTTATTGCTGGATATTTAGTGACATTAAGATTCCTTAGTTTTCTAACATCTTTCAAAATACCTATAATAATAATAATAATTATTATTATTATTATGTAACATAAAACTTGAGGTTTCTTAATAGAAATCGAAAAAACAACTTTTTCCTTATTTTCAATATTTATTTTGTTTAACATCCTATTTACCACGCGGTTCTAGCTGACATCTTTCCGCTAAATTCATCATTTCATTCTCCTAAATTGTTCAAAACCCTCTCCAAAATGACCTGCCTGAGAATGCCTTTTGTTTGATCACTATTTACATTACTCGGACTATTGTCCTCATCTTTGCCGCTATATTTATTACAACGTTTCGGCCGTTGTACGCTCAAGCCTTCTAGGTGCCTGGAATGTGGAACTGAGCACTTTATTTCGCTTGCTGGCTGGGGTAGACTGTTCTAGTTCCACGTGCCATGTCTAATGGATGTCTGTTAATTCCCCTTTCCAAGTTCTCCACTGCCTTAACCGGGTATTGAACTTACACTCTGTCCGAATAATGTAAATAGTGTACATAATACCTCATCTCAGAAATATAGACAGATGCTTTTGTTTGATATTATCAATATTAGAATTATTATTGAACCAGACAGTTATACGTCAATAAAGTGACGCTGGGTTAGAAATTTACAACGTCCAATATAACCAATTATGGCACATGCATCACAGCCAAATGTGTGCGATACGTTATGGGTTTTGTGAAAATCAGCTCATAACATTGCAGGTGGGGCCCAGCTTGAATATCCGAATACACTTAGAAGATCACTGATTGGGAGTGTTCTAAAGTTTCAAGATGTGACTCCCATGTTGACTTGGTTGCCTCAAAAAACTTCCCTCCACTACACCCGATTATGAACAGTGCATCATCTCTTTGGAGACACACCCAACTTTGTTGCCATATTTATCACAACATTTCGGCCGTTGTACGCTCTAGCCTTCTTCAGGTGGAATGTCGAACTGAACCCTTTATTTCGCTCGCTGGGAGTGTCTGGTCTAGTTCCAAGTGCCATGTGTAATGGATGTCAATTATCAGTTATCTGTTATTAATTCCCCTCTCGAAGTTCGCCACAACCAGTTATTGAACTCACACTCTTTGGGTCCTGTCACTGGATCTAACTAACGCCTTTATCCACTGTGCCATGTGTCCCAAAAAGGACACATGGCGCAGCGGAGAAGATATTATAGTGGATAAGATATTTAAGTTATTATTATTATTATTATTATTACTATTATATCAGAAGTAATTGGTGGTTGTGACTGGGCATCTCGTGATAGCGTATGACTTTGTATCACCGGCACACAACTAAACAATCCCATTCAATTTTATTTAATATTATTCTTAAATTCACACTTGTTTTCTATGAATCTTTAACTAATTTTACTTTAAGTCTGTAAGTCAAGAAGAAATGCAAACGAGACAAGTATTATTCAGTTATAAAAACTGAAATTCAATTTTTTTTTAAAAAACATTCCTCGTTCAACACGTAAAGTATATATATATATATATATATATATATATATATATATATATATATATATATCCACATTCACTGTCATTGATATATTTCTTTTTAGGGTGTAGTGCGTTTGCTTAAGATGTTTTTTTTTTATATTGTGTTTACCTAAACGTTTGTTTCATTTTTGTTGATATATAGCAGGGTATGTGGTACTACAGAAAGAAGACAAAAAATGCCACGGAGAGAACTTGTGAGCAACGAGGAAGTTTTAAGGAAAATTGAGACGGAAAGGGAAAAGAATATTTGTATTTAAGATCAGATGTTCCCGGCAGGCATAATAAGGAAAGTGGACTTGGAGAATTTGACACTCACAGGACGTAGTGGAGGCAAGATAGGCAGCGAGAAACATCAATTAACCTGTGTATGGAACTTGTGTAAATGGAATTGTAGAACAGGTACTAAGGAGACGGAGAGTAAAGAAACAAAGATTGATTAGATATAGGAGGTAAAGGATGTTGTGGAGAGCCATGGTCTTCACGTTTTGAAGCTTCGATAAACTTTTGGTGTTTGAAAAAATCCTCTGTAAAATCTGTCAATATTAAACGAAATTCACCCCCAAAATCTGGCATTAAAATTAGTATATAAATCTCTATCTATAAAAGGCAGGATGTGTGTGTGTGTGTGTGTGTGTGTGTGTGTGTGTGTGTAACGAATGCACGGCCGCAATTTCCGACGGATTTGCACCACAATTTACATGCACATGCTCCAAGTCAGCGGAAAGGCCAACACCGACAACTCCCATCGATAGTGGAAATAATCGATTTTTTCATGCTTCTACGGCACTTTTCATGTAGTTTGCGGCCATTTTCTACTGGCCAGAGTGAGAGCCTGTAGCTGGCTGCCACGAATAGGCAGGACGATTCTATTGGCCAGCGTGAGAGCCAACAGCTGACTGACACGAATGTTAACTAGCATGCAAAAAAAAAAAATTGATAGCTGCATTCGTCACAAGTGACAAAAATTTAAATCTGCATGGCACTTTACTCCAATTGGCTCATTCGCTTGCTTAAACTCAACGTTGATTCTGATTCTGCAGAACTGGCTTGGGCGTGAAAATGTATTTGTTGTTAACATTCTTTTTTCATTCGGTTTTTCCAGTTACGAGTCATTTTTTTTTAAGCTGATCGTTTTGTGTTCATTTTGTTTAGTTCTTTTTTCGTAACAGATTTAATGTTTAGTATAGAGCTTAGAAAAAATTCGCAGTGGGAGATAGGCAAGAAGTAAGGCATGTAGCAACATCAGCATGGCAAAGGGCGCTCCTTTAAAGGTAAGGAAGGGCAAAAATATTTTAAGTCAAGTGATGGCGATTGCTGTATGAGTCGTACGATTTTTGAATCAAGGACGGGCAACGCCGGGCCATGCTGCTAGTTAGGTTATAAATTCCTATATATTGCATTTAATATGATCATCAAATTTAGGCTTAAATCTAGTGTGATCGCAGTTAATACTGTTTAAATGACAAATAATTATTTTCTTCTTATGTACTTTCCATACTAACTGCGATAAAAAGGAGCTTCTTCTATATATTTCCACGAGCCGGAAGTTTGTCACTTTGACACAATTCTCACCCTTGTTCTGCCATCCAATCAATAATCTTCGTCAGGTTCACGCTGCTTTCATTATGTCTTTTGCATTTAAAATCCCCCGTGAATGTCAAATTTTCCAAACCCTCTGTCTGATTCTGATTCTGTTTATGTTTGTTTCCATTTTCCTAGAGACTTCTTTGATGCTTAGGTAACTATCCATGTTATTCTCAGTATCTTTCTGTAGAATCACATTTTCGCTGCCTCCTGTTATTCTCTTCATTTGCGCGGAGATTGTCCAGCATTCACTGAGATATAGAAGGACTGATATTACGTAATAATTCATCACTATTTTTTTTTGTATCTATTATTTTTTTCCTGTTTCTTTGTACATGTCTTAGATTTTGGAAAGCATCTTTTGCTATTCCGACGCCGTTCAGATTTTGGTGTGGTACTTCTGTTAAAAAAACTACGCTTTGTCTACTCTGATTATATCGCCTTATAACCCTTTAACTTTACCTGGCTTCATTCATAAAAAAAACAAAACAAAAAAACAATGATGGAATGGGAACAGCCATTATGAATACACTTTTAAAGGCACTATTTGCATTATTCGGACTATTGTCCTCATCTTTGTCGCCATGTTTATCACATATAGAGAGAAGAGGGAGATCGCCACTCTCTTTGGGATCAAGTTGAGATCATAGACAAAGTACATCATTGGTAACTTCGTAAACTTAAGGAATCAGCACATATGCTAGGCGACAAAAATCTCCTGAGCCGACCAAGCATAGAAATGAATACAATCTAGGAACCAGTAATAAAGAGTCCCAGATAAAAGCAATAGTAACAACAAAAATTGCAATATGAGCTCTGGTAAAAAAAAATGCATGCAATGATAATAGCAAAAATTGCAATATGAGCACTGTTAAAAATGTTTGCTGAAGACATTAGGTTTATAAGTCCCAGAAATTCATACACAGATGTCATCAAGGACACATGGCACAGTGGATAAAGTCGTTGGTTAGATCCAGTGACAGGACCCAAAGAGTGTGAGTTCAATTAACAGGAGATAACTGATAACTGGCATTCATTAGACATGGCACGTGGAACTAGGACAGTCTACCCCAGCGAGCGAAATATAGGGTTCAGTTCGACATTCCAACCACCTGAAGGAGGCCGGAGCGTACAACGGCCGAAACGTTGTGATAAATATGGCAACAAAGATGAGGACAATAGTCCGAACAATGTAAATAGTGTACATAATACTTCATCTCAGAAATACAGACAGAAACTGTGCCAATGTTTACATCATGTCTCTTCATGACGTGAACAAACTCAACATCCTGTCCTTTCTCGATCAGAGTAATGTTGGTCCATTTACGATAACTGTACCACTTTTGTCTTCCATTTGCACAAGATTATTTAGTTAGAACTAACTGTACAAATCCCTGGTAACTTCCATTCTCCTATATGGATGTGGAACGTGGACACATTTGGCCGAAACAGAGAGAAGGCTACAAGCGTTTGAGAAAAAAATCCATAAGAAAACTCCTTAGTATCTTCTATTGGGAACATAAAACCAATGAGTTTGTGCGGAAAAGCGTTGAAAATTTTGTGGAAACCTCTTTTCGCTACTGTCAAACGGAGAAAAATGGCGTGGTTTGGACATATTACAAGGCACGGCAGCCTGTGCAAGACCATTATGCAAGTAATCGTTGAAGGTGGACATAGCAGAGAACATCAACGCAAAAAAAACTGCTTGGACAATGTCCAGAATGGACAGGTATGACTATGCCTGAATTTCTGATGATTGCCTTTGACAGATCGTTGTGAAGGAACTTCAGTATGGCTTCTGCATTCGGATCCCGGCTATGATTACAAAAGTCAAGGGGATGATGATAATGATGGTTTAGTTAGATTAATCGATGTTTCCTTCTATCCGTCTTGCCTCCAATATGTCCTGAGAGTATTAAACTTTCCAAACCTACTTTACTCGTCATATATCCCAGAATTTTAAACTGCCCCTTTCTGATTCTAGCTACAAGTGTGCTGCTTTTTGTTTCCATTTTCGTTAATGGCTCCTCGTTACTCACCTGTTACATCTACGGCATTCTCAGAACCACACCCTTTTGCGTCAAGTCTTCTTTTTATTCGATATTTGTGATAACGTTGTCCAGTATTAACTGCCATACAGCAGGATGATATTATACAGTAGTTCAGTTTTCTTTGATCGAAACTGTTTTAAATTCACCTCAGATTTGTTTAAATATTCCCAGTAATCCGATCAATACATACACTGCACTAATTTTTCGTTACTCTCGAGCAAGGTGTTAGTATTTTAGTTCTTTTCTCTCTTTTCTAACTGAGGCGGTCATATCTTCTTTGGATCATTTTTTTTTAGTCAATTTTGATTTGACTTAATTTGATTTTTTTGAATGCTGTTTACTTTTTTTGTCTTCGTTTTCTTGTCAGCACTTCCAGTTGTTTGAATAAGTCCTTTTTTCCCCACCAGATGTCATCCATAAATAGAACGCGAGAATTGCTTACCGGGAACAGTTGAAAGAGTTTATCGTGACTGCCATCTTCATCATTCTTATCTATTTTCTCGCCTTGAAATTCAACCGTTGGTATTTGTGACAGAAAGTTCAGCAAAGAATTTAGTGCGATGCGCCTCCCTGTAGAAAGCAAAGCCGGAAAAAAACCATTTATCACAAATCTAGAAATCTTTACTGATTGCATCTGAATCGAAGAACTATATTGTTTACTTCAGAAAAGACTATTTTCTTGGCATTGAATTATCTGAAATTTAGCTTCCCTGTTTAATTACAGAGACATGACATAAAAAAATAGACACCGTTATTTTATTAATTTCACAGTTAAACACATTGAAAATTATTTATTCTTATGTCGCAAAAAGTTAAAGTAACCACACAATTATAAAATACTTCAATGCTTCAGGTTTGGTTTTGTTTTACGGCATATCAACACCTCAATAGGTTATTTAATGCCGACAAGAGTTTTATTGCTGGTAATATTTTTTTCAAAAATACAGTGTAACCCGGATAAAAGAGACCCGGATATCAGAGAGATTTTCTCTGGTCCCAAATTAGAGCCATACTTACCTAAACAAAATACACCAAACCCGGATATAAGAGAAACCCGGATGTAAGAGACTTCTTCTCCGGTCCCGACAACTCTCTTATATCTGGGTTACACTGTATATTACTGCTAATATATTTTTTTTTTCTAAAAATCTGTTGCTGGCAATATTGTTTCTTCAAAAATATACTTCTAGTAATATTTTTTTTTTAAATGTATTATTGGTAATATATTTTATCCTTCAAAAATTTATTGCTGGTAATAACTTTTTACAAAAATGTATTGCTGGTACAGTGTAACCCGGATATAAGAGAGTTGTCGGGACCGGAGAAGAAGTCTCTTATATCCAGGTTTCTCTTATATCCTGTTTTCTCTTATATCCGGGTTTGGTCTATTTTGTTTAGATAAGTATGGCTCTAATTTGGGACCAGATAAAATATCTCTTATATACGGGTTTCTCTTATATCCGGGTACCTATTATATCCGGGTTACACTGTATTACTGGTAATAATTTTGTTCTTCAAAAATTCACTGTTAGCAATAAATTTTAACAAAAAAGTATCGCTGATATTTAAACAATTTTTACACTTTCATAGTGTTTTGGCCCCAGTTTGGGGGGAGTCAACTATTTTCCCATAGCTGAGACCCTAACAGGTGCTACTACCCCGGTTCAGGGTGGAACTGGGAACAGCAGCAATTAAGAAGTGGTTCCACGCTCCTCAGAACCTCCTTATCAGGGGCCTTTCTGTCGGATGTAGTTTATCGTCATACCCAGGTTACAATGCTGCAGGAGGGGTTTACGAACACATCACAAACATAAGGCAGTAAGGAGAATTTATGTCAATAGTTAATGCACAGAATCTTCTCCCTGCTGTGGGTTAAATAGCAGGGTCGACTGACCCTTCTAGCATTGGGCGTCAATCAGTCTACGCGAAGTCAATCCTGAATCCCAAACCACGGGAAAGGCAACGAGAAACCGTTTCACTATCTTTCCCAAGAAGTGCATGGTAATTAATTTATAATGAAGAAGAGGAATTCCTGAGTGTTATAATCACTTATATTCTGAAGGGAGGTTACATTAAACAGAGCCTCTTCCTGAAGGATGGAACTTAATGTAGTATCGCTCTAAAGATATGAGAATGACATATCCTTGATCGATACCAAATGAAGATACTCGATTTAAATTGAATCAGGAAAGAAGGAAAATGTTTAGAAAATACTTGACAAAAGATTTGCTTTTATTTATTTAAAATTTAACTTCTTGTATTTTAAAAGTAGCTGATTGAATATGCCAACTTAGCGTCTGGCCTTTAAAAGTAGACATTTTAAAAGAATATACATGTACACAATTATATTAAAACAAAAGGGGTTAAAGAGCAAGAGATACATATTATTATTGCAAAGTTATCGATCAAAGAATATAACAAAAGAGAAACAGCAAAAAAGGCCGAACCGGTTATTTCTCCTCGCTCTTCAGAGCCTAACCGAAGACAAAATATGTGCATATATTACATTTACACACAACGACCATTCCTTCTGCTTACAGAGGAAAGGCAGCTTGGACTTAATACAAATGATCTCAAGTACTCTTAAATCATGACCCCATTGCGAAAAAAAATATCAGACGAGACAAAAGTCGGATTATTTAAGTGTTCTGCCGTTTTGGAACCAAAGATATTACAGAAGAATAGATACCTCCACTATTTCGGCATTTCTATATTTAAGTTTAAAATGAATTTTTTACAACGAAAAATCATTCTTGAAGATTTCATTTTAGCTTTAATTGAAAGTTTAATCATTAAATTTATTATGTCCATTAATTAAAAAAATCTGGTGTATTTCAGATAGAAAGTATATACATTTGATTGTCAAATTTAATTTCAAATTCTTAAATTTTCTTAAAAACGGCCATTTTCTTAACTTTAAGAATTTGTAAACAAACACAAATTTATCGATTTTGAAAATATTTAAAAAAATTTCTGACACGTTATTTTAGTAAAATTAAAAAATTTAAAGTTAAAGTAATCTGATTTGAAAGAAATCTTACTTATAGCATAAAGAAAATAATATACAACCAATTATTAACGATCCGTCCTGTTCATTTGATCCAACTATTGATGCATTGTTGAATGAATCAATGACAGCTACTACGGATGACCATAAATGACATAATTTTTAAAAATCTGAGTTAACGGTTTTTTGGTGGGTTTTTAGCTACCAAGTAATTGTTAGAAATGAACATATTTTTCGCAATTTTTATTGATTTTTATTTACCTTTCGAAGATTCAAAAATAAAATAAAATACCATGATAGAAGTAATTTAATAGTTTATGAAATGGTAATTTAATTATTATTTAATAAATCAAAATTAAATTTGACTTTCCAATCCAATGTATATAGTTTCTGTCTGAAATACACAAGAATTTTTATAATTTTTATAATAAATTTAATCATTACGCTTTTAATTAAATATTTGTTCCTTCTTAAAGTTTTTAAAAAAATTAATCTATTTGAGTATGACCCACACTTATGGAAATACAATACATAAAATAAAAATATTTAGTAAAATAGTAAATGAAAAAAAGAAAAATTACTTTAAAATTTAAAGTTTAAATTTTACACTTTTAAAGCTGAACGGAAAATACAACCTGTTAGAAAGCGAATAAGAAACGAAATGTTATGAAGAGGCCACGTAAAGGGACAAAACTCTTAGATCACGTGACCTTGTTATAATAATGACAATTTCAGTATATCATACATGGAAATAAGGAATGTATTAAGTAAAAAATACAACATAAAAAATTATTTAAAAAAAAAATTTAGCGCAACTAAGTATAACTTAGCAATTTTGGACTCGTAAATTTTTCTCCACTTAATTACTACACCACCTCGAGGAACCAGCCTAATACAGAGCTTTACACGATTTTAAACTATTATAAATTATTATAATTAAAATTTCTTAAAAAAACGAAAAAATTTTTGTAAAACTTAATTATTCATCAGAAAAAAATTATTTCTTCAGACAATAATGTCCTTAATATTACTTATTTACAAAAGCAATTAAAAGCTTTTCTAATTAAGTAATATCATAGTTTTATTGGATTCATTATTTTTCAATTCAGAGCAGATTTTAAGTTAGTTAGTTCAAATTTGAAAAAAAAAGGTAGGTTATTTACCATCTCCAAAGACTCCTACTTTTAACAAAAAAAAAAAAAAAAAAATTCAGGAACCAGAAAGGTTTTGGGCGAAATTTCATGAAATTAAGTAAGTGTGTGTGTGTGTGTGGGGGGGGGGTAACATATCTAAAAAAATATTTTTACCGAAATTTTCTAAAAAAAAAAATAGTTCAAAAATAATTTCATTCATTTGTGAATAAGTCCTAAAAATTTCATTAAAATCAGACAATTACTTGATTTTTACAAGAATTTTCAAATCAATATGTTTTCAACGGAAAAAAAAATCAAAAAAACAATGTTATTTGCTCTGACGCCGCGATGACGTAAACAAAAGAAGACTTTAACCAAAATTTCGAACGTGTTGAAAATATTTAAAAAAATTCAAAAAATAATTAAAAAATACTTTGGTCTTTCATCTTAATAATAACATAAGCATTCTGACGATAAAACTTTATTTTCGTTAAGTTTGTGGCATTTTTCATTATGCTTCGCTGTTTTCCCGCGAAAACAGTGGACGAGGCTACATAAGAATGTGCAAATTTTCATACTGCCCAATTCTCAGCTTTGATTAGTTCTGCCGATATATACAGCATTTCAGCGATATTTTAAAATCGTAAATCACTGAAATAACATGATGTGTTTGGGACAGAATATCTTTATACAAATGGATTCCAGCATAGGTTGGGAAACGAAAACTAGCAGTTGGTTGGAAGCAAAATAAAGCTGCACATTTTGAGAGATCGGCCATGCTAATCTCGTGCTAACTTCACCAGTCCTTGGTGACCATAAATAGATGAGACACTTTTCTGGGCCATACAGATCCTTGAACGATACCAAATGCAGATACCAGATTTAAATTGAATCGGGAAAGAAGGAAAATAATTTAGAAAGTACTCGACAAAAGATTTGCTTTCATTTATTTTAAATTTAACTTCTTGTAATTTAAAAGTATCTGATTGAACATGCCATACCAGAAGTAACATGTCTGAGGCATTAAACGCTTAGAATATTAAAAAAAAAAACATTGTGGGCGGAGAACTGATAAAACTGGATAACAGACTCCCGATAGGGAACGTTTGTTGCAAATAAGTCTGTATTTCAATACAATTATGTCTGTAGAAATGACGCAGATTAGCTCTGACGACACCACTGATAAATTTTCAAAGCAACTGCAAAAGGATAAAAGAGATTACCTATTGACCAATCATAGTGGACCTATGGTGACGACATTGAGTTATTAAGGCACGCACTTTGAGAAAGCCACGAAAGCGTTATCGTTTTGTCGCCAAGTACGGGTAACCGGTGGGACACAAGTAACCCTTTCAGGGTTCAACAAGAGTAACTCTTTATAGGTGCAATACGATTAACTTTTTTCTCGGTCCAATACGCTCAATCCTTACTTGTTGCGACAAAACCAACCCTTTGTCGGTGGGATATGAGCAATCCTTTCTTGTTGCGACAAAACCAACCCTTTGTCGGTGGGATATGAGCAATCCTTTCTTGTTGCGACAAAAGCAACCCTTTGTAAGTGGGATACGAGCAATCCTTTGTCGGTGCACTACCAGTGATTCTTTGTAGATACCATACGATTAAACCTTTATCGACCAACCCTATATTGGTGAGATACGAGCAAAGCTTTATCGGTGCAGTTACAGAAACCCTTTGAATGTGGGACACCAGCAACCTTTTGACGGTGTAATACAAGCAACCCTTTCACGAGGAATACGACAAACACTTTGACGGCGTGTATGAGCAAATCTTTCTAGCTGCAATTCGAGCTTCCCTTTGTCAGTTCAATACAAGTAACCTTTTGTCGGCGTGATACCAGTGAACCTTTGTACCTACAATTCGGGCTTCCCTTTGTCGGCGTGATACCAGTAAACTTTTGTAGCTACAATTCGGGCATCCCTTTGTCCGTGAAGTACGAGCAACCCTTTGTCGGTTCGGTTGTAGCTAATAATACAAAAATAGAATAAAATCGAGTAAAATAATTTAATGCAAGTGCACTAAATTTTCTTTTACTTAATATTTCCAGTTGTTTAAAATCTTAAATAAAAAAAAAATATCTGAAAATAAGCGTTCTTACTTTTATCACACATTTGTATATTTAATCGTTAACAGGGCTGGTCAGCTAAGTCACTATTTTCATTTCAAAGTATTAGATTTTGAGATAAGGTCACTCCAGCCAGTAAATTATCTGAAGAGTTTTAAATAACAAACCACATTTTATTTAGCTGTAAAGCTGAGTAGCCTGGAACGTTGAAGCTTTTACATAAATGAAAAAAAAATTATTTGTAAAGAAACAAAGGCATTTGCGAACATCGATCGTATTTTTTTTTTATTTTTTTTTTTTTTTACGTTATTTGATATTTCGAAAGTTTAACGACAAACCGATGGACAAAAGCAGCTTCTTGATTTCTGTTTTGTAAGAATAAAATCTTTTAATCTCGAATGGAAACCAGGAACAAAGCATAGTAACAAAAGGATTTTTTTCTCAGTTCTTCAAGGACAGTGACAACAGAAGGATTTTTAATGTTCCATTTGATATTTAAGCTTCCCGGATTTGTCGTCTGATTTAACTTCATTCAGCCAGCCTAAATTGCCAAAAGAAGAAAGCGAATTCCGGAATTTAGTCAGATAATCTCCTCTTTAATTTAAACTTCAGACAGACATTTTATATTCAAATCACATTTTACAAAACTCGTGAAATATTAAAGTAATTAGTTTATTTGTTTTTCCGGTTTATTTCCTATTTTTTATTTAGATAAGTGACACATAACATTTTAAAAGTACACAGAGAATTAGCTTGATATCTTGTTGCTTTTTCGAATCGGCCACCTGAGAAGTGCCTATCGTCATTCAACAGGTGTGTAAGGTCTATCCTCTGAACAGGATGTGTGCTTCCAAACCATTTTCTTTACGGCTTTGCATCCACCAGAAAAAAAAAAAAAAAAAAAAAAAAAACTAGATTTACTTCAGGTGATTAGTTGAAATTTGTCAACCCATAATGAGGAAATAGAGCTTGGAAAATATGACACTCATGGGACAGAAGATACAGAGGGAAGTAGCATATAACTTACCTAATGATCCAACCCAGTTCTGCGGAATCAGAATCAACGTTGAGTTTAAACAAGCGAATGAGCCAATTGGAGTAAAGTGCCATGCAGATCTAAATTTTTCCCACTTATAACGAATGCAGCTATCGACTTTTTTTTGCATGCTAGCAGGCTAGTTAACATTCGTGTCAGTCAGCTGTTGGCTCTCACGCTGGCCAATAGAATCTTCCTGCCTATTTGTCACAGCCAGCTATAAGATCTCACTCTGGTCAGTACAAAATGGCCACAGGCTACATGAAAAGTGCCGTAGAAGCATGAAAAAATCGATTATTTCCACTATCGATGGGAGTTGGGAAATGCAACGTCGGTCTTGGCCTTCCCGCTTACTTGGGACATGTGCATGTAAATTTTGGTTTAAATCCGTCGAAAAATACGGCCGTGCATTCGGTACACACAGACACACACATCCTGCCTTTTATAGATAGAGATTATATAGTGATATAAGTCTTACTATTTAATCCATAGCTGTGGGGAGAAATGTGGATTCATACCCTCCCAAGGATGTTTGCGCGTAAGTGAATATCACGAACCCAACTGGAATTGGAACTCAGCTCTCCGAATAACAATTCCGTGACATTATCCATTACCCAACCCGCACATCCAAGCTTACATAACCTGGTATTACCAAGCAGTCACCCTTCTAAATACTGACCAGGATCGATGTTGCTTAACTTCCGTGATCGCACGGTACAGGAGTTCCAACGTGAAATGACTAGCTAGCGGTTAGATAGCAGTGTAGACTAAACACTCTAGCTTTGGATGGCAATCTATCTAAGAGAAGGAAAAGTTTTAATTCCATACCATTCGCAGAAAGTAAAAGAACCTGTGGAGAATCATGAGTACCTATGGCTTAGAATTAAAAAAAAAAAAAAAAAACTAGGAAGAAAATCTTCCTAATTATATTTAGATAATATAAATGACGTCCTAAAATAGATTTGTATAATATTGCTATAATATTGTATAATATTGCTAGTCGTGTGAATACTTTCCGCACCCCAGCTAAACCTTCACTAAAAAACACAGTTAATAAGCTAGATTACTTTTTTACGCAATTTCCGCCTAATACAAGGCACAAGAGCTACACAATGTAGGGAATGACTAGGTTGTTTTATGGACGGCCCAATTGTAGATTATGTTGATGTGTAGGGTAGAGAATTACCGATTCTAGATTTGAATAGGTTAATATTGCAGTGGGCGGGGGAAACATCTCGGGTGTCTGTTCCACAAAGTAGCAGCTCTTAGCAAGATACCTTACCGAATGGAAGACACTTCTTACCAATAGAATACGAAGGCAATAATCATGGTCCGCTCCTATGGACGTGCCATGGAAGTCTTAGTTGTAAAGTTTTAAACTAGTAGAATTTGGTTTTGACTACGTTAAATATTTGAAATACAATTTATTTTAGACTGGCCACAAAGACAAAAGACAACATTCAGTTGGAATTGCAATACGCAGATCATCGGATATTGTAACAGACGGACATCTTGCATACAGACAGCATCAAGAACTCGTCTGTCACCGATCAATCCTCCATGCACCATAATACCGCATCCTCTCAAGGGGGTCCTACAAAACGCACCAAATGCCATAAAAATTTAATGATACTAAAATATATAAAAAAAAATCTATGATGAAAAAATGAGATGGGAGGGAGAGGAACTCAATAACAAATTAAAATATTAACACAAATCAAATTAAACACACAACTGATGTTACTAAGGCCCATCCTACTCTCAAAACAGAGAGGCCGCTGTATTCTGCACATTGGACAAAATCAAGAGGCTCTCTCGCTAAGGGAGTGCGGTACAGGTTAAGACTTTGCACGCTTCATGGCAAAAATAATGTTTTTTTTGATCCAAATCTCATGAAAAGGTTGCTATAACGTTAGATGACATCAGAATATTAGGGCTTTTACGATTGCCTCAGCAAAATAAGACAAACAATAGAAAAACACGACGCAAATGTTTAGCCACCGTTCAACCGGTTGCTGGACATTACGTCATCTTTTTCTATCACCGGTTAAGCGGTGGTCATAGCTCAAAGCGTTAATACTACCTCAAGTGTTTTTTTAACCGCCACTGCTTCTTTGATGGTAAGAAGACATCGCCCTTTGGAACGGATGTTTGAAATAGCAATGAAGGATTCTTGCTAAACTTTTGTTACTCAAAATGATATCCCATCCATACCACATGATTCGGCCCTCTCATAGCATAACCCATACAACGAAACAAAAAAGGATTATTGACTTCAGCATTTCAGATTTAGTCCGTTTGTGACAGATAGTCCGTCCTGGGTATGACGATAAACTGCAACCGCGTCCTGGGTAAGACGATAAACTACGTCCAACAGCAAGGCCTCTTATCAGGAGGTTTTGAAGAGCGTGGAGCCACCTCTTAATTGGTGTTCCCAAGTCCATCCTGACCCGAGGTGGTAGCACTTGTTAGGGTCCCAGCTATGGGACCAAATAATTGACACCTGACTCAAAACACTCTGAAATTATAAAAATCGATTTTAATATTAGAAATAATTTGTAAAAAAAAATTAGTATCCGCAATAAATACTTGAAAAAAGAAAGTATTACTAGAAATAAAAATCTTGTCGGCATTAAATAACCCATTGAGGTTAGTATGCCACAAAACAAAACAAACATGTTATAGTATATGTTATGGGGTCCCCTCCTTTTTTCATACAAGTGGACTCTACCAGTGTGTACTTGGACTGCTGCCGTTAAATACCCAGAGTCAGTCAGAGCAGAGAGAGCAGTGATTGTGATCGTGTTGGAGGTAGAGTAATAGTGTGAGGTAACCGCTTGTAGAAGTCACAGTTACAAGCACGTAGACTCTAAGGAAGTCCTACTTCGAGACTGGATTGACCAGACATATATATATATATATATATATATATATATATATATATATTATTGCTACTAACCACGTTTCTGGATTTACTAATCGTATTACCAATTGTATTATTGTGTAAATACATTTATTTTTTATATTTAATTCCTGCGTTTGTCATTCATTGGGGACTGGATTTCATCTCGGAATCCACAACAGTATACAACACCTACTTTGAATCTGATCCTACAACATGTGCAACTAGCGGCGCTCCGAGGCGGTGTAATGGTTAGTAAGCTTGTCTCAGTAGAACAATTACGACTGTGTAGTGAGCTCTAACCTCACTGGGTGCCCCCTACTTTCGGCCTTGTGCCACATCTAAGCTACGCTTGGAAAATCACTACACCACGTGCAACTAAACTGAAAGCACCAGCTTAGAAAATAGCTTCCTGTCACCCACATAGAGCACGCAAAACACCTGGGTATAATATTCAAACTCTTAGAAATGAAAGGGTTAATTCAGAATTCAGTAATAAACTAGAGTCCAAATTGATATCAATAAATCTCAGTCAAAAAAAAGACAGTGAGGAATCAAATACTCTTATTATATCTTCATTCGTGGAAGCACATTAGGGTCGTTCGCAGAATATCTCCAAGGAAAAAGACACACCCATGGGACGACAATACAGAGATGAAAAAATTGATTCAAGAAAGAAACAAATAGAAGAAAATGGAAAATTTTAAAACAATTAAGGGAGGACAGTAAAAAAAAAACAAAACAGCAAGCAACAAAATTTTATTAATTGGGAAACCATTATCTCATGAAAATTGGAAAACTAAATTAAATGAAACTAAGCAGCCTAGACAATGTGTTAAAATGTGCATAAAAGAGTAAAATCACAATGATATCACACAATCGAAACCAACATATGTCCCGCTATCCAAACTGATTCGAATTACATTTCAACTCTGACCACACTAAACTAAACATTTCCGCCTAAATAGAACATATAGCAATATACACCCACTTATTACAAAGACATAAGATGCATCGAAACTAATCTTACCTTCATCACTAAAAATTACTCCCGAAAAGTCAGTTTTCATGTACTACTTCATCTAACGTTTTTCTTAATGATGTTTACTTAAGGCTGCTAGTTTTGTGGTTTTCATGTATTCAGCTCAATGTGCTTAATATCTTTTTGAATTTGTTTTCTATATACATTCGCAACAACAAATATTTAATCTTGGTCAGTCCATTTTCTTGTTTAATGTCGTTTTCATTTTCCTCAAATCTCTCTTCGTATCATTCAAGTTTGCAAGATTGATTCATCGGCAACTAAACTTGTTCCTCGTCGGGCCTTTCTGGTAAGATGGATAACTAGACACCCAGCCGGATTAATAAAAAAAAAAAAAAAAAAAAAAAAAGGATCAGTCAAACTTCTTGTTGGGTCAACGACCATCTTCGAAAAGGGCTACATAGCTATGTACGTAGCCAGTGCGATGATGAGACGGCTTTGCTGGGGGTGGTGCTTACTAGGCTGAATTCAACGGCCAGAGCTGAGGGTTCCTCGCTTCACCATGGTATAAACGGCCAGGTGCTTAGATGTGCAGCAACCCTACGATTATATCCGCTCATGGGACTGATGCTTTTCAGTATATTTTTGAGTGGTTTGTGATCCCTACTCAAATGTCCAACATTATGTCCAAACTTATGATTCCTTCAGTCAATACTTTTACAATAACTTGCGCCTCTCATGGAGTTATATATTTATTTAGGCTCATTAAATATCTGAAAAATATTTAATATCAATAATTATTCTATTGTCAAAAAACATCGTAGTGAGTCTAATGTTTTTAAAACTGACTAATTAAATGTATGTTAGTTTTTCAGAAGATTCGAACTGGGACAGTTGTTAATGATTTGGAAATAGAACTTCTAATTATAACTCTCTTGAGAATTATATGCTTCCGATATTTTCAGGAATCAGTTCCACTGACAATAATCGTTTTTATAACGTTTTTAACGAGTGGAGTAATGGATATTGGCACGGATTGAGGAATCGGAGAGACGAGTTCGAATTCAAGTCGGATCCATTACATTCATTTACGTGTTAATACCCGTCTTCTTCCTCCAGCTATGGGTAAATAGCAGAACAGACCGGGTTCTATAGATGGCAACTGGTCCACCGCAGAAAGAAATGGCAATCTACTGCGGGGGAAAATCTGCCTCGTCAGATATCGAAAGATACATGATCGCCTAAGCGTGTATCACGCATAGCACATAACGGACTGAAATCCAGTTAGGTGCTAATACCCTAGGGAAAGGTATGGATCCTCGTCTTCTCCCCCCAGCTATGGGTAAATAGCAGGACAGACCGGGTTGTATAGATGGCAACTGGTCTACCGCAGAAAGAAATGGCAACCTACTGGGGGAAAAAATCTGCCTCGTCAGTCTTGTATCAAAAGATACATAACTCGTCTAAGCGTGTATCACGCTTGATACATAATTGACTGCCTGACAATGCTAAACATAAAAAATAGTCTGTGTAAATAGATGAATATTGTAATATTCTGTAATCATTTGTCAAAGATTTTCTTATAACCTTCTTCCGACTACATGGTCTGGTTGACGAGCACCGTTATCCATACATTTCGCAAACTAACACAAATCTCGGCTATAATAATTTTCTAACCGCCATAAAGTTTCCTCCATGTGTCTTTTGTATAAATAATTTCATGACAACTTTTCTACTGAACTCTTCGCTATGATACTGATTTTATTAATTAATAAAAAACACACACAATATTCTAAAACTTCATCGTTGCTCACATGTTCGGTCCATGGCATCCTCAGCATCCTTCTGTAGAACTACATTTCTGTTGCTTCTCTGTTTTTAGATTTAAAACACGGTAAGTGATTTTTATTAAATGAGCAGAAACAAATATTTATTTGAATGAGAACTTTGAGAATTTAAGTAAAAATGTTATAAAGAAAATCATCTGTCAAAATTTATGTAGGATATTATTGAAATTGTTCATTTAATTTATGGATGGATATTTTGTTATTTATTTAAATGAAGATTTATATAATTTTCGTAAAAAGTTTTCAGCAAAACCGTCTCCCAAAATGGATTTCGGACATGATTGCAGTTATTAAATTTTCAATATCCTGTTGTGATGCTGAGAAAAACTTGCCTAAGGATGTGTTTTTTTATTTATTTAAATTTTTAAAAAAATCGTTTCACCACCAAGCAAGGTAATAAAGCCACTAAGACGCAAGAGACTACTGAGTGTTAGATAATATGAGAAAAATACTATTAAGGAATGAGGACAATAAAAGAATAAGTATTAAGAAGAGAGAAGATATCGTTTCACATTGCATTTAAATTTTTGAAGATCAAATTTGACTGGGAAGCAAAAATCTGGATGAGAGTTCCACAAGCGAGAAGTGCGATAGAAGAAACTATTAGCATATAACTTACGGTTACATCTAGTCATTTCTATTGTAAAATGATAAGATATTGCCGCCAATCTAGTACTGCGATTAAATTTTTCACACTAAAAGTCTTCAAATTCTCTTTCATTGCCAATAACCCTATGCATATTAGTGGCATTATCGCCTTGATGGGGGTTTAAATGATTTAAAAAAAAAAGCATTATCCCTTTTTCGAGAATTCTCTTAGTGTGTTTCAAAATAAGGGTCGGGTAAGATCGAAATTGTTCATTTAAATATTTACTAACTTAATAAAAAATATCCAAATGTTGGACAATTTTTGTCTTTATTTTCACCAGAAATTAAAGCAATCATTCGAAAATTAGAACAGCCAATGATCAAACAAAATAGACATTCGTTGTCTGTTATATTTAATAATAATAATAATAATAATAATAATAATAATATATATATATATATATATATATATATATATATATATATATATATATATATATATATGTGTGTGTGTGTGTGTGTGTGTGTTTGTCACTGAGTAAGTATGTGTGAGTGTGTGTATGGATGTGCTGTGTGTGAGTATGTCCATGTGTGCAAGTACTTTTGTATTAAGTTCTATGTGTATGAGTATATTTGTGTGAGTCTGTTCGTACGTGTGCATATGCGTATATGTGTAATATGAATGTGTGAGCAAGTGCATATATGTAAGTGTGTTTGTACCAAATCCTAAGCACGTGTGTGACATAAAACTGGTGATTGTGTGAGTATGTGTGTGCGGTGTGAGTGCGTGAATATATTCACGTGCGCAGGTGAATGTGTATGAATGCGAGTGCATGTGTGTGTTATTGTGGTAGCAAATGTGTGCTGTGTACGTGTGTCTACTTGCGCTGTTCCAGTTTGTTAAACAAACGCGGCAAAAAGCAATGGACGACCTAGACCGTCTTCCTCAACCCAGATACGAGATGACTGGCCTCTTTGATCGCCTTCATAAGCCACCTGGTTACAAAGACACCATGTTCAGAGCAGAAGGGATTCACCGACAAAGTCTCTTTCATTTTCTCGAATACTACTGGCCTTTTCATCCAGCCAGTAATTTCAGATAAACACACACACACACAGTTTTTTTTTTGCCTCATAGCATCAACCTTATACCGTAAAACTATTAATTCTTTCCCATCAGCAGCACCATGGTAACCTGGGTTTCGTGTGACTTGGAAAGAAGACGAGAATTGCCAAGTCTTATGTCACATTTTCGTATCATCGCTTTGAGAGAATGTTTCAAGACTTAGAATTTTAACAAAAATGTATCGCTGATATTTAAACAATTTTTACACTTTCATAGTGTTTTGACCCCAGTTTGGGGGGAGTCAACTATTTTCCCATAGCTGAGACCCTAACAGGTGCTACTACCCCGGTTCAGGGTGGAACTGGGAACAGCAGCAATTAAGAGGTGGTTCCACGCTCCTCAGAACCTCCTTATCAGGGGCCTTTCTGTCGGATGTAGTTTATCGTCATACCCAGGTTACAATGCTGCAGGAGGGGTTTACGAACACATCACAAACATAAGGCAGTAAGGAGAATTTATTTCAATAGTTAATGCACAGAATCTTCTCTCTGCTGTGGGTTAAATAGCAGGGTCGACTGACCCTTCTAGCATTGGGCGTCAATCAGTCTACGCGAAGTCAATCCTGAATCCCAAACCACGGGAAAGGCAACGAGAAACCGTTTCACTATCTTTCCCAAGAAGTGCATGGTAATTAATTTATAATGAAGAAGAGGGAATTCCTGAGTGTTATAATCACTTATATTCTGAAGGGAGGTTACATTAAACAGAGCCTCTTCCTGAAGGATGGAACTTAATGTAGTATCGCTCTAAAGATATGAGAATGACATATCCTTGATTGATACCAAATGAAGATACTCGATTTAAATTGAATCAGGAAAGAAGGAAAATGTTTAGAAAATACTTGACAAAAGATTTGCTTTTATTTATTTAAAATTTAACTTCTTGTATTTTAAAAGTAGCTGATTGAATATGCCAACTTAGCGTTTGGTCTTTAAAAGTAGACATTTTAAAAGAATATACATGAGAGATCGGCCATGCAAATCTCGTGCTAACTGCACAACATCCAGACGTTAGCCATTTTCAACCTTCGTAGTAAAATCAGTTTTAGAAATTTGAGTTATCGCGGATGAGTGAAGTTAGCAGCAAGATTGGCGGATCAGGAAAGAAAAGAGGGTGTTTATTACTCTTCAGATCCAATCAAGGACAAAAACAACAACAAAAAAAACCCCCACTAATATGGTAACGAGGACTAAAACAGAGAAAAAATACCAAGTCGCCAGCAGGATAAATCACAGACAATTTACATTTATAAGCGGCAGCCATTCATTCTGCAGGCGTAGGGTAGACTGCTTAAACTTAATATAAATAGACTCGCGAATTCTCAAATGGTAATGTGAATGTTTTCTGTCATTTAAAATTATGATGAAAAAATCCCTGGTAAAAGACGAGGTACAAGTCTAATTATTCATTAAGTGTTGTGCAATCGCAAAATCAGAAGAATTTAAAAGTATATATGCAGATTTTCATACTACACTCGACGGATCTTAGTTGCTACGCTCTGCTCAATCCTAGTCTCCAACCGCTGATTAATTCTGCTGATATATTTAACTATTTTTAATTATAAATGACTGAACTGACATAATGGGGTGGGGAGTAAAACACCTTTATGAATGGATTTCGAGATAGATTGGGAAGCTTCGTTTGGTTTGGTTTGGTTTGGTTTGGTTTACGGCATATCCACCTCAATGCGTTATTTAATGCCGACAACATTTTTAGAATAGATTCATACGAATAGAATGTGTATTCTTAGGTTTAGATTGAATTGGTTTATTTTGTTTTACGGCATATCAATCTCACTGGGTTATTTAATGCCGACAACATTTTTAGAATAGATTCGTATGAATAGAATATGTATACTTTGGTTTAGATTGGTTTGGTTTATTTTGATTTACGGCATATCAACGGGTTATTTAATGCCGAAAAAGATTTTTTACTGTTGGTAATATTTTCTTTCAAAATAAACTATAGTCGTTAATATCTTTTTTTTCTAAAAATGTATTGTTGGTAATAATTTTACAAAATATCTTTTGGTCTGTTTTAAAAATAGTGCTTTGACCCCAGTTTGGGTGCCAGCTACTTGCCCATAGGTGAAACCCTAACAGGTGCTACCACACCGAGTCAGGGTGGACCTGGGAACATCAGCAATTAAGACGTGGTTCCACACTCCTCAAAACCTCCTGATCAGAGGCCTTGCTGCTGGATGTAGTTTATCGTCTTACTCTGGACGCGGATGTAGTTTATCGTCATACCCAGGACGGAGATTGGGAAGTGAAAACAAGTAATAGATTGGCAGTAAAATAACAAGGCTATATACAGTGAAACATTTGCCTAGAAAATCTAGTGCTAACTTCACCAATCTATGATGGCCACAAATAGATGAGACTTCTCTGGACCATAAATTTTTCGTTTATAAAATTGTGCCTGTTTAGCATGAATGTTGCTTTACACAATATACAATATTGTACTCCGTCCACAAATGATTTAAATACTTTTGAGTAAAATAACCATTAAATTTTACCTTCTTATGATACCTATCTTTTGCAGCTTACTAAAAGAATCTGCAATGCTATTGGCTCTGACCTGGTATCTCAGCTTCAGTCATTTTCCCGCCGCCGTAACGTAGCCCCCCCCCACCTCCATGCCTTTTTTATAAATACTTTCAAGATAATTATTCTGATGAATTTTCCTCTATGCTACCTAGACTTTATGCATTTAAGCGCAGTGCTAGATTGATGACAGGGTCTGGTTTAATTTACAGTGAAAATGGCTAGATGTAACCGTAAGTTCTATGCAAACAATTTCTTCTATCGCTCTTCTCGCTTCTAACTTTCCATTCAACTTTAATCTTCAAAAATTGAAATATAATGTCAATAGATATCTTGATTTTTAATTCTTGTTCTTTTTTTAATCTCTCTCTTTAATAGTATTTTTTTTTAGTCATACTCTCTAACACTTAGTAACTTCCTTGCTTCTTAGTGGCTTTAATGCCTTGCTTGGGGTGAAATGATAAAAAGGGCAAATTCTGTTTTCATCTTACACATGTAAAATGAGTTCAGATCAAACTCGTGTCAGATTTTATATGGCGTATGAATTCGGAAATGGCTTTTAGCAACGGAAGCGAGAAAAAATATTCGCCCACTCTATGGAAATAAATTATTAGGTATCCGGAAATGCCAAAAATAGTTTGTCCATTTTCGATTTTGAAATTTTCTGTCGAAGATTTCCCTTGATCTGGTCGTCTAAATTCTGGCACTATTGCGTATTTCCAAATTGTAGTTGATGGAAATCCAAAGTAAACTGCATGTGAGGTCGCAAAACAGTTCAACAGAAATCATGAGAAATAGGAAAATTGTCTCATCTCAGTCACTGGGCCCCTGATCATCTGACTCTTTCTCAGTTACAGCAAAGATTTATCCTTTACACATCATTAATGAGAAGACTTTTTATCGAAACATTCCTGGCTAGAATCATCGCCAGTAAAGTGGGTTCTCTATAAATATATCTAATGAAAATAACAAAACGTTATAATCTGTATTTGATGGGGGTATGGATAGTGTCGTTTCTGATTAAGCACGGAATTAAAACAGTTAATACGGAGAGCTATTGTCACCAGTTGGAAGCATTGCCCAAATATTTGCAGAAAAGTGCTCGTAATTGGTTAAACGTAAAACGATAAGATCACATGTTGCCTGAGATACTTAGAAAAAGATTATGGCACTAAATATGGAATGTTTATCTCGCCCACCTTATGCTCGTGACCTTGCTCTATCTGGCTATCATCTTTTCAGATCACTACAATATTTTTAAGATGGAAAACAGTTTATTAATTATGATCAGGTTAAAACTGATATTGAGTGTTTTTTTTTACACTGAAACCCGAACAATTTTATACGTGAGAGATGAAAAATTTGCCACATAGTTGGGATTATGCTATTGATAATAAGAGAAAATATTAGTATTATCCAATATGCCTACTAAGACCAAAAGCAGTCGTATCTTTTACCTTCTTCCACTGCGTCAGGATTTTCTTTCCAGTCTAATAACTCTTTAATTTTTCTTTTACGCGCCATTTCGGCCTTGCGCCACACGTAAGCTACGCTTAGAAAATCACTGTAGAAAGAATGTCACACAGACAGACGCCATCGCACTTAACCTATAAGACAGAAATGTCGCGACAGTGATCGAATAATCAAAATAGAACTTGGTCTGTTAGAACCAAAACTGAGGATTTTACTAGTACTAGGTAAATACCTAAAAAAAAAAAAAATCTTTGTGAAGAAATCTGAGATTGAACCTGGGATTACTCGACTATTGATATAATCTCGAACAATAATGTTGAAAGCGCAATGCAGTACGTTATTCACGTGTAAATCTCATAACATCCTTCGCTGTTTGTATGAAGAAATGAAGTTATATTTCACAGTGGGTCTAATTTGAGATTTGGTGAAGCCGGGTCAGATTGACGTACTTTGGGGTAATTAATAAGAATCCTGGATCTCAATGGGCCTTATTATTGCGTCGAACAGTGAGAAATTTAATACTGTTATTGGGTAGAGATGTTGGAGATACCGATGAAAACCGGATGATATTTACGACATTTTGGCTAGTTTGGTATAAGGACACTAAAAATATAGCCTCAACAAAGATGTGAGATGTACTAACATGAGAAACATGTACCACTGTTGGGAAGGCGTTTATTTGACAGATATTAAACAAGATAAGCCTAGTCGTGAGCAAGAATAGATGATTGAACTAAAAAAAAAAGTGCTTATCGTTAGTTAACCGTAATGTTGTGATTCATTATCTTGCTCCTATAATATAATGTAAGGCGGCATATTGTCTGAGTCAATCAGGAAAATATTTTAGCGCTAAATATGGAAATTTTACTACGTTATTTTTACTCTGCTGGAATATCTGAATATCCTATTTTCAGATCAGTGCATTATGTTTTAAGAGGGGAAATAGGTTATTAATTATAAACTGGTTAGAACTTTACTGAATATTTCTTCGTATTGAAATCTGAAGAATTTAATAAAAGAAGTATTAATAATTTGGCATATAGATGGGATTATGTTATTGATAATCTTATGTTAGCCATTACTGAATGACGTATGTATTTATACGTTGAAAGGTAAACCTACATAATATTTATTACTCTTAAATCTGAGGAATCACAGGACCGAAAAAAACGTAGCTCGCAGGGAAAAGACAAAACTTTACACGAGCCTAGGTCCACGAGCTTAGTTATCTTAAAAAGAGTTCTGCAAACGGCATTGTTTCTGAGTGTGTGCCTGTTTAGATATGTGTGAGTTTGCGGATATTTTGTTAATCTGACAAGTGCATCCCATCTCGCGCCGGGCCTATATCTCTCGAAATCACTACACTAGGAAAGAAAGGAAAATAATTTTGCATAGGTTTTATCCTTCTTTGCGGAAGCTATTTCGGGCCTTAACCTTTTCAAACTTCATAACTGTATGTGCGCATGCACGAAAATGGACGGATATTTCTCTCTTCTTGTCTCTATTTATCAACAAACACACGCATATATATATATATATATATATATATATATATATATATATATATATATATATATATATATATATATATGTGTGTGTGTGTGTGTGTGTGTGTGTGTGTATTTTAAAAAAGTGAGAAGCTGCAAACGTTTTTGGGATAAATGTGGATTTTTTAAATACATATATTATACTTTTTTTTTTATATTTCTGCTACACGGGTTTCCGGTCTCGCGAACTACATCAGGCAAAGAGCGGATATTTCCACATATTAAAAGGAATTAATTTTCCTTATGTTTTCCGATATTTGTCTATTGTGTTTTGTATGTAGTAGTAATCCAAATTTTTCTTGGACTTGCATCTCCAAAAATGTGATTTATGCACGCAAGTGCACAAAATGCAACATATATAAGTATCATATATAGGTATCAGCTAAGGACTAAACAACAGTGTTTCCCTTCACAAGAGCAACATCAAATTACAAGCAAACAAAACTTTTTATCACAACACATCTACAAATATAATCAAGGTAAATTTAAAATTATGCCAAAATATCAAACAGACAATTATTCGACCTATATATATATGCTAGCAAAAACACACTCACACACATTACACAAAAATGGAGATAGGTTTAAGAAGATACAGGGGCCATAAAAGATAGGAACAAAGGCCTCCTTCCTTCGCTCTTTCTCTGACCATTCCTAATTGTTTTCTTACCCCTTAAGATGAAGAATATTTTCTCCACAAGTTCAAGAAAAATTTGGATTACTACTACACACAAAAATGGTTAATCAACGGAAAACATAAGGAAAATTAATTCCTTTTAATATTATGTGGAAATACCCACTTTTTTCCTGATGAAGGTTGCGATACCGGAAACACATGTAGATTGATTTGGAAAATAAAGTATAATATATATTTAAAAAATCCACTTTATTACCACAAACTTCTGCGGCTTCTCTCTTCTCTTTAAAATACACACTTTTCTCTTGTTGGAACAACTATAACCCCTCCTTTTATATATGTGTTTGTTTTTAATATCGTACACTTAGCCAGCAATGAAATGATTTCTACATTGTATTGTTTACTCCAAATCAATCCCAAGTCTGAACTTTGAAATGGGAAAACGAAGCCGAAAATAGTAAGATTCTGTCAAAATGTAGCCTACAGGAATTGAAGCCTATCTAATTAAAATCCAGTTCCGCTAGTCCGTTCACCTAATTAAGATGAGAAAGAGGAGAATTCCGAAACAGATCTGATTCGGTCAGATACCAAATGTATCACTTTCTGTAGGCCTTTCTCTTCACATGCGCTAAATTGTAAGACAACCTGAAACGATGTGTCTTCCATACAAAAAAACCCGAGGTGAATAGAAGTCACTGTGTTCATGTTGATTCTAATCTACTTAGGAATGATTGCATACCCCCTCCTCATGTTTATAGACAAATCGGACAGATGCATGCTGGGATTTCTCCCTAGCCAAAAGCATTTCTGGTTCTGGTCGGCCATATTTTAGTTCTTTCTTGTTTTGAAATCAGAAGGATACATTCATTTGTTTGTATCCCCTGTGTTAACACTATTCTTACTTTTGGAAAATTTTGCCTTATTACTGTTGCTTTGCCTACTTTTCTCTTACACACCCACCCTTTATATACATACACATATATATATATATATATATATATATATATATATATATATATATATATATATGTATGTCTACAAGTATATAATTGGTGTATACGGAATGAATTGCAATAACCAATAATTACAATTGTTCAACATCATTACTTGATAAGACACCGGGGGTGTTGAAACAAAATGGCTATTTTTGTAGGGATTTTATAACATGTTTATGTTACAAATTTATATATATATATATATATATATATATATATATATATATATATATATATAGTTAATTAGTCAAATGAAAAAAAGACAACTTTAAGGGTTCATAGGATTATTGTTTATTTCCCCAGGAAACGGGATTTTCGTCCTGGTTCATCGGATTCCATTTCCAAAGGATGAGCCAGGACGAATATCCCGTTCCTAGGGAAATAAACAATAATCCTATGAACCCTTAAAGTTGTCTTTTTCTTAATTTAATTAATATTTTCTATGTTTTTACATTGAGCTCTGTGGATTACATTCTCCTTGGGATTATACATACGGATTACCAAATACTTTTTTAACTAATCATATATATATATATATATATATATATATATATATATATATATAAACTTAGAATAGAGATCCAAAATTACTTTATTCGAATAGATATTTCACCAACAAGTTCTATGTTAGCACTGTCAACACAGAAATGTGAAGGACTAAATTAAGAACTTAAACATTTAAAAAAGAAAAAAAAGAAAAAGGAAAAAAGAAAAGAAAACATGAAAAGAAAAAGGAAAAAAAGAAAAAGGAAAAAAGGAAAAAAAGAAAAAAGGAAAAAGAAGAAAGAAGAAAAAAGAAAAAGAAGAAAAAGAATAAAGGAAAAAAAAGAAAAAGAATAAAGGAAAAAAGAAAAAAGGGAAAAGAAAAAAAAAGATAAAGAAAAAAGAATAAGAAGGAAAAAGGGAAAAAGAAAAAGGAAAAAAGGAAAAAAGAAAAAGGAAAAAAAGAAAAAAGAAAAAAGGAAAAAAAAAAAGAAAAAGGAGAAAACAAAGAGAAAAAGAAAAGAAAGGAAGCAGGAGGAGCCGATGAGAATATAGACATTAAGTTACCCCAACCTGCAGTATCATGGGACGAAGAGGTGGAATTTGTCTGCTTAGTATTATTTTTGCCATATTCTTTTGTTTTTGTTTATTGGAAATTTTATCAATTCTGTTTGTTGGGCATTTCTGCAAATTGCATTTAACCATGGCCAATTACTGTAGTCTTAACACTTCTCACAAGCTAAAACTTTTTAGAATTCAAATTTGGAGTATCATAATATTTGAAGGCCAAAATGAAATGAAATGCTTAAGACAAAAATACGATCTGCAGTGACTTTGTTTTGGTAGCTTCAAAGCCAGAATTAAAGTCTGACTTGTACAGCATTACAAAGTTCAGGAATAATGAGGTATGCACTTGTCTTTAATGTGGGAAAATATGTAGGACACCAAAGGGTTTAAAGTTACACATGCGGTTTGATAGGGCGGGGAACAGTGTTGTCATTTGTCAGGACCAGCAGTCATTGTTCACCGTACATATCCAGCAACTTGAACGTGGTACAATGGGTAGCAAATTAATCTTGCTAAAGCACCCACGACTGATTTGTGAGGTCGATCCTCACTTTTCTTTTCTTTTTATGTACCATGTCTTTTCAGGACGTAGGCGATCACCTCCCTCTATCCCTTGCAGCTCTCAAGAAGTTCCTTCTCTCTGCTGTCTTTCCTGGACCACATTCTGTCATCTACTTGCTCAAGATCGCCAGGTATGTCAGGCGCTGCTTTCCCTCTATTCGACTCGTGAGTATCAGATTGTCAAGGCCCTCATTCCTCATTATATGTCCTATAAACTTCAGCTGCCTCTTTCTGATATAAAGCATGTTCATCCTCCTTGTCTGCACCCTCTTCAAGACCTCATCGTTGCTCACACGCTCGGTCCATGAAATCCTCAGCATCCTTCCGTATAACCACATCTTCGTCGCCTTGAGTCTTCTTCATACTTGAGAAAATTCGCTGCCGTAAAGAAGAGAGATGTCACGTAACAGCTAGATTTACCATGCTATTGGTCCTGTGTCACATCTAAGCTAATCTTAGAAAATCACCATATGGGAACTTCGGAGCGGAGTAATGATTAGCAAGCTTATCTCGCTCGAACAATTATGACTGAATAGAGAGTTGGATCCTCACTGGGTGCCCCATAGTTTCGGCCTTATGCTGCATCTAGAATACTCTTGAAAGCCAGCAAGCTGACACTTTTGTTGAATCTCTTTATTTTTCTTCTCCTAGTCTCTCTCTCTCTCTCTTTTACCATTTAACTATGTTGCTCTTTTTTTTTCTGAATTCAAACCCCCTTCCTTCCTCAAAGAACCTTTCTTTCTTTCAGAATCCCCCCACTTTTTTCATTACTACTCTGTCTCTCTCTAACTAAATTTCACTTTCTCATTACGTGTCTATTGATTTTTAGAAATCGCGAAGTACCGAATGGAGAGAAG
>OZ010582.1:116575716-116620716 GCA_963932145.1 Acanthosepion lycidas | reverse complement strand
CTCTGTCTTGTCCCTTTTTTGTGTGTGTATATGTCTTGGTGCTTATGTATTAGAATCTGACTGCGTTTGTTTTACGCGTGAGTTTAGGACCCCATTTACACATCATGAGGATTAAAATGTATACATTGTAAAAAGACCGGATATTAAATATAGCTAAAGTAACTTCAATGAAAAAATAAATTGAATAACATATATATTTCTTCTTTTCTCCTCAGTAATTTTATAGTTGTAAACTTGATAGCGAATAAATGTTAAATTTTGTAATTAGCAGTTTTAAATTTTAATATTAAATTTTATCATATAATTTAGTAATTATTCGTTGGAATAAATTATTTTTTAATACTAAACATCTGAATAGATATTATAACATGACTTCGTTATCGAGCTTTTTGAATTTTCCTGTACTTGTGTTTTGATTGGTCCATCTAGCCCTTGTAACAATGTTTTCCTCTTGCGTAGAATTATTAATTAATTTGAAACTTTTAAAACCATTTATTTTACATTCAACGTCATCACTTGATAAGACACCGAGGGTGTTGAAACAAAATGGCTATTTTTGTAGTGATTTTATAACATATTTATGTTATAATTTTTTTTTTTTTTAAATAAATAATTATATCTGCTCTACTTTGTATTGAGCACTCTTTTAAGAATAGTAATTGTTGGTTATGGGAATTCATTCCATATACACCAATCATATACTTGTATATATATATATATATATATATATATATATATATATAGATAGATAGATAGATAGATAGATAGATACATACATACATACATACATACATATGGACTGAGACAGACACGTATAGACTGAGTCAGACAGACATATATGGACTGAGATAGATAATGAACAGAATGAGATAGATAGATAGATAGATAGATAGATAGATAGATAGATAGATAGATAGATAGATAAATGGATAGATAGATAGATATTTTAGTAAGTGTGGCCGAAAGCATGATGACAGTAAGAATTGAACTAACTATTCAATCGTAACAGAACTCGCGAGATTATCTTGCTAACCAGTTTAGCACGTCGAATTGTACAACAATTTTCTCAGCGTAGCTTAGATATGGCACATGGTCGACACTCCGGAGCACTCAGTGAAGATCAACTCACTACTCAATCATAACTGATATATCGTAACAGCTGGTTTACTATTACAACAGGTCGGAGTGCACAAATCACCATACTGTGTATGTTGCGTCCATATCCGGTAGGTATTTCGTTGTCAAACTGAAGTCAAGTACAGGTAACAGCTACTCAATTTGTATTACGATTGCGCACGAAATCTTTGAGATGTATAGAAGACATAACAATGAAATTGAAAACGACGTTTTCTTTCTTCTTTTCATTGTTTTAAATAATCCAAATATATTATACACAATAATGTTAAAGCGATTTTAAAAGTGAAATCTCTTATTTTGATATGAGACATTCTTTTTTAACCGTTGCAACCGTGAATCTTAATTTATTCATTTTGCCACCAGATTTAGGCTGATCCATTTTCTGAACATCCTCAAGTGTTCTAGCCATATTCAACTATTCTTTCTTTCTTTTTTTTAGTTCTGGAAACTGTACCTATCTAGACCTTTTTAGTTCTTGAAGCTGTATCTATCTAGAACTTTTTAGTTCTGGAAGCTGTATCTATCTAGATCGTTTTAGTTCTGGAAACTGTATATATCTAGATCTTTTTAGTTCTTGAAGCTGTATCTATCTAGATCTTTTTAGTTCTTGAAGCTGTATCTATCTAGACCTAGGGGTTCAATGGTGGGTTGGGGACTGACTTGTACAATTCATTTTGTCCAAAATCCAAACAATATTCCACCATCACTGAATAGACTCAGAACATTCAGTTACTGAATGAGGAATAACCAAAATGGAGGTTGGAAATAAAAAAACGGTGATCTTTATAACATCAGCAAAGTAAAATACTCGCCAGCGGCGTGAAGTAGGTAAACCACTGCTTAGACAGCATATTACCACCACTTACAATAGTGTCCAACGTATTTATGAGTATTATGACAGGCCCATTAGAGTTCCTAGGCACGATATATAACACTATCTATCTATCTATCTATCTATCTATCTATCTATCTATCTATCTATCTATCTATATCTGTCTGTTCATATCTATCTATATCTGTCTGTTCATATCTATCTATATCTGTCTGTTCATATCTATCTATCTATCTATCTATCTATCTATCTATCTATCTCCGTCTGTTCATATCTATCTATCTATCTATCTCCGTCTGTTCATATCTATCTATCTATCTTTCTATCTATCTATCTATCTATCTCCGTCTGTTCATATCTATCTATCTATCTATCTATCTATCTATCTATCTATCTATCTATCTATCTATCTCCGTCTGTTCATATCTATCTATCTATCTATCTATCTATCTATCTATCTCCGTCTGTTCATATCTATCTATCTATCTATCTATCTATCTATCTATCTATCTATCTATCTATCTCCGTCTGTTCATATCTATCTATCTATCTTTCTATCTCCGTCTGTTCATATCTATCTATCTATCTTTCTATCTATCTATCTATCTCCGTCTGTTCATATCTATCTATCTATCTATCTATCTATCTATCTATCTATCTATCTATCTCCGTCTGTTCATATCTATCTATCTATCTTTCTATCTATCTATCTATCTATCTATCTATCTATCTATCTCCGTCTGTTCATATCTATCTATCTATCTTTCTATCTATCTATCTATCTATCTTTCTATCTATCTATCTATCTATCTATCTATCTCCGTCTGTTCATATCTATCTATCTATCTTTCTATCTATCTTTCTATCTATCTATCTATCTATCTATCTATCTATCTATCTCCGTCTGTTCATATCTATCTATCTATCTTTCTATCTATCTATCTTTCTATCTATCTATCTATCTATCTATCTATCTATCTATCTATCTATCTCCGTCTGTTCATATCTATCTATCTATCTATCTATCTATCTATCTATCTATCTATCTATCTATCTCCGTCTGTTCATATCTATCTATCTATCTATCTATCTATCTATATATCTATCTATCTATCTATCTCTCCGTCTGTTCATATCTATCTATCTATCTATCTATCTATCTATATATCTATCTATCTATCTATCTCTCCGTCTGTTCATATCTATCTATCTATCTATCTATCTATCTATCTATCTCCGTCTGTTCATATCTATCTATCTATCTATCTATCTATCTCCGTCTGTTCATATCTATCTATCTATCTATCTATCTATCTCCGTCTGTTCATATCTATCTATCTATCTATCTATCTATCTATCTATCTATCTATCTATCTATCTATCTATCTATCTCCGTCTGTTCATATCTATCTATCTATCTATCTATCTATCTATCTATCTCCGTCTGTTCATATCTATCTATCTATCTATCTATCTATCTATCTATCTATCTATCTATCTATCTATCTATCTCCGTCTGTTCATATCTATCTATCTATCTATCTCCGTCTGTTCATATCTATCTATCTATCTATCTCCGTCTGTTCATATCTATCTATCTATCTATCTATCTATCTATCTATCTATCTCCATCTGTTCATATCTATCTATCTATCTATCTATCTCCGTCTGTTCATATCTATCTATCTATCTATCTATCTATCTCCGTCTGTTCATATCTATCTATCTATCTATCTATCTATCTATCTATCTATCTATCTCCGTCTGTTCATATCTATCTATCTATCTATCTATCTATCTATCTATCTATCTATCGTAACCTAGAAAAGGTTACTGAATGAGAAATAACCAAAACGGACGTTGAAAATGAAAATGGTGATCTTTATAACATCAACAAAATACAATACTCGCCAGCGGCGTGAAGTAGGTAAACCACTGCTAGTAGTGGATTACTTACACAGCATATTACCCACACTTACAATAGTTTCCAATTATTAGGATTGGAACATACCAATTAGTGTTCATAGATATGGTATATAACACTCTCTAACTTGAGTGTCTCTTAGGACTTGTATTAAGTGACCATTAGAATATTAAAAAACAAATAAAAAACTCTTAAATCAGTCCTCACAGATTTTATATTTTCTAAATGATTGGGTCCAAGAGGTGCTAGGATTTCAGTCAATAATTCGCCGTCGACCTTTCGATTGGCAGCAAATGAAATAACAATTAAGCAGGTGATATTCTAATTATGTTAATTTTTATTTTGAATTTCTTTCGTTTATAAAACCGCAGTTTTTGTAAAGTGCTTAATCTGAAGAATTGCTGTAGAAAGAAAATCAAGAAGAAAATCAACAGACAGGTGGAAGGGCGAGACAAACGGTTTAAATTTTGTCGTTAGTGGCTTGTTGATAAAAGTGTCAGGATCGATGGGAGAATCCGTGTTGATTTTTAGGACAATGAAAAGAATGGCAAGAGAAAAAAAAAGACAGGGAAAATCAAAACATCGAAAACTAAAAGACGAAGAATTTGAAGAAGGTAAAAAGGTGATAAGAAAAAGGCACTGATAATGAAATTATAAGAATGAGACAAGAAGATGTACAAATTAAAAATAGAAATGAAAAGAATAGAGGCAAAGAAAGCAGACAAAAATCAAATAACAAATAAAGGAAAGAAACGAATAAAAAGGGAAAAGTATATAAAAAAGAAGAGGAAAAAAAGAAAATTAAACAGACGAGAGAGAGAGAGAGAGAGAGAGAGAAATGCGAATGAAGAGGAGAAAGACGCGAATGAAGAGGGGAAAGAAAAAAATTTTTAAAGTAGAAAGAGAAGAGAAAGGAAAAAAAGATAAACAGAAGAAGAAAAAAACAGAACAAAAAAAGAAAAACGCATAAGAAAAAGACAATGAATAAAAGAGAAGAGAAGGAAAAATAATAAGAAGAAGAAGAGAGAAGAAATTGAAAAATGAAAGAAAGCGAAGAAGTGAGAGGAATTTTAAAAATAGAAAAAGAAAAAAAAGAAATTAAATGTCAAGCAAGGAAAAAAGAAAAAGGAAAATGGAAAAAGAAAAGAACAAAAGAAACTAAAGAAAAAAAAAAGAATAACTAAAAAAAAAATCGGAAATGAAGAAATCGAAGGGAAATGCAAAAGAAAGAAAAGGCGAAAGGGATAGAAAATAAGATAAAGGAAAAGAAAAAGAAAGAAAAGAAATGAAAAGAAAAAAAAGAGAGAAAGTAGGACCAGACGAAAAAATAAGAAAAAAAGAAAAAAAAAAAAAAGAAAGGGAAAAAAGAAAGAAACGAGAAAGAACAAAAATGCAGAAAAGAAAAAAAAAAGGGAGAGGCAATAAGAGAAAAAAGAAAACCAAAACAATAGGTAGAAGAGAATAAAAGGCGCAGAAGAGGACGAAGAAAGAGCGAAAAAAGGCAACAAGTGAATTGATAGGAAAATGAAAAGTTCGAGAAAAGAAAAAAGGAAAGTGAGAAAAAAAAAATGAAATCCGATAGAACAAAAAAAAAACAAAAAACAAAACAAAAAACAGAAAACGGAAGAAACCCTAAAAGTGAAAAGAAGAAAAAGAAATCAATGGAGGTTTGAAAGCGAATAAATTCCTTGGAAGCTTACCTGATGATTCTTGGCTGTATCCTGCCCGATGTGTCTAATATAAAATGAAATAGAGAATCTACTTCAGTTGATCTTAACTCGGTTTCTCTGATTCTACTTTGCCAGGAAGAACGCAAGAAGACCACAAAAAGCCATTATTATTCTCGCATTTCAGGCCTAGACGCATCTTTGGATACGATAACAAAAAAAAAGTTAAAAGGTAATGGTAATATTAGCAGTTTCCTTATAAGGAAACATTCGGCATCAATTGACCGAGCAGCTAGTGTCACTTCTGGTTGGAATCTTATAAAATCTTTCATAAAACAATTCCTGAGGAAAATAGATTTATCAAGTAGCTGTTATCGCTCTTCCCAATATTAATGAAGGCTTCTTACCTAACCTTATGTTTGAAGTAATGCGGAATGTCAAAATCTTGATCAGGTCATTAGTTTGCATTTCAGTTACATGTGCTATGCATTTTAATTGTTGATATTTCTCAAGTGATGTGAAAATGCTGTTTGATACAATTCTTTGTAGTTCTGTAACGCCAGTCCACAACACTTGAAGAAGGGCAGTCGTCGCTGAGACGTACACGTTTCACTACCCCGAAGAGATTTTAAAACATCGATCTCAGAAATCGGTTGTATACAGGTGATAGATTTCGATATTTCTGAACTAGTTTGGCGCCATGCATGACACCTATTATAAAAATTCGCGATTAGACGAGCTTCTTTAAACACATGGATGGCGTTTTGCAATCTGCGGTGTTGGATGAAACTAACCCTAGCGCAGCCTATTCTATGTTCAGTTTCCTTTTCTCCTATGCTAAATTTGTTACAAATGATCCATACAGCGAAGTATTCGATACTGTTAAAGTAACTAAAATGAAAATAAAAAACTGCTTGTATCCTATAGTCAGCATAGCCATGTCTGACACAAAGCAAGAGTTATGGGGCTACGTAAATAGCACTACCCTAGCAATTTAGTAATTTCGAATTAATCAGTACTTAAACAAATCTATTTTTCTCATGTTTGTTGTTATTATCACAATGTTTAGGCGGATGTACCTTCAAGTCTTGATCAGGTACATGTCGATCGAGATAACCGTCATAAGAATTTCGAATTGAACCCTTTATTTAATCTACGAGGGTAGATTGCTTTCGTCCCAATCACCATATTTCGTAACATCTCATCCAGTTCTTATTTACTACTGATCAGTTATTACTTGTCCCGTTTCCACCCAATAGTATCGAGAAAAATCGATTAATTGCTTAAATCACACACGCGCATATATATCTATGTGAGCCTGGAAAGTTCTCTTTTCAAACTATTTTTAAAAATCCGAAAAACTTACCTAGTTATGGGATTTATTTTAGAATCTCTTTTTGGTAACTACGAGAAAAGTTCCACTCATTCACGCACAAACATTATATATATATATATATATATATATATATATATATATATATATATATATATATATATATATGATTAAACATCATTATATATATAATTAAACGTCATATATATATAATTAAACATCACACACACATATATATATATATATATATAAATATATATATATCATTAAACATCACATATATATATATCATTAAACATCACATATATATATATATCATTAAATATATATATATATATATATCATTAAACATCATATATATATATCATTAATCATCATATATATATATCATTAAACATCATATATATATATCATTAAACATCATATATATACATATATCATTAAACATCATATATATATATATCATTAAACATCATATATATATATCATTAAACAGCATATATATATATCATTAAGCATCATATATATATATATATCATTAAACATCATATATATATATATCATTAAACATCATATATATATATATCATTAAACATCATATATATATATATATCATTAAGCATCATATATATATATCATTAAACATCATATATATATATATATATATATATATATATCATTAAACATAATATATATATATATATATATATATCATTAAACATCATATATATATAGTGGACTCTCCCGTCGTGTTCGACGTATGAGGGTCAAGTAGCTCAGTTACTAGGAACCGACGGCCAGACACCAGCACATATGATTTCATTATAGTGCTGAAGGCTTTGTGCCGAACCAACCATTTTTTTGAAGGGCCGAAAACAGAGACCTGGTGTACTACATGTCACAAGTTCCCCAAACGACCCTCCGCATGTTTTGAATTTAGAGTTGTCCTTCTTCTAGACCAGTTGCCATCCAAGGATATAGAACCCAGTCTGTCCTGCTATTTACCCATAGCTGGAGGGAAGAAGAAGAGGATTCATACCTTCCCCAAGGGGATTAGCACGTAAGAGAATGTCATGGATTTGACTGGAATTCAAACTCGGCTTCTCAATCCGAACCGCTGTCCACTACTCCACCGTGCCTAAATTATTAAATGAAAAACCTAATCGCAGTACTTTGTCTGTCGTTTTAATGAAGCACACGCATATATATATATATATATATATATGTATATATATATATATATATATATATATATATATATATATATATATATATATACATATATATAGTACAGGTTATCGATCTGTTGATAACCTCTATGTTGAGGCAATTTTTGTTTGTTGCTGTAATATATATATATATATATATATATATATATATATATATATATATATATATATATATATATATATGTATATATATATATAAATATATATATATATATATATATATATATATATATATATATATATATATATGTATATATATATATAAATATATATATATATATATATATATATGGATTCAGAATCGAATAAATGATTAAATCGTATTAATTGATCATTTCAAAAATGGATCAACACATTGAAAAGGCAAAAAAATGGAAAGAAAAGTTAAGTAAAGAAAACCAGCTGTCCTTGCTTTCCGTATATAAACCAATTTTATGTTCAAAAATATGTCTGGAGCAAGTGTTTTCGCATGTGCAAAGTCAATCTAGTGTCGAAGATGGTGATTGGCTTTCGACGCGCATGCACGTCAAAAACAGGTGAAAATGTTAAAACATCGAACAATTTGTTCAGTGTGAGCCGTGACTCAACGTTGGCATTATTGCAGAAAAGGTTACCCCTGGTGAAGTGTGTATTGGCCAGTTTATACCCGAAAATCTGAACAGGGCGAAAAGTTCATCGCCTCCGGTTTACTCTCGACCTTCTCAAAATCTTGAACACGTGCGTTTGGCATGCGTTCTACCCCTTTTTATTTCATTTAGCATACGAAAAGATTCGCTACCCGTTTTATTCAGCTTCACAAAATACCAACAACTTCAAAATGGAGCGTTCCTTGATATTTGGACTGATCATTTTAGCGACATGCGAAAAAATACTGCGACTTGAAGAGATACGGAACAACAGATGTGAGCATATAGAAACATTGAAGTGACATTTATGCTTACCCAGTAGTAAAAATTCTAGCACTCTAGTAGCGGAATTACAGAAGTGAAGTATCTTTATTTAAAAGCCACACCTATTTCTGTCCTGGGTATGACGATAAACTACATCCGAATCCTGGTTAAGACGATAAACTACGTCCAATAGCAAGGCCTCTGATCAGGAGGTTTTGAGGAGCGTGAAACCACCTCTTAATTGCTGGTGTTCCCAGGTCCATCCTGACCCGGGGTGTTAGCACCTGTTAAGGTCCCAGCTATGGGCAAATAGTTAACACCCAGACTTGGGTCAAAATACTATGAAAGTGTGAAAATAGGTTTTAATACCAGAAATACGCTGTAAAAAAATATTACCAGCAATACATTTTGAAAAAAAAAAAAAAAAAATTACCAGCAATATAAATTTTGTCGGCATTAAATAACCCATTGAGGTTGATATGCTGTAAACCAAACCAAAACCAAGAAAAGTGACTAATTAAAAAAAAAAAACTTTTTACGAAGATAAAACCATCCAAGATTGTAAATTTCCTAAAAGAAGTTGGATTGTACTGAAAAATATGAGTAATTGAAAAATGGTTCAAATATATATGCATATATACACACCTTTTTTTTTTACCAAACTATCGCTATGAATCTATTTCAAAATTTTGTTGGCATTAAATGACCCACTGAGGTTTTGATATGCCATAAAACAAAACAATCAACCAATCAACCACACTTATTTGTATGTTTTCTAAAGTAATGGATTTTCTTCATTTATCAATCTGACAGATTTTTACCACTTTAAACGTTATTTATATTGGATACTATTATTTGAGTCGACGCTATTTGAGTAACGAGGGAGTCGCTCAGTGGGTCAGTCAGTCGATGTTGGACGACCATTAGTCGGATACTAAAGTATCAGCGACCACAACTAGATTTCTCTGCGTCATTACCTATTATATCAAGTTCCTAACGTTTTGTACGTCGAACCTATTTTTGGACCGACTTAGTACAAATACAAGCCTCCACTGTGAAACCACTCCATAACAGTTTATTTATTAAACTCTATATTTATTTTCGTCTACCGGTTTGAATATTCGAGAAATCTTATTAAAGAAAAAGCACGCGAAGGATTTCGCTAAAATGCACTGTTCATAACTTGCCTGGTCGGCAAAGGTTCTTCGGTTAAGACACGTCGGGTCTAATGACAGTTTCCCTCTGCCCAGGGTGACGCAGGTTCGAATCGTGACGGAGAGCGCATATTTCACGAATATTCAGGCCAGTAGACGAAAATCAATAATTATGCGATTTAATAAGTAATAAATAAAAATAACGCCTGAAGTGATAAATATCAGTCGGACTAATCAATTAAAAACACATTACTTCTTATATATATATATATATATATATATATATATATATATATATATATAGGGGGAGAGTGACAGAAATATCTCCCACATAATTGTAAGAAATTAGTGGCAATTGTATCTGACCATTATGTGGGAGGTATTTCTGGAAGGTATATGTGGGAGTTATTTCTGCTGTATTTATATATATATATATATATATATATTGTCATCCACAGACTGTTTTGCTGTATCACAGTTCATAGGTGTTGCTAGACGTCCGGTTACCTCTAGCTAGGATCAAAACCCGACTGAATTGGCGTCAGTCGGTGATTCTACCACTAAGTCGTTGGCGCACTTCAGGGATGAAGGTGAATTTAAGCGTATTTATTTTTAGATAAACGCGCAGTGACTGAGAGAACTCGATCCACGTTTATTTGTGCGTGTGATTTAAATTTAGCTGAAAATCCGACGGTATGGTAAATAGACAACAGATTTGGGGAAACTCTTATTGAAGATAACAAAGATTAATTAATCTGTTGAAGATATATTGAAAGTGCAAGTGCATTGCGATTAATGAACCACCGGTCTTCACCGGTGTAACATCTGTCTTTGCATAATTGGTTTTGAATCAATGCGGTATACGAAAAAAATTTACAACAAATAAATATATAGATAAAATCCGAGGTAAAATTAGTAAAATTTAATACGAAAAACGATCCCCACAAATAAACACACATACATATTATATATATATATATATATATATATATATATATATATATATATATATAGAGAGAGAGAGAGAGAGAGAGAGAGAGAGAGCGAGAGAGAGAGACAGAGAGTTTTATATGTATGTGATTTTGAAAAAAGTTGCAATTTTATAAGGCAAAGATCTAAACAATTTGTTTTAAAAGAATTTCATCGTTTCTTTTTTCTTTTAAATGAAACTAAAGCTGGGTTAACATTAATTGATGTGTATTTATTTTCTATTGAAATGAAAATATCTGTGTCGAAAAAGGCAGATCAAATTTGATCCTCTTAAAAAGAAAATCGTTATCATTCGGGTTGATTACAGTGTTTGAGCTGCTGTGTCGTGAACTGTGTCAAAGCGTATCCACATCGGAAATCGGAACCTCGACTTTGGCCTGTGGGGCCACTTCCTTAACGATCAGTTTTCTCGATATTTGATTTATTCGGCTGGCGAAATGAGACAAGGCCGATGAAAAAAAAAATATCTTTGTTTATTCGTTTGGACAAAAGATCGAAAAGAAAAAGAATCGTATAAATTAATTGTGGAATTTCGTGTTTTATTTTTTACTATTAAATTATAAGTTTTTGTTGCAGTCCCTGCTCCCTGTTCTTTCGAGCTTGTATTAGTTTTATTTGCATACAAGCTTAATACTCGCAGAAAACGACGCTAATATTTTGTTATATATCGGAAGTTGTAAGATTTGAGTATGTACGGGATTCACCTGGGAATAAAGTTGATTTCCTTTTTGACTACCGGCATTTCTGCCAATGATAAAAGCGTAATATCTGTACGCTCTGAGAAAAAAAAAGTTAACACTAGGATGGCCAGCTCCTTTGTCCCCTTTATTTACATTACGCCATGAAGCAGCCATCTCTAATAAATAAATAACAAGTCTGAAAAGAAATTCACAAATATTAGTATACCTCATACTGAAAGAAAGTGATTATATATATATATATATATATATATATATATATATATATATATATATATATATATATATATATATATGTATATATATATATATATATATATATATATATATGTATATGTATATATATATATATAAATTATGTGTGTATAGATAAATAGATAGGGGACATAAGCACAATTATTATTGCTTGAGAGAAATTTTTCAATGCATTTATCCTATAAATAGCCTAGGTGTCAAAAACGACACCTCGGCCATTCAAGGTAAAACCTCAAATATCAGCTATTCCACTGAATTTTTTTTCAAAGAATTAAGTCTGTTAAGCATCTTTGCTAAAATTCAATAATTGTCCATATGCCTCAGCATCGAACCAAAACTAGTTATTCCATAGTAATTTGTTGAAAATTTGAAGGTGTCGAAAACGACACCTCGGCCATCCTAGTGTTAAACACACACACGTACATATGGATATACATTGCAATATATAACTACCCACAATGCACCACTGATCCGTATATATAAATAAGCGAGAAAAAACACAGCATTTGGCCTGACGATTGCGTTTAGCATGAAACAGTCTATCGCCTCTGAGTGTTGACTTCAATGTTCACACACACACACACTATATATAAGACATGTATCGTCAGTAATTATTCAGGGTAGACAGCTTGTGATCTTTATGTAGTGCATCTACAAAAACATATTTTGCATTTTATTCATAATAATCAGAGTAACCTTCATAGTTTTGTTGGAATAGGTGCATATTTTTTCACAGAAAGAATTATTATTCAGGGTAGGTACTAAATACCTAGACGGCACGTCCCTTATAAAGGGTGTTCCAGTAACTTGGACCGACTTTAATGTCTATTAAGTTTAAGCATCTAATGATTTTTTCTTTTTCTTACAGATTTAGCGGACATTTGACCGATATTATTTTTCACACATAATTGCCATCACTTAAATAACAAAAATAAATTTTCACCAATAACACTCATTTATTTACTGCTGACTGTGATCTGTCTTAATGAAACACCCTTATATATAATCCGTCTTAATGAAACACCCATATATAAATAATAAAAAGACAAGCCGTAAAACTTTTATGCCAATGCTGTTCGTTCCTTGAGGAACTTTATCAATGTATGTGTGAACATTTTATTTACTAGTCTGTATTATAAAACCTAAAGTAAAGTTAAACTACAGAGAACGTTATTTTTGACTATTAAACGAACATGGGCTAACGTATTTTGTTAAAATTTAAAATACGTAAAAATAATTAATTATACATATAATATCAACACCATTATACCATTTAATTACGCAACTTAACGTCCTCTCTCTATATATAGGATTGATACGATTATAAAATTTGTCACTTAGCTTATATTATAATACGATGCTTATTTCTTGTTTAGGAGCGGATGATTCCACCATTACCATTTACCATATTCTTGATTTCTTTCGATATTTTTATCGTAATTTTCACTGCTCTTCTTCCGAAACATTTTCATTGTTTTGAATTGTCCGAATATCAAATGATACCCGGAAAATTCAAAACAATTCGAAACCCTTTCCGCGGTATAGACGTGTATATACGTTTTTACCGAAAGTGTCTTTTTCAAAGACCGACGAATAAACAATTCCAAAATATAACGTTCAAAACTCAGACACAGACGTACTTATACGTTGATATTGATTCTTTTTATGTTCTTCTGAGCTTGAAACGAATCTATTTGCCAACTCATAGAGGTGTTAGCCATCGCTCGGGCACTTCAAGGTGCCTCAGTTTTTTAGTTTTATGTTAAAAACAAATAAAAAAAAATCGTCTGAAAATTAAACGTTATTCCCAAAATAATTTGGGTGGAGAGGGGGGGTAATAGCCGAAGAATAAGCCAGCTGAAAAATTGGTGATATCTGTTTGGGAGAGTGATAGGACGTACAGCATCTTGTGGAAAAGATTATCAACTTTATTTGTCAAAATAAGATCTGTTCATGTCAGAATATATAAAACAACTTCAGTGATAGAAAAAAAAATCAATGACAAAAAGATGGCGCATATAATCATTGTTTTATCAAGAAAGCTTTTCTTTGATGATCAACTTTTAATCTAAGGTGTGGGTGTTCAAGTCTTAGGGGAGAGCAATTTTATTCAAGCAGTTAAATTTAACAGCTGAAGAAGGATGGATCAGAGAGAAGGATTAAAAATGATTAGGCAAATAAATTTGAAAAAAACAAACAAACCTGAAATTAAAAAAAAAATCTCGTTAATAATAAAAGTATTTAATCTGGCGAACTGAGAATAAAAATATTTCAATTTTGGAATCTGAGAAATAAAAAAAATCTAGTTAGAAAATTAACTAGGCAAATTAAGAAATTAATTTTTTAAATTGGAAATTATTTTTTTTTTTTTGCCTTTTATGGTAAATTTTTAATAAATTAGTGACATTTTTAGCGGTTTGCATAATATTGATCTCTCTAACCTTTTGCATAAAATCATGACGTTTTTAAACTTTTGTCTTTTCAACTTCTGCATAAATTAGCGAAGTTTCTAACCTTTCTCTCAAATCAATGGCATTTTTAACATTTTTCATGCTGTTCTACACATAATACAAGGCCCAAGATCCATTCAAGGTAGAGGGTTACTGAATAACATCGTTAAAGGGAGGAAGATGAGGAAATAATATGCACATTTTATGAGGATAGGTAGATTAGTTTATAGTTGGTTTTATTGTTTTTTTTACGGCTTATCAAACTTTGCAGGTTATTTAAAGCCAGAATATATTTTTAGATCGTAAAAAAGTTTTTTTTTTTTTTGATAATACTGATTTACTGATACGAGTCTGATTAATTAACCCATAGATGGAGGGAGAAGAGGTGGATTCATGATTTTCAATGTTATTTGCCTGTAAGTGAATATAACGAACCAGACTAGAATTGGTACACGACTCACTGATTTCCAATTCTTAACCGCTAGATATGGCTGCAATATTCCATGTGCAGTGTTGGGTAATAGATAACGGCTCGGAATGTGAAGTCAGAGATCCGAGTTCGAATTCGTCAGGTTCATTAAAATCACTTACGCGCAAATACCCTTAGGAAAGACATGAATCCATCTTTACGCCAGCTATGGATGGAAAAGCAGGACAGACAGAGTCCTATAGCCTTGGTTGGCAACTAGTCTATCTCAGAAAGAAATGGCAACCTTCTACCTAGACAGTGATTAATGAAAAGAAACATGATAGCCATAGCATGTATTACGTATGCCACTTAAATTACTGACTCTATTTTTGCTCTTAACAGACTCTTGTAAAGATATACGATGCTTAAAATTTGGGATGTTTTTACCTAAAATTAATATATTATTTTACAAATTGACTAAAAAGACTACGCGATGACTATATATCAGCATAATAAAAGGGAGAATGTACAGATCTTAAAAGCTATTGATTATAGGTTCCACATGATATCCTGCATTGCAACTAAATATTGCCGAATTCGACTAAGAAAAAAAAGTAACAGATTATTCTTATGTAACTACATTCGAAAATGGGGGTACGGTAGAATAATGGATAGCGGCTCGGAGAGCCGAGTTCGAATTCCAGTCGAATCCATTACATTCATTTACATGCTAATATCCTTGGGAAAGGCAAAAATCCTATTCTCCCCTGAGTTATGGGTAAATATCAGGATAGACCGGATTCTATAGCCCTTGATGGCAACTGCCCTTCCGCAGAAAGAGATGGCAACCTACTGCAAGAAAAAAAAATCTGCCTCGTCAGTCATCTATCTAAAGATACATGGTCGCCTAAGTGTGCATTATGCTTGGCGCATAACTGTCTGACTGTCGTGCTAATACCCTTGGGAAAGGTATGAATCCTCTTCTTCTCCTCCCAGCTATGGGTAAATAGCGGGACAGACCGGGTTCTATAGCCTTGGATGGCAACTGGTCTACCGCAGAAAGAAATGGCAACCTACTGCGGGGAAAAATCTGCCTCGTCAGTCATGTATCGAAAAATACATGATCGCCTCAGTATGTATCACGCATGGCACATAATTGACAGTCGAAAATACTTTAATTTTTCTATTATTTGGCGTACAAACAAGGCTTAATATATTTCGGTAATATACGTCACATGATATTGTCTCATTTAAGCATTGATTGCCATATGCATAAGTGAAGCCATCTTGATGGGAAATAAGAAAAGAAAAAAAGAAAGGAGAAAAGGTTGAATGTGTTAATTACAATTTTAAACCAAAGAACATGAAAAATATTTTTTCATTTAGCACAGCGGCCTTCAGTTAAATAAATATTTTAATTAAAGCGTAAAAATACTTGAATTCATACAAATGATTTCTTTGCTATTAAATTAATTTCATCAATGCTAATTGTTACGCCAATCAATACTTTAAACTCGAGTCGTTTATCAAAGCAGAAATCAAGGCCTATGTACATGCGTGTATATAGATATGGATTTCAATGCTGGTGTCACTCAGTTTGTACCTTTAACATCAAACTCTGTCTTTCTCTTAAAATCTATTAGATAATGTCCATAAGTCTTTCTATTAAACTAACGGAATATTTCATATATTTTGTTAATTCATGGTCCTTTGCCAGCAAATATCGCTGACTAAATGCGTTCAGAAAAATAGCAGAAAACGAATAAGCGAAAGGATTGATAATAGGAGATATATTCCAACGATTGGCTGAACTACCATTGAAATAGAATAGCGATGATGACTATGTTAAGTGTGCAATACATATATAGCTGGCTACTCGTATTCGAGGATACTCGTCTACTAGGGAGGCTAGCCAATCCCTATTGCCGACGCTTGCTCAGGCGCATTTGTATTTATTCGAAACGCACAGAGCCCAGCCGTTGTTTATATTGCAACTATGCTGAGTTGGTCTTAGTTACAGTTTCTGGGAAAGAGCGTATTATCTAGCGTGATCAACAATTTGAACAAGATCAGCACACCCAAACTCTCGACCACGATAACTTGTAACTTCGTGCTAGCACAGCTATCGACGGCACCCAAGATTTCTGTTAACCAAATTTCAGTCACAAAGCTTGGGTCAACCCGTGATATGGTTTTCAGACACTTTCCAAAGATGCTGCACGTTAGGATCGACCCCTCCAGTCCGATAACTCCTTCCTGAAAAATCGACCATGGTGAGATTCGAACCCGGGTCTCATGGTCAGAATGCGAACGTTCTAGCCACGTGCTCATATATATATATATATATATATATATATATATATATATATATATATATATATATATATATATATATATATATATATATATATATATATATATATATATATATATATATATATATATATATATATATATATATATATATATATATATATATATATATATATATATATATATATATATATATATATATAATAAAAATCTATCGGATTAATAAAAATCCATCACTTCTTTAGAAATTGTTTTGTTTACGCTGGAATACGAAACTAAGCAGATATGAATGTTTCGAGAGTCCAAAAAAGATTTGCCTTTATAAGGGACTATTCAGCATTACTTGCCCGTCGCTGCACTCCGTGAAGCATGTTGAATTTAACAACGGTTTCCTCCTGTCACGAGGAGTGTAGGTTCGAATTCTACCAGAGAGTGCGTATTTTTTTAATAAGGATTCTTGAATACTCAGGACAGTAGAGGAAAATAAATAAATATAGTGTTTAATAGTTAAGTGGAACGTCTACTCAAATATGATTCTTCATTAAAATATCGTTTGTTTATATATATATATATATATATATATATATATATATATATATATATATATATATATATATATATATATATATATATATATATATATATATATATATATATATATATATATTTTTTTATTTATTTTATGAAATGAACAAAGTCCGAAAATTATTTTAATACATACCTTTTTTATTGTTACAAATATTTAAGTAAATGCTCTGTTTATAATAAACAGTATTAACAACATTTACCAGCCTGAGTGTCTGAGAAATTGTCATAGAAAATATCCGTCCTCCGACAAGAATCGAACCTGTACCCTATACGGAATCGTTATACGGCCTGATGTGTTTTACCGATTTTGCCAAAGAGGAGCGTCCCGTTAGTAAGGTCGATTTTACTGTTTTTATATCACAATCTTCCATGATTCTCTCACGTACATTCATATCTGCTCGAGGCGTATCCAAATGTAAACAAATGACGTCACACACATTATGGACAAAGTCCGTCTATAATTTTAAGACATTTTTATGTTTATACATTCTTTTTTATAGATACTAATATTTAAGTAAATGCTCTGTTTAAACAGAGCATTTACTTAAATATTTGTATCTATAAAAAAGAATGTATAAACATAAAAATGTCTTAATGTATGTATGTGTGTGTGTGTGTGTGTGTATACAAATATGTGTGAAATACTCATGAACTAATATGTCAATGTTAGTAACGTCTGATAAGAATACGAGATTCAATATACGTAGAATCACTTCTGGAACACGTCAAATTAATGTCGGTCGTGAAAATTATGCAGTTTTTTAGAACTTTCTTTGAACGTTTGATATTCTCGTGAGGATATGGAGGAATTCATTCTCCTTATACAAGAAACAGCTAAGTTCAGATAATCAGTGTAAAATTCGGTGACTGATTTTACACTGTATCGATATTATGAACAAGCCCACCCTTTTTAAAATGGTAAAAAAAAAAAAAAAAAATACACAATATTTTTCAATTTGCGAGTTTATATAGCCTTCCTGTCGTTCGCTTTTCTTCAGCCCGGTTGACTTCCTGTTTATGTCAACGAACCAAACGTCATCTTTTGAGGCTCGATTCTGCACTTAGTTATATGGATATCTTCTTGAGTTCAACCCTCTGAAGCACTTAGCTTGTTTAACCCTCTATGACCAGGTAAAAATATTTTGACATCTCTTAGGGTAAACGTAGTCATATTAGTACTACTGCAGATCAACTCCTTAGATCAAAGGTTCCTGATTGACATTAAATTAAATTAAAAATTTTGTTATTTCCTAACGAGAATCACATACTAAAATTAGGTTTCTCATGTTGCTAATGAAGTTAGCACACTGGGGAAAATAAAGAGATATGCTGAGAAAGGAAAGAAAAGGTCTGTTATTTGAATGTCGAAGTGTTTCATCAAAGATAGCCACGTTGAGCCGATGTCTTTCGATCTTTGAAAGACGAAGAAAGAAAAGTACATTTAGGTTGCAGGCTGGGAAAGGAGAGTACCGGCCAGCTTTAATTCCCTGATCGTTGTACGGGATTGCCATATTTACCAACCAAGGCTATAGACCTCGGTCTGTCCTGCTATTTACCCATAGCTGGAGGGAGAAGACGTGGATTCATACGTTTCCCAAGGGTAGTAGCACGTAAGTGAACGTAATGGATTCGAATTTCAGTCGAATCCATAACATTCACTTACGTGCTTGGGAAGCGTATGAATCCACGTCTTCTCCCTCCAGCTATGGATAAATAGCAGGACAGACCGAGGTCTATAGCCTTGGTTGGCAACTAGTCTACCGGAGAAAGAAATGGCAACCTACTACGGAAGAAATCTGTTTCGCCAGTCATATATTGAAAAATACATGATCACCTAAGCATAGCACATAACTGACTGACTGAGGGGCAGATATTTATTTTTGTATCTCAACCCTAGAGATTTAAACAGAAAATGTGCCACTCTCTCCACAGTAATCTGTATTTGTTTCTACCGCTTCTTCTTAGATCTTAGCAATTCGAGCATCAAAGCAGCGATCACGTATGATGTGTTAAAACCGTTTTGTCTCGGCTCATTTCAACCTCTAAATTCTGCTACTTAGACAACATAACAGCATCTTCGATCTATGGATAGAGATCATGTGAAGAACTACTAAATCTTTGATTTTGCGGAACTAGGTTGGTGCAAAAATAATGTCGTTTTTTGACGTTCAACTTTATGTGAGGAAACGACATTATTTTTGCACCAAACTAATATTAACCTGTCCATTTGTAAACAGCACTGAAAACTTTATCTGGAAATAATTGTTGAATATTAGCATTTATCAGATATTTCTCAATCCACGGCATTTATTATCATCGAAAATATTGTTTTTTGTCGACTTACAATGGGGTCGTGTTCTTAATATCGGCAGTGTAAAAACGATCCCTGTCTTTGTACAGAGTTATTGAACCTAGTTGTTATTTACAAATGTTATGTTTGAAACTGAGCTTACATAATTGATATCAGTATATTTATTTTTATTATTTTTTAAACTTTGAAAACCTTTAAAATAACTTAAACTTTTTATCACTAACATCAGGGGATACATCTTAAAGAATAAACGAAGATACAGTTTTATATGATTTTTTGTTTGTCAGTTAAAAGATGTATACTTAAATAATTTCTTCTAAAAAGAATGTGTTTTCATACGCAGAACATTTAAGTTCAGATAACTCTGTAAAAATTAGTAACCGATTTTACACTGTATAGATATTACGAACAAGACAGCCTTTTAAAATGATATTAAAAAATATATATATATATATTTTTCGGTTCAGACGAAGATCTACAAAATCGACGAAGATCTAAAAAATCGACGAAGATCTAAAAAATGTTAATCTACATAAAGTATCACGTCAAATGTTTCCTTATTTTCACAAGTGGGACCAGTTTACTTAATTAGTGCCGATTTTATTTTTCTATTTGGGTAACAAAATATTAGGCTATTCATAAAGTGCAAGTTCTACACAGCGGTACCTATAACTATCCAGTTTTATGGATGTGCATAATGTTGTCTGTACCGGAGATGGCTACGAATAAACTTCCGCAAGCGACCTCTACGTTCCGTGATTTGCATCATCTGCCGAGACAAAGTATTCAACTCACAATCCCGCACTGTTGCCGAAATGTTGACTGTCTCAACCATGGCGATTTCATCTTTAACTGCGCCGCCAGAATGCAAAAAGGCGATCTGTCAAAGACATCAGGTACTGTCCAAAAATATCAATGGTTGCGATACAAAGAACTTTGAAAAAAGAACCTCAGGAAACTGGAAATTGACCCTATCAACTTGGATGATATTGATTTTAGACCATGGACATTATGCAAATGATTAAGTGTAAACTTATCTAAAGAAAACTAACACAAAACAAATTTAACATTGGACATCAAATGTCAAGTGTGAGGAAAACAGTGATTGTCAAGGGCCGGCCAGTATAGCCATCCCAAAACATACTTATCAATCCCCCAATGAAAAAAAAAACTTCATTACCCATAGGAATAGATAGCAGGTGGGCATACGAAAGCAACTTAAAATGATTAAAGAGCCAAACAAATACTTGTCTTTTACGAATAAAAAGTCGCTTTATTTTTATATATATATATATATATATATATATATATATATATATATATCAATCCACCTAAGTATGTTAGCTCTATCACTGATATTGAGCGCTTTCCAATTAGTACCGCGCATATATAAATAATATATACACACACATTCACGTTTTTCCTTATATATATATATATATATATATATATATATATATATATATATATATATATATATATATCACAGAGAGTACTTTTTCGCTGTATAATTGCTCCTCAGTGAGACTAGACATCCGAAAGCCCCAAGCCCGGACCGAAATCCGACCGATTTGGTGTCAGTCGGAGTTTCTACCCCTCAGCCATCAAAACTCGGCTGAGAGAAACTGCTAATTCTAGCGTATTGATTTTACGAATGTAATCAAACGCCACTCAGCCAGAAAGTTCGTATTCATTTTATATATATATAATAAGTGATAATTTTTGTTTTTATTAATCTGACAGATTTTATTAAATGTTATCTTTCGTGGGTACCCATTATAGAGTAGACGCCTCGTTTATTCATTAAAGAGTATATTTATTTGTTTTCGTTTACCGGCCTGAATATTCGAGAAATCTTATTAAAGAGAAATATGCGTTCTTTGGCAGGATTCAAAAATGCTTCCTCCAGGGGAGGGGAACCTGATCATCGCCGCAATTCGTCGCCGTGACGGGCTAAAGCACATTGGATTTAACGACGGTTTCCCCTGTCCGTTTTCCCTTGAACATTTGCCGTGGAAATAGCGATAGAACAGCGAGAATCTGTGAACTCTTCGTCTGTTAGAAAGGGGTTACAGTGGAGGAATAATTCATCAGACACAATCCTTCTTTTGACCTTTGTCAAGGCTAGACATTGAGATTTAGGAAGCACCGTTCTAGCCATGACAGAAGTATTTTTTTGGTTGATCTTAAAAAGGCTTTGTTTCTGGTTTTTTAATTAAAATTTCGATGCAAAGTAAATTAACTATAACTCCGTTATTTATTTGGTCTTGCGCCAGATTAAGCTAATTTTAACCATTTACAAAGCCTACAGGGTCAGGTTGTCTTTTTCTTAAGCTTTAACAGGAGCCAACCGTTTTGCACTAACCTATTGGGATGGCCAAGGACGCATTCCCAAAACTAGGCATAGTACTGCGAGACAGGACATCTTTGGTAACAAAGAAAAGAATATTGAGCTGTTACGTGATATCTCTCCTTTACGGCAGCGAATGTTGGAAGATTTCCTCAAAGATGAAGAAACCCGAGGGACTAAGCGTGTGAGCAACGATGAGGTCTTAGAGAGGATGCACACAAGGAGGAGGCTTATACTTAACATCATGAAGAGGCAGCTGAAGCTTCTGAGACACATAATGAGGAAGGAAGGCCTGGAGAATCTGATACTCACGGGTCGAATAGAGGGAAAGAGAGGCAAAGGAAAACAACACATGAAATACATAGAGAGCTTAAGCAAGTGGATGACAGAACGGGATACGGAGGAGGTGGCAGAGAGAAGGAACTTGTTGATAGTTGCAAGGGATACAGTACTGAAGAGGTGACCAAACAATATATCCAGTCAATAAAATAGGATAAGTCAAGAGGTCTTAGGTCTTAGGGAGGATGCAAACAAGGAGGAGAGTTTTATTAGGTTGGTGCAAAAATAATGTCGTTTTCTCACATAGTAACATATGTGAGAAAACGACATTATTTTTGCACCAACCTAATACTTAATATCAGGAAGAGGCAACTAAAGTAGCTAGGCCACATAATGAGGAAGGAAGGCCTGGAGAATCTGATACTCACGGGTCGAACAGAGGGAATGAGAGACAAGGGAGAACAATGCATGACATTCATAGCGGCCTGAAGCAAATGGAAGACAGAACGTGATCTGGGGGAGGTGGCAGAGGGAAGGAACTTGTTGAAGCTGTAAGGGATACAGTACTAAAGTGATGACCAAATAATATATCCAGTGAATAAAAGTCAAGAGGTCTTAGATCTGAGAGAGGATGAAAACAAGGAGGAGACTTATACTTAACATCAGGAAGAGGCAGCTGAAGTTTCTGGGTAACATAATGAGGAAAGAGGGCCTGGAGAATTTGATACTCACGGGTCGAATAGAGGGAAAGAGAGATAAAGGGAAAACAACACACGATATAGCTAGAGGACTTAAGCAAGTAGATGAAAGACCGTGGTCTGCGGGAGGTGGCAAACGGAAGGAACTTGTTGAGAGTTGCAAGTGATAGAGGACATGGCACATAAAAAGTAAAAAGATCATACCACCAGAATTATTAACAGTCAAAATTTTTCACATTGACAAAGGGTTCCCGTATTATTTTCTTTTCCAAACCAAAGATTTTATAACCGTGTAAGTTTTTTTTTAATCTAAGAAGAAACGAAATTTCTTTAACGATTTCTCTCATTCACAATCTTTACGATTTCTCTGAAGAAATCACTTGTGGAATTACTCTTTTTAAGAAAAAGAATCACAGATCTACCTCTTAAAAGATTTTTGTCCGCACGCAGGTCGAATATCCAGACTTTGATTTCAGTCATTTTGTTCCCTTTTAAGGAAGTCTGAATAATTCTATCCCGATCTAATCTCTTTTTATAACCTGTTGATCTGCCAGTTTACCAAAACTGACAAAGAAAATTCTGTTAAGTTGCTCATCAAAAAACAGCCTTACGTGTGAAAATTTATATCAATATGTCTTTATTATCGTGTATAAATGGAAACCAGAGAAGCCACAGGGATCGTTTTCAATTTTGATATTGCTACTTGTCCACATAAAAAAAAATGGAGAAGTACAAGAGGATATACAACAAAATGCCAGTTAGAATTTACATAGAAATGTTAAAGATACAAAGGTTCAGCTTTTAAAAGTTTAACCCGGATCATTCTGGTGTCAGTTTAAACTAACGCCTTCTTTTTTTTTATATGTTGTAAGCATTTTCCTGATTGTATTTTCTTGATTTCAAATGAAGACTTGGAAATTTCACAAACATGTTTCCAAAATTATAATTAATATTAGGAAAAGGTTCAATAAAGAAACTCTAGGCAAAGCAACAGTGAACACGGTTCTTTGGCAAGCCAAGAAGTTACAATGTACCTTCCCGTTTTGTTTCTTCGTTATTTACCCGAAACATCCCCAAAAGGCGGGATGTGGTACAAGGCCCGTTTTTAACGTCGGGTTTTCCGTGCGCGTACGCTAGGGCAAAAACTCCCCTTAGACTCCGTATACACGACCTCGAGTGGCTGTCTAACTTCTCAGACGAGACACTGCGCGTAGGCATAGCCTCGTCTGTGTTCCTTCCCGCCCGAAGGCAGAGAGCTGACAAGCAGAGTAAGCAGAGTAAGCAGAGTCCCCACCACTAGAACGAGATGTGACACAAAGTCTATTTTTAGGTGGGACCCGAGTACAAAAATTCCCCTCAGCCCACGCAACCGTCGGTTGCGCTGGCCTCGGTGCGAGCTCCGATCCCTCCCTCTGGTGCAATGGCAGAGCTTGGCCTCGGGCAGCTGTTCCCCAGGGCTGGGCACCTTTTCAATATTATTTTCTCAGTTGCCTCTCTGTCCTTTGACAGAGAAGCCGCTAAGCGCACTCTGTCCAAGGACAAAGACGCAACTGAGAGATGATAAGTAGACGTATAACTACTCAAAAAGAGTAAGTTACACGCTTGACAGAGTAACGATTAATCGTTGACTCATCTCCTTTTTGTTTCTTCTATTAAATACGAATTTTCTATTCGTTTCTATAGCGTTTGACCACCTCTACTATCACCAATAGCTATAGGTTTGCAAGATAGTACCTGGGATGAACTATTTACATATCTCTCATTTACATCTGGCGTACTGCAGAGAAGTACGTATAATTCATCCACTGAGAGTTATTAAGAGTTATTCTAGTATTCTCTGTTGGAATACAAGGCTGACTTGTTGACCTTGAGAATTTATTGAAAGCATGAGATCGTTCTAGAGAACTTGTTTGCTCGTTGGATGTTTTTTCTTTAGCAGAATATCAACTTCTATGGGTTATTTAATGCCGAAATCTAAATATTTTGTACGTAATTTTATTTTATTTTTGGCGATAATAATGTTTCAGTGATACAAGTCTTACGAATTAACCAGTAGCTGGGGGGAGAAGATGTGGATTCATGCCTTTCCCAATGGTATTTGCGAGTGAATATAACGAATCCAACTGGAAATGCAACTTGCACTTCGATTAAAAATTCCGAGAATCATTTACACCACCCGCTCATCCAAGCTTACAGCAAGCGGTAACTTATCTAGATGCTTATGAGACTCGACTTTGCTTAACTTCGATGATCGTTCGAGAACCGTTGTTATAACGTGGAGTGGCCGTAAACTGCAAGGAGCATTGAGAATATTTATTGAAAGCGGGGTCTGGGAACTCGCTCGCTGAGGCCACTGAAAATTGAACACATCACAGGACAGGCGAGGTGTTTTCAGTTTCGCCTGGATTGTACGCCATCCTAGATCTACACCAAAAAAGGAGCAATGTGCAACCTATCTCAATACTGGCACTGGTTTTGATAACTGACGCTGGTGATCCAACTTTTGAAGGAGGATATCGTCACGTCTAAGCCTTCGTAGGGTGCCTGCTCCATGACGCTTTTTCTTGTAGCCATTCTTTGATCTAGTGAATTACATTCAGAGCAATCAGCCACTGGTCAAGGTTGAGCTGCAGTGTCGTCAACGGTGTTCGAAGTCAGTGCAAGTTTGACTAGACTCACTCCTTTTGGTGAGGATGACGTGACTGTATGCATGTAGAGCCAAAAACGTGTCCTTGTATTGCAGGGTGTATATATCTGTCTATACGACGTTATATGGGAAAAAAAGTTTTTTTTTTTTTTTTTTTTTTTAAAAAACGAACCAGTTTCATTCAGCTTATCACTTATGTTTATTTAATTTTTAAAATTCTTGTCACTTTTGTTTTTAATTATCCCAAGTATTAGGTTGGTGCAAAAATAATGTCGTTTTTTGACGTATTTTTTAACGTCAAAAACGCCATTATTTTTGCACCAAACTAATATTAATACAGTGGTTTGGGCACAAAAGAGTATTATGTTGCATGATTTGGGATGAAATTTAAGCGCTAATAAATCGAATGAAACAGACTAAGTCAATGTCTCGGTACACCTTCTCCTGTATACCTTGCCTCTTCAGGAAATTGGCGATCATAGCTTCCACAATGGATGCGGTCCGGATTCAGAAATCGGAGAGCAGAGCTCGAATTCCACTTGAGTTAATTACATTCACTTACGTGCTAATACTCTCTGGTAACGTATGAATCTATTCCTTCAGAAGGAAAACTCTGAATTCAAAATGGTCTCGGATAGAGAAATCGGAGAGCCGATTTCGAATTCCAGTCGAATCCATTACATTCACTTAAATGCTAATACACTTGGGAAAGCTATGAATCCTCTTCTCTCTCCCCTATCTATGGGTAAATAGGAGGACAGATCGGGTTTTGTAGCCTTGGATGGCAATTGGTGTACTGCAGAAAGAAATAGAAACCTACTGCGGGAAAAAAATCTTCCTCGTCAGTCATGTATCGAAAGCTACATGATCACTCAAGCATGTATCACGGATAGCACATAACTGGTAGATATAACCCTGGCGAAGCACATGCTATGTAACTAAAGGAGAGAATCGTTCGCATTGCCTCGATGATCCTAACTACTGTCGACAGATTGTGGCTTTCTTATATTTTGTTCGGCTGCCCGTTTACTCAAGCTCGCTAGATAGATGTAGAACAAAATTTCTGTTGTTTCAAGTTTTCATCTGTTAGGGGATAGTACAACATTCAATGTCATATATGAGAACTGATATTGCATAACAGTTCAGTAATTTTTTTCTTTGTTTCTAACGAATTTTTTTCTTTTTCTTAATACATTGCTTAGCTTTCGAAAGGCCTCTTTTGCTGTCCTAAGGCCCCTCCGGATTTCAGTGACGCACTTTCCGTCCTCTGTTAAAACACTTCACAGATATTTAAATTTAGTGCAATGATGGGGGTACTGTCACAGTCAACTGTTTACCGAGACCGGGCATCTCTCAATGATATTTTCAGTTGCGCTATGTCCGTAGATAACTGAGAGATGAAATATAGTTTATCCGACCGAGGGCAGATACTACACTTTGATCCTAGCCAAAAGGCTGAGAAGCGATTTATTTACTTGACCCCCCCATACCCACTGAGTCAGGTTGCGACACGAGGTCGGCTTTTAACGTGGAGACACGAGTGTTGTTACTCGGGCCGCTGGTCTAAGCTAGTCATAGCTTGTCTAAGCTGGTTAGAGCTGGTCCTAGTCATAGCTGGTCTTGGCTTGTCCTAGCTGGTCCAGACCCGAGTCGGCCAAGCTAGGCGTAGCCGTGATCGAATCTCAGCCAAAAGGCCGAGAAGCGATTTATTTACATGACCTCCCCCCCCCCCCACTGAGTCAGGTTGTTACACAAAGTCAGTTTGTAACGTGGGGACCCGAGTCTTTTCACTCGGGCCGCTGGTCCAAGCTGGTCTTAGCTGATCATAGCTTGTCCAAGCTTGTCAGAGCTGGTCTAAGCTAGTCATAGCTGGTCCAGACCCGAGCCGCTCCAAGCTAGGCGTAGCCGTGATCGAATCTCAGCCAAAAGGCCGAGAAGCGATGGCAACCGCGATAAATACATTGGTTTTCATACGCATAGTATCAAACGACGGAAACCAAGTGAAGCAATCGCCAAAACTTCAGTTACCATAATTAAAATAACATCACCTACTAAATTATTTTTATTATTATGAGAAATATTCGTCAGACGAAAATTTAACTAATAAATAAATAGTGATAAGAATGAATAAATAATTGTACCTGTGCATAGTACAGTAAAAACACAACCGCTTTGGCTTCACGTATTAATTTTAAAAATATCTTTAGCTTCTTATGAATGAGATATGAGAATGAAGTTTCGTTCCTCTGGTTTTTGTTTTAAACTGATTACTGGATTCTTTCTGTCGTCAGACAAACAACTAAAAGGCGGAATGTGAACTGGTGTAAAATGTTTTTGACTGATATGTACTAATTTAATATAATGAGTTTAATTGCAGTAATAGTAGAGTAATCGATAGCGGTTCGGATTAAGGAATCGGAGAGCCGAGTTCGAATTCTAGTTGAATCCATTACATTCACTTACTTGCCAATATCCTTGGGAAAGGTATGAATCCTATTATCACCCTAGCTATAGGTAAATAGCATGACAGACAAGGTTCTATAGCTTTGGATGGCAACTGGTCTACTGCGAAAAGAAATGGAAAACTATTGCGGGAAAAAATCTGCCTCGTCAGTCATGTATCGAAAGATTTTCTAAGCGTGTATCATGCATGGCACCTAACTGAAGTTTAATTCTATTTTCTTAAAAATGTTGAAAAACAGAAAGATTCTCATTATTTTTATAGTAAAGTTTACTCAATAGTAAAGCTTACTGCAAGCCTCGTGAGTCACTCAAGAAAGAATGTTACGGTTAAAATGGTTATAATGATAAAAGTGGTTTTGTAAATAAAATTAAAACTGCATTCATGTCATTTAATCCAGCAGAAGGAGACATTATAACATTCAAAGATAATTGCCTCAATCAAGTGGAGGGTTTTTTTTATAACTGACATCATATTTGGAAACCTCACAAAAGACTTAGATGTTAGAACTGCAATGGCGTGAAAACCACTGTCAAAAAAAAAAAAAAAGAGTACGCTCTAGAAGTGAATAAAAACAATAAACGTACAAAAGTGCAACACTAGGTCAACCGTAGAAATAATCCTCTTTTACGGATCAAGCAGTTAAATATTTACCAAAATCACTGGCACCCACCGCCACAAAAAAAAACAAAAAAACTAGCTGCTAATGTAGCGATTTTCCAAGCGTAGCTTAGATGTGGCACAAGGCCGAAAGTATGGGGCACCCAGTGAGGATCGAACTCACTACTCATTCGTAATTGTTCTAGCGAGACATACTTGCTAACCATTACACCGCCTAGGGGTGCCCATAGTGCTTTACCAAGCGTAGCTTAGATGTGGCACAAGGCCGAAAGTATGGGGCACTCAGTGAGGATCGAACTCACTACTCATTCGTAATTGTTCTAGCGAGACATACTTGCTAACCATTACACCGCCTAGGGGTGCCCATAGTGCTTTTCCAAGCGTAGCTTAGATGTGGCACAAGGCCGAAAGTACGGGGCACCCAGTCAGGATCGAACTCACTACTCAGTCGTAATTGTTCTAGCAAAACAAGCTTGCTAACCATTACACCGCCTAGGAGTGCCCGACAAGATGCTAATGTATTCGACTATTGAAAGCAGTGCCGGACACGATCTGTGACAGATGAATGCGGTTTACTGGTCATTGCTGGAGAAATAAACTCGGTGTTACGCATCAGTTTATACTATGAAATCGAAATTATAAAAAAAAGATCAATACGTAGGTCAGCAAATCCCCTCATGGATCAACTCAATTGGTGGAGAATTTTCTTCCATAAAAAAAAAAGACCAGAATTGTCGAGCTTCCAGTGAGGATCGAACTCGGTATTGCTTTCGAGATTACGTTAAGAACTTATTTAGCATGAAGAATCTCGATTAAAGCTATGCTAATTGATTTAAGGAATATCGGATTTTACCTTCAGCGTTGGGTATTTATGAAACGTTATATAGTAGCAGCGGCGTCATACTGCGCTCTTTTGGTATAAACAGATGAAAAGAAAAATAAGAAAACGATTTTCGAGAGAAAAGAATGAAAAGGATAAAAGGTGTTCGATGAGTGAATAATGGAAGAAGCAAGCGTCCTGCATTACAGGCAGATGCAATAATAATTGAAGAAAAACGCAGACTCACGCATGCAAATAGACGCGCATGCGCTCAAGCCGCATTTTTCGAAGACTTGCAGGCATTGCAGAAGTTTAATAAGACCGCCGGAAATGTCATCCAGAACAATCGATGCAAATTTTGCACTAAACACTCCTCGTTCAGAATAGTTCCCTTCGTAAAATTTCTTCTAGCGCAAAAAGCCTGTCAGAGAATCTGGTTTTCTTTCCTACTCGTCTATCTCCATTTTCCATATAAGCTTTTAACTTTCAGTTTTCAAGTGATTCTTTTTCATTTTCTTATTTTCCTCAGCACTCTTGTCATCAACCGAGGCTTTTACGTAGTCTTATAATTGTTAACTTTTATTAATTTTTTATTTTATTTTCATTTCTTTAACTCAACATATACTCTGCCTCTTTGTAGCTCTTATAACTCGTCCAATGTTAAATTGCCGGTTTAAAAAATATATATATCGAAAAAATAAACCTTATCTTCGAAAATACCGAAACCCATTATCACTTAGTTTCGTTTTTCATGGTGACATGTGTCTTTTATAGGCACGCAACTAAAATTTTCTTGCAATCTTCTCGCAGAGATAGATTCAGCAGCTTCCAGTATTTAGCAACAGGCAAAAATAAGCCTACTTCATTCTTTGCGGATATTGTCAGAATAAAAAAAAAACTGGACATTTAGAATAACTTCATAGAAGAATAATTTGTACAAATGCCTTCTCTATCACAAGCGTGGAAATTTTGCTGTCAGAATAAAATGTGTTTTCGCTTCTTTATTGCTTCGAAGACCAGTACTTTTGCTTATTACGAAAGGAAAAATGCTAAACTCGAAATAAGAGACAATATCAGAAATAGTCAAAAAATACACAGCAGAAAAGAAGACAATGGACGGAATTACAGGAGGCTAAAAATTGAGATTAGAACAGAAGAAAAAAAAAGTCATACTGGTAGTATTGTATAATTTATACAAATCACGAAACAGGAGTACCCCGAGATGGGGCTTGTCTTGCTAGAACAATTACGACTGAGTAGTGAGTCCGATCCTCACTGGGTACCCCATTCTTTCGGCTTTGTGCCACATCTAAGCTACGCTTGGAAAATCACTACAAATCATAAAACAGGGGACGTAATCCGGTTGTCTTACTACAATACCAATATAGGTTTTTTTTGTTTTAATAATTTTACCCCAAGTAAAGCGATAATGCCACTAAGATGCAAGGGGGTCTATATTGCATAGAAGCGAATGAGAAGCCTAGTGAGAAGAAAGGGCAATAAAAGAACAGGTTCAAGAAGACAGAAGGTGGTGATTAGCATTTTGATTTTTGAAGATTTTGGCTGGCCGGGAAACAAGAAACCGGAAGAGAGTTGCACAGCCTTGAAGTGCGAGAAAAGAAACTATTAAAATAGAATTTACGGTTGCATCTAGCTATTTTCAACAGTAAAACGATGAGACCTAATTGCCAATCTAGTCGCACAGTTAAATTCACACGGTTGACGTACCAAAGTGAGAAGTTCATTAGTGAAACTGCCATGAAATATTTATAGAAAAGAGAGAAGGAAGCAACGTCATGGCGATGAAAAAGGGACTGAAGTCGAGATGCCAGGTCGGGACAGATAATATTACAGACTCTTTCAACCATCTTGAAAAATTAACGGTTGACAGACGAATTAGTTTTAACATTGCATGACAGCCAGTCAAAGAGAAAACCTCTTTGACTGGCTGTCAAGCAAGGCTAGGGAATCGAAACTGTCTTGTTATTTAGCCCATAGACGGTAGAACAGATATATTTAGCCTCTCTCAAGTGAAGTCGATGTAAGAGACTCGTCCGAAATATGAACCGAGCTTCCCTATTCCACATTTTGCGGCAACGACCATTACGTTATCAGCATATCCCTGCAGGAGAAAGAAAGTAGATTTTAAAGGGGCTTCACTAAAACTCCTTCCCGAGTGGAGAATATGTCTGGCCAAGAGCTACAGTTTATAATAAGCAGGAAGAGCGTTACTGACAAATTTTAGATAATTATTTTCCATTTAATCATTTGGATTTACATACATAGGCGCAGTACTTTTGAAAAAACAGCAGTCTGCAACAATGTTGATTGATTTTTTTTATGGCTTATCAACACTTTGTGGGATATTTAAAACCGTAACAACATTTGAGATTGTTAGAGTAGTTTGTTTTTTTTTGCGAACGAATATTGCATTAACAATTTATTTTGAAGGTAACAATATTTTTCCACATGCAAGTTCTATTATGTAACCCGTAAGTGGGGGGGGGGAAAGATCTGGATTTCCAAAGGTAAGTGAATGTAACAATCTCAACTGTAATTTAAACCGGGCTCTCCAATTTCTCATACCAAGCCGCTATCGATTACACCACCTGTATACCCCTAACGATGTATCTATCAGTCATCTTGGAAACAGGGAGCACGAATGGATTTGGATTTAAACGAAAGAAATTAAAAAAAAATAAATAAAAAGTAAACAGGAAAGAAACATTTTTTAAACGAAGAGATAATAGTTGGGAAATGTATCCCAAACAATAGAAAAATTCCAAATTGGTTTTTTTTTTAATTAACTATTTGCCAGTTTCAATAGAACTTTAAACATATTTAAGTTAAGGGATATCTTTTAATTTTAATGTAAATATAAATGGAATGGTAATTATTTTAAAAAAAAAATTATGTTATACTAGCCTAGAAGTCGCCCTTTAACCTAATTCCTGCGGAGGGCTTTTGGACCTTCGGCCTTTTACTGAATGTAAAAATTATAAGAATTTAGAAATAATAAAATTTCTATCTTTATTCGACACTTTAATTCGGCATAATCTTTCTTCGTATACGCAGCCGATCTCCGTACTTTTGTTTACATTTATTTTAAGCGTATTTTTCTTTTCTTTTAAAATCACCATTCTTTATTATACCTTCACAAATCACCATTAAAAAAGAAATTAGGAACTCAAAATGTGTAATATTTCGAATACGTCACAGAACGAGTGTTATAAAAAGAAAAAAAAAACAAAAAACAAAACAAAACAAAACAAAAAAAAACAACCCAAGCAACGTACTGTGCCCCGCTTCAGTTTTAATTACCGTTTAATTAGATGATATCAAACGCAATTACGACGTAAATCGAAATCAAATTTAAACCTTTAATAAAGATTTTTTTTTTAAAACCTTTCACTCTGTTCGATATTTAAGTTTATCTTTAAATGAATTATTTAATTTTAATCACGTGGAACTACAGTAGTTATTACCTGCCGTGACGTAATTCAAGTGTATTAAATTACAAAAAAAAAACAAAACTTTGTTTTGATTTACAAAGTCGTTAACGACTAGAATTTAAAATCTCACCTCATTCACGCTCCGTTTTTATAGCGAAGACAGATACCTTTTCTTGACAAGGGAGGTAACCGTGGATTACTCCACATCCCATTTTTAAAAATTCCTATCAATATGAAAGTCTATCAGGAGTTCGAGCATTACGACGATATCTGGTGTAAACTGACGGTCTGATGCCATTCCCTTTTCAATTTCAGTTATTTGGGTTTTGTGTTGATCCCTTGACAATTCAGCTGGACTTTTTCTCCGAGTAACTGACATCTGAAACAGGTTTTGATTGACGCTGCAGTGTATTGGAAGTTTATGTGTCGGTAACTTTTGTTGGTGATGGCTGTTCAGTCCTTTGTCTTGTGTGAAAGTAATTTTGTCGTTGAGTTTCACTGTGTCTAAATCTTGGCTTTATCACTGCTGCTGAAGTTTTTAACATTTTTACCAGACGTATATTTTCTTTTTTTAAGCGCTATAACACTTCGTGGACTTTTCTTCCAAGAAAGTGGCAAGCATCGAGGAGTTGCTATAGATATTGGTTGCGCAGGCGCTTTTAAACTTATATATATATATATATATATATATATATATATATATATATATATATATATATATATATTCTGGAGTCTACCAATGTCTGTGAAAAGTTCTAGGAATTCTTTTCTACGTTTGTGTGGCTTTCACTTTTTATAAAATGCACCCTCATCATTAGGTTAAGAGATTTTATTTCTGGTGTCCCCATTAATGGTTTCCTCAAAGTTCCAGTAACAAACAAACCTTTTTAGACTTTGCTTTTGGAGTTTCTAATAAAGCCTCTACACGACCGGTAACTTTTATCTGGTGGTAACCTGTTCTATACAGTTGTTTGTTATAGTTTTTAATAATTAGAGAGTTTTTTTGTTTTTTTTTATAAAATATCTACTGGAGGCTCTCGTTATATCTGCTAGAGTATCTAATTTGATATGAATTACTTTACTACAGTGTAACCCGGATATAAGAGGCCCGGAATATAAGAGAAACCCGGATATAAGAGAGATTTCATCTGGTCCCAAATTAGAGCCTGTGTTAATGTATATAAATTAGACCAAACCCGGATATAAGAGAAACCCGGATATAAGAGACGTCTCCGGTCCCGACAACTCTCTTATATCCGGGTTACACTGTACATAGTTTTGTGGTAACTTTATCTTCAGCTTTCCACGCTTTTTCCGTGACTGCATTAATCCTATCTTTAGTAGAAATAGACCGAAGGATATAGTTTGGTTCTTCCGCCCTCATTTCTCGAATTTTAGACTTGCTAATCCTGGAGTTTTTTTGTTTTTTTTTGCATTATGTGCTTTTCTTGAAGACTTTCGGCAAATTGTATTTTTGGTGGAACAGTCATTTTGTGCGAGATGGAATATTGCCACAACGTATACAGTTAATTGTACTTTCATGGTGTACTGTATCTTGAAACTTCTTTTCATATTTCTTTGGTGTTACTCTGTTAACATTTGCTTCTGTTGCATTTGTGCCTAAAGAAATACTTTGAGTTTGTTTCTTGGAATTTCATAGGCTCTGCCTATGTCTATACGTTTGTCTAGGTTTTCTTTTCACCCTTTAAAATCTTTCCCCTAGCGGTGTCATCTTTAACCCCTACAACTATATGGTCTCGAATCAGCCCTTTGTTAACCGCTGGAGCGCATCGACATATGCCTCTATAATCTCTGACACATCTTGCGTTAGAATCGGACATTTGTAAGCTTCGTACGCTTCCTGGGTTTCTCCAACAAAGAAAAAAACTTCTTAGAATTTCGTTATTACTAAATTTTCTTTCTATTCATTATCGAATTTCACCCCCCCCCCCCAAACTCGTAAAAGTCTATTATTGACAAAAAGGTAGATGTTTGGTATCTACTATCAGGTTCTTTGAATCGACTTGCTTTTAAATAAATTTTAAAAAATCTCCAATAAACCTTTTACAGTTAGTTGCCAAATTACCTGATAAGACCATAGGAGGTTGGACATTTGCCGTAAATTGTATTTGTTTATCGTGTCCTTGTTAAGAATATTGTGCAATGGACAAGTCGTTAATTGGACTAAACATCTTTTTTTTTTTCTTTTTTTTAACAAAGAAAACATTTTTTTCTTTTTACATTATAAACTGTTCGCAGTTTAAATGCCAAGAAAAAAAAAGGTTTTGAAAACACAAATGACATTACAGTGTAACCCGGATATAAGAGAACCCCGGATATAAGAGAGATTTTATCTGGTCCCAAATTAGAGCCTGTGTCAATGTAAACAAAATAGACCAAACCCGGATATAAGAGAAACCCTGATATAAGATAAAGCCGGATATAAGAGACTTCTTCTCCGGTCCCGACAACTCTCTTATATCCGGGTTACACTGTACTTACAATTCTTTGTAATTTCTTTTTCCAAGGCTTTTTTTTTTTTTTTCGACGTGTTTTTTTTTTTCTTTCGGACACCACGTGGCGTAATTTAAGTGTCTTAAATTACAAGAACGGAAAAAAAAGACTCTTTAACTTTAATTTTTATGTCCAAATTCGTTAACGACTAAAATTAAAAAAAAACAAACTCCTCGCCTCCTTCATGCTTCGTTTTCATGGCAAAGGTTGATATCATTTCTTGACAAAGGATATAACTGTAGGTTACTCCAGACTTGTTACTTCATGTTTATGATTCACCGAGATCTAATAACGGACATACGGACACACATACATTGAGCTTTATTATTACAGATTATTATTTTTTCCATGCATTGTTGTGAAATGAGATCGGGTAAATAAATATATATAAAATCTGTTACTTCCGATTTGCTAAAGATTTTTTTATAGTTAAAAGCAAAATATTTTTTTCTGAAAATATCCGATTTATTCTTGGGTCTCAGAACAGAAAAACCTTTTGATCATTCCCGTGTTTTCCCTATACTTTTTCAAGATTCAAAAAAAAAGTTTCTTTATTTTCTAAGCGTAACACCTTAAAAAAAGGGATTGACGCCGATGTTTTTTTTTTTTTTTTTTTTTTTTTTTAAAAAAAAAGATTTTTGGTTTTAAAAATGAAAATAGAAGGAAAGATAAAACAGAAAAATTGAGTGATCTTTTCAAACATGATTGCCGCGTTCTACCTCCCTCCCCAGTGCGGTTTTCCTGCAGTCATTTCTGTGTTATGGTTGATAAAGTTAGAGCAGCAAGAATAATTCTCATGGGGATTGCGTAAGAAATCCCGTGAAATGAGAAAGCCCACTGGAAGGATTTATCGTATTAGTTACGTCTAAAATTAGTTTGTTTATTCACTCTGGGACTCCGTCCAATTGAAGTCGATTGAGTTATGGGTTTGTGGTTTCGAGATTTACTTATAACGCTCGATTTTCCTACGAGGGTACGGCGGATTTTGTCTCTTCCCTCGTAGTTCGGGCATAAAATAACATCTATGTACTTTTTGTCATCAGTCTGTATATCAGCTGGATCCACTTGCTTTTATGCTACTGCATCTGCCGATGCAGTGGCATAACTCGTCGAGGTCCGATTCTACGCTTGGTGGCTTTGAGGAAAACTTCGAGGTCATCCTAAATTTTTTAACTTTCCTAGGTGCCACCGAGTTTGGGTTTATTTTATAACATATCAACCTCAATGAGTTATTTAATGCCGACAAGAGTTTTAGAATAAATTCGGATGAACAGAATATATATCGTTTGTAAGAAGTCAATTTGTAAGAGATCAGTTTTCATTAACGTATTTCTATAAAGAAGTTTTGAATAATGGTTTATCGATACAAGTTTTACTAATTAACCCATAACTGGGAGAGAAGCGGTGAATATATACCTTTCTCTAGGGTATTTGCCCGTCAGTTAATATACCGAACTTAACTGGAAGTGGAACTCGGCTCATTGATTAACAATTCCATTACACCATCCGCACACAACACCTGGTATTTCAAAGTGGTCACCCATCTTTGTACTGACCAGGCTTGACGTTGCTTATCTTCGGCGATCGAACGGGCACAGTTGATTTCAACTTGATGTGACACTGAGTATAAATCATAAATTAATATCTCTTAGAGTAATATTTTTTTAAGCGTTTCACCCCAAGCAAGGCGGGAAGCCACTAGGACGCAAGGGGTTACAGAAGATTTGGAGCAAGATCAGATAGGAGTGATAGAGGAAAGGATGAGGAGAAGGATAGTGGATAGATCAAGGCAATTGGAGATGTCGATTGACATTACATTAGAATAGTTGAAGATTATAGTTCTCAGGTAAACTGAAATAGGGAAGGGTGTTCCACAGGCGAGAGGTGCGAAATATGAAGCTATTAGAGTAGAAGAGACGGCTACATTTAATAGTTTCAACAGTGAAAGGGTGCCAGCCTCGTAGGGCGCTTGAATTCATGAAGTCTGGGAACCAGCGAATGCAGCTCCTCGGAGCAATTACCATGAAAGTATTTGTAAAAAAGACAGAGAGGCGACGGCGCGTCTGCGAGAGAGCGACTGTATACGAGATGCCAGATCAGGGCCAATTATATTGCATATTCGCTTCTGGATCTTATCAAGAACCCCGAGGCGATCCCATACACCACAGATCAACTCTTTCTAGATCGAATATTCCTGATGTACAACTGGTATTTTCTGGAGGGATTCATGATTCGTAAATGTTTAGATTTTTTTTTCTTTTATTCCGTCAATGTAACATAGTTTTTCATTAATGTAAAGCCTGATGGAGGAAAAGATGATGCCGGGTTACGAATTGAGCTGAATGGGGTTTACAGCATATAAAAATTCGGAACATGATTGATATATTAATGATTTGATACTTAATAAGTTTAATTTACTTTCGATCAAGGCTAAATAAGGGAAAGAAGATTGTGCTGCACCATTCTTTTAGAATGAAGATTCCAGATTTATATTTAAATTCAAAAACTTAACCTTGGTATGGGAGTATGAAGAACTACGCAATTAACACAGCCAGCAAGACAGCCTTTTTGTAGTCGAAAGAGAAGTCGTTGCAACTGAAATTGAAAATATTTTTCATACAATGAGCAAAAATAACCGAAGCTGCGATTGAATTTTCTGATAATTAGAAAAAAAATCGGATTTGACTGGGGTTTCGAAATAAATTATTGTAAATCTTTATCGATTGTGACATTTTTTTTTTATTTCATTCCCTTTTAGAAATATACACGCATCGTTCAGATTATCCAACTATCTATTGTTGATTACTCGTTATAGCAACCATATAATCATTAGCCCAATCAATTCTTCTATTCTGATCGAACGATAATGAAATGAGTGCATCGAACCCGGAGAAGCTGCCATGACAACATCGCTTAACACAAAGAACAAAATTAAAGTCTCTACAACAACAACAACATATATATATATATATATATATATATATATATATATATATATATATATATATATATATATATATATATCGTGCGGCAAAAGTAACGCCTTTTTTAATTTGTTAACTTTTACTGAACAAAAATAAATGACAGTAGTTGAAGTACTTTTGTATGTATTGTTACATCAAAACACGATTTGTTTTGATTAAAAGACTGTTTAACATTTTCAAAATGTTCCCCTTCATGTTCAATACAACACCAAGTCCCATCGATAACAGTTCTACAAATAACTTGGCAGATTTCTACATTAATTTCAGAATATTTATCAGAAATTCAGGAACTGTTGTCAAGTTTGAGCTTGTAAACAACATCTTTCAGTACACCAAAGAAATGTCAGGTGGTGCTGGGACAGATGATTTTGGGCCACTCAATTGCTCCACGTCGTCATATCCACGTCAACTCAAAAAAAGAAGTGTTACTTTTGCTGCTCTCTCTCTGTCTCTTTCTCTCTCTCTCTCTCTCTCTATATATATATATATATATATATATATATATATTTATTTATGATTTTTCTTTGATTTTAGTTGAACTGTGTTGCACCACATATGGCTTATCTTTCCGTTGGTAAGATTAATTTAGATTTAATATAATTTTGTATTAATCTCCCGGTAGTGTTAGTTACATCTGGTACGGATGTATTGGTATTTCTTTGGTATTTTGATATTTGCATTGATTAGTTATTGTTATTAACATCTTATATAAAGAATCTTTAGTCAACAGGTTCGTATTAATTTACCAAGAAAGTCTATACGTTTAAATTATTTACTGGTTTCTTAAAGAAGCTATTTATTTATCAACTATATATTTTTTTTAATGTAGAAAACTCACAAAGCATATAACTTATCTAGCATTTTGTTAGATTACCACTTCATTTTTCTTAGGAAATGGCACGTCTAAATGTACAAATGGTATCTTTTTTCATCCACTCCTGTTTAACTTCTGTTGCTGTCATTGATTTCAAACCTAAGGGTCAGGACCCATTTACAAAAAATAATTTCTTAAGTTTTGCTTCTTCCCTTAGTTTAGGTTATATTTGATTGGTTGATTTTAGCAAAGCTCACAAACATTATAAGCCCCTCTTTTCTTTTTTCGTAAGAAGAGGCTGTATTTTGTTTTTAAATCTGAATAAATCTTTCACCTGCCAGTAATTTACAATTTCTTGTGAGATGCGTTGATACGATCGAAACACGACGGTAATTGTATAGCGATTTTGATATGTTTTCGATGTAATAACCTAAAATAAAGCACACACACACACACACACACACACACACACACACACACATATATATATATATAGTGCGATGTGTAAATTGTCGCCATTTTATATTTTCAATTTCGCGCATGCGTATTTTTTTTTTTTTGATTTGCAACTGCGCAGTCAGTTTTTTGTTTCTCACGGTTACTTGGCCACCGTCTGTGAAAAAAGGAGCACCATGACGAAATTCACTCCGCCCAAAATTTTGAAACGGGATGCTGTACTGCTTGGCATTCGTCCCGAAAGCTCCAATACGAATATTTCAGAGTGTTTGGGTGGTAATCTGAAACCAATGTAGTCGATTTGGAAAGAGATGGATGAGTGATTACGAAGGTACGGCAACTCGGAAATCTAACTCTGATCGTTGTAATAAGAAAAGAACACCCGAATTTGTTGGAGCCCTACATCAGGTGTCTTGAGGTCGTGCTACCCTGGGTCAAGAGTGTTGCTGTTGGAAAACTTTATGTCTGGCAATAGGACTCTGTACTATGCCAAACAAGTAGGAGACCCAGTCATGGCTGTCGGATAATTTACGCGACTATATCACCCCTTACATCTTGCTACCTAACTCCCTAGATTGAAATCCCCTTGATTATTATGTGTTGGATGCAGTTGAGCGAGAGAACAACAATACACTTGTAACACCAATGATGAATTGAAGGCAAGAATTATGGCAGCATTCACCAACTTAATCAAGGAGAGCTTACTGAAGAGATGCAGCAAATTCCGAAGTCATCTGGAGGCTGTGGTTGAAACCAATGGCGATTTTATTGAATAAATTTGCTCTTTAGTATTTCAAGATATTTTTGTGTAATTTTGGTAAATATATCTGTTAAAATGAGTTGTCAGTGTTATTTTTATTTTTGTGTCCTTTAGACGATAATCTTTCCATTGCACCTTGTATATATAAATGCGTTACAAAGTCATGTCGAAACGTGTTTAGTATCATTTCTCTGTGAGTAATATTAGGTTGGTGCAAAAATAATGACGTAATAATGTCGTTTTTTGACGTATTTTTAACGTCAAAAAACGACATTATTACGTCATTATTTTTGCACCAACCTAATAATATTCGTTCGCCATGTGTGCTCTATCAAAGTTATCTCTAATGCAACAATCAGTAACAATATTTGTCACAGTGAATAAATGTTGAATTCATAATTATATCCATGGAAACAAAAAAAAAAAAAATAAAATAAAATAAAAAAAAAATAAAATAAAATAAAAAACCGCTATCATCAGGCAGTTTCTTCGAGAGTCGGGATATTCAAAACGGTTCTTTCAGCGAAGAAAATCGTGCTCACAATTTCTCGGGATGCAAATGGAGTCATTGAACGGAATTTCTGCTATAGGGAATGGCGATCATTTCGACAAAGTGTTGCGAAACCTTGCGAGCACTAAAAGAACGCTTCCATATTATAGATCATGAAAAGAGAATTTTTCTTTTTCACCACGCGGTGCAGTCAATGAATGGTACAAACTACGTGAAGCTTAACATTCACACTTGATGTATACTCTTTGTGCAGATCCGATTTTTTTTTTACCATTGGTTTTCTGGTTATTTCCAAAATTGAAAGAAGTGTTCAATGCTCAATATTTTTTTTTTCATCTGAGGCCGAAGCCAAAGTTCGTGGGGACAAGTAAATCAGAAAATTGATTACTTCCTATATGAAGTGAATAAGAAAGAGGGGATAACATTAAGGGTGAAAATGTTTTGCACTACGCGGTGACCATTTGAAAAAAAATATGATATTGTATTTTTCAAGAGAAATAAACCTATTTTATTTTGATACGAGTTTCATTATGTTATCTGATTTCAGACTTTTTTGATTGAATTCAAGAGTTTATTAACCAATCAGTCCTTAAAACCTCTTGATGAGTGGACCAGACGATTACAAAAAGGTTTGTCTATGTAACTTTCGAAGTGAGGTGCTCAATATATCATTATTCAGGTAAATGACAAATTTTATTTGCACTAAACATATATACATACAAATATATATATGAATAAAGACCAAAGGAAAACTTATATATGTATTCACATTGTCTCTTTTACAAATATACTCTTTCTGAAATTTTTTATACAGCCACAAATACATATATACATACATCTATCTATCTATCTATCTATCTATCTATCTATCTATCTATCTCTCTATCTATCTCTCTCTCTCTCTCTATATATATATATATATATATATATCGTTTAAGATAACTGACAAGGTACTGTAATTGAGGGTTTTTTTTTTTGTTTTTTTTTCGTACAAGCGTTTTCCTTTTTGAACACAAAGTCTGTAAAAACTGTCCAAATGTTCTGCATATCCGAACACTTACGGCTATTCTTTTAGACGTTATCATAGGAAATCTTTATTTTTATATTTTTCACTAAATATGTGAATTTTTTTTATGTACGTGTCTGTAGATATAGAAATGTTTTATTTTTTCGAACACCGTCTGCACATTTTGGCCATGTTCAGAGTTCATGTTATTAAGTGTTGGCTTCCATAATTTTTAATTTGTTTACGTGTAGATGAGGTATTATATTTGTATTTTCTACTAGTATGTTACGAACGTAGTCTGGTAGGTTTCTGTGTGTGTCTAAATGAGTCCTAATGGAACATTAGTCATCTAGATAGGCATTAGTAGTGTGACCAATGTAATTATTTATGATTTTAGTCTGATCAGGAACACAGTTTCTTAGGGGGCATTTGAACTCGTAATGTTGTTTTTTTGTAGTTTTAATTTTGGAGGTGTGTTGTTATTTTTGATGATAAGGTTAGCTGTTTTAAATTTATATATATATATATATATATATATATATATATATATATATATATATAATAGAATTTTTTTTGAGATTTGATATAATTGACATACTAATTCATCGATTCTAGATGAGCATAAACTACCGAGAATCGAACCCGGATCATTACGATACAACACAAGCGTCACATCATCGGAACCGGTCCCAAAAGCAACGTCTTCTTTCACCAAACCTCGCCATTCCGAGCATTAAACCTGGATCAAGCATAGGCTTATAAGTAATAGAATTTTGGGGGAGATTTGAAGAATTTCACTTAATAATTCATCGAGTCTAAAACAAGAATTCTTCTTGTAGACTCGTGAATTCTTATGTGAAATTATATATATATATATATATATATATATATATATATATATATACAGGGTGTCCTGAAATAATGTATACACTCTTTAAATATTAATAGTAAATAATAAAATCACGTGATGTGAAAACGTATATGGATGAAAACATGCAAAACAGACGAATTGCAAGAAGGACAGTTGAATACCCACCTAGATCACCAGATTTGCCACCCTTGGATTTCTTTTTGTGGGGGTTTCTAAAAGACAAATTTTACAGCAGGAAACCTGAAACAATTTCTAAAATGAGAATAGCAATTGAAGAAGAATATGCTCAAATACAAGAGGAAATAATACTGGACGTTTGCAGGTCTATTCCTTCAAGATATGAAAAGTGTATTGAACAGAACGGCAACCAGTCTGAGCACTTGACGTGAACCCATCATTATATGAACATTCTGCCATTGACCCAAGAAGCTTTTATCTTATTAAACCTAATTTTCTATGTTTTTTGTATATTCTACTCTCAAATTCTTTAAATGTGTATTCTTTCTCTTGTATTAATCTTATTTAAAATTCAAAATACATAAATTGAATAAGTTATAACGATTCAAAGAGTGTATACATCATTTTGGGACACTCTGTACATGGGTATCAACATTTCTTTTAAACATCTTTCTTTAAATATGATGAACTAGAAAAATTTTATTATTTTTTTTTATTTAGTTTTTACCGCATTCTTATATTTTTTTTACTTTGGTGGAAGTAAAAAAAAACCTATATCTTCCATTGTCCCAAAAGGTTTCGGACACTTCCTTAGCCATTTTCAAGGAGATTTGTTTTGATGTTGTTAGTTTCTTTCCAAGTTTTGATCTGTTATCTGAGCCTTCTCTTGTTGGGCATGGCTTTCTATGTTTCTATCTGATGAACTCATTCTTTATGCGCATGTAATCCGTTTACTGCCAGTGTAGATTCTTCATTATTCTAATATGTTTTCCAAGTAGAGCAAGGTTTCTGAGCAGTTCCAACAGATCTTTGTGGCTTACTTTGTCGAACGCCTTTGTGTAGACTCTAAAACACAGGTACACGCCCTTCTGCATTTGTAGTGCTCTTTCTAATAACATTCTGAGCATGAAAATTGCGTTCCTTGTTCCGGTGTCTTTAAACAACTGGCATTGTTCTTGACCTATCTCTGGCCTGATTCTGCTGCGCGATCTATTGAAAGGATTCCAGTGTTTTAATAGCGCAACTCAAATCGTTATTTTTTCTACACATTCTCATATGTTCACACAACAGCTTCGCTCAGTAAATCTTTTGATACCTTGAGCTACTCTTATCAATCATGGGAACAATCAGTAAGAAATAAAGTTATTTTTCACACGTAAGTTCTTCGAATTTTTAAATATCATTTTCTGTAATTACCTTTGTCGGGTATTACTGAAAAGATTCCATTGCTTTAATAGCGCAACTCATGATAAACACATATAATGGTTCATTGAAGGTGCTCTTCCCAGATTCTATCGACCTGTTCAATATTAAACGATAGTTAAACGTTAAAAGAATGCAGTCAGAACGTTTAGAAATTTAACATTAAAAAAATAAATGAACAAACACGACAAAGAAA
>OZ010582.1:116515716-116565716 GCA_963932145.1 Acanthosepion lycidas | reverse complement strand
TTCAAGAAGAAGCTGTCAGAAATAATTTTGGATATTTCGTTGAACACCATTGACAGGTCTAAACCCGAGGTTCAGAAGTTAGAAAAATTGTATTTGGAAGACAATAAACCCTTATTTCAAGAGACAAGAAATGATACGACATTTGAAAATTTTACTAGGTCCCATGCTCGGTCTAGACCTCAAATGGGACTCATATATATACGATCAATCGTTAAAGATCTATCTATCTATCTATCTATCTATCTACTTTAATACTAGGAAAAGTGGGACTCATGTATATACGATCAACCATTAAAGATGCTTGTAAAAGGAACGCTTCCTTATACCGCTACAGTAAGTACCTAACCGCTTCTACCCTTCTCAACCTTTACAAGAAACCAGATTGGAAATGGAGTATTGCTGCCATACCACGCTAGGAGCTACCAAATCTTCAATTTTCAGCCTTGATAGGGTTCAAAAGCGTTTTTTTTAATTTTCCATGCTATAGCCCCTTTCCCCACAAACGAAATGTCGCTAGCTTTTCTCTCCTCTGTCGCTATTTTCATGGCAAATGTTCAGACGAAATAGATTCTTTAGTCCCACTAGTCCAGACATTAACAACTAATAATGTCAAGTACACCGAACCGACTCATTTTTATTCAGCTTCTTTTTCAAAACTGTTACTTTGGGGAATAGACTCCCGAGAGGATCCTTCCCTAATCAATCTTCAAGTCTACGGTCAACCGTTGTCTATCCTACATGTCCTAATTACATGCCTTTCTTACGCTCCTACAACTTAAGTAACCCTCAACACAACCTTGAGAAATCTTAAGCCTTGTATTGGGTGATGGATACTGGAACATAACTAATAGGAAGTAAACTTCATTTGCCAAGAATTCTGTTTTCAGGCAAATAAGGCGTGTTTCCGCACAGATTTTCAAGAGCTTTCTCATAGAATTTACGTTTCCAATAGTTTTTTTTTTTTATTTGAGAACATCAGAAAACAGAGTATTTAGTTTTCAAAAAGCAAATTAAGGTATTCGGAGAATTTTATCGGTAAACATAGCAATCTGAAATAATTTATATAATCTTCCCAGATGAGTTTTCTAGAAAAATATTTGTGATTTTCATAATAATGTTTAATGCAATTGACTCGCTAAAAATATATTTTTTTTTACAATCTAAAATATGTTTCGGTTTTAATTCCTTCCTCTTCCAATTATTTTTCGAAAAACGTTTCATTTTCAAACGAACCTTTTTATTTGTTTTTTATATAGTAACTAAAAAACTGAGGCACCTTGAAGTACCCGAGCGGTGTCTAACGTCTCTATTAGACGTATGAGTTGGCAATTGGATTCGTTTCAAGCTCAGAAGGGTATAAAAAGAATCAAGATCAACGTATGAATACGTCCGTAGGTGGTTTTTGAATGTTATGTTTTGGACGTGTTTATTCGTCCATGTCTGGAAAAGTCACTTTTGGTAAAACATATGTATGCATCTACGAGGGGGAAGGGGTTAAATAACCTACATAGGGTTGATAATCCTTGAAAGAAAACGAATAATTCAATTACACTTACACTTAAGATATCCGCTATTAATATCATTTAGCCCATCTGAAAGGCAAACTAGTAAAAATGGTTTAGGAATTTTTAAATATTCTCCGTTTACACGAGACTTTATTCCTTTCCATTTCAGTTTTTGGACAAATATTTTCCAATATTTTCTAAATAATTTAGGCAGAATCGTATCTCCATATCCAACTCCTTTTCAAATATTTATTTATTTATTTGACTTCGTGTATACGATTCATTGCTGTAGTATTATCCCGTATATTCTCTATAAGTTTTATAAAAAACTCTTCTCTTGCGAAAACAGTTACAAGAAGATTTTCTAATTCAAGAAGAAGGCGATTCGTTTGCGTTTTGTAATTCTCCTAAATTTAAAGAAATTTGATACTTACACCCAAGGACTTTTTTTTTGTAGGCGGAAGACATAACATGAAATAAAGACACTACTTCGTTTCAGTGGCAAAATGAGAGAAAGATATAAGGGAAGATAGAATTATTTAAATTTTTTTAAAGTGAAATGTAAAAAAAAACAAATTTAATTTCAAATCTTTTCATTTGTACCCACTTCTTAAAATAAGGGCCAGCATCGATATATTTATGATTCTTATTGCAATATTTTGTTAACATTTTTATGCTCAAATATTTTACGATGAGATAGAGGAATTTCTACAGATATTTTATTGTCATAGAACTCTCTATGTACTTATTCGATTATTAACTTAAGAATTAAGATTCAACAGAAGTTTACAATCGGAAAATCGTGAAATTTTCACGGGTCTTTCTAGTATTTTTAATGATATAAAAGCTTCGATTACATATCAATGAAAATGCCTTGATAATTAATTTTAATTTTTTTTTTTTTCAGTTATCCTGACTATTATTTTGGATTCTTACTTTGGATTTCACGTTTATAGATTTTCCGATGTCAGAGTGATTTCGTTATCTTCGACGCATCCGTGTCATTACGTTTGGTAATGGTACAGACAAGCCAAATGGACTCAGATATTAGGTAATTTTTTTCTCAGGATCAGTGAAAAAAAAAACTTTAACTAAGGAACTACTGTTGAAAAATTCATGCTAAAATACACACACACTCTCTCTATATATATATAAGGTTGGTGCAAAAATAATGACGTAATAATGTCGTTTTTTGACGTATTTTTTAACGTCAAAAAACGACATTATTACGTCATTATTTTTGCACCAACCTTATATATATATATATATATATATATATATATATATATATATATATATATATGTGTGTGTGTAAAGAAATATAGTCTTAACGTGTGGTATATTTATGGGATGAAGAGTTCAATACCAGAGATAGTGCGTATGTAAATATAAAAGTGAACATAGAAGTAAACAGCTTGTTTTATGCTAGACGCAATTGTCAGAACACGTGGCCTGACGATAGCGTGTAGCATAAAACAGCCTGTCCACTTATATATATATATATATATATAATGGTTATTTTAGCATTAATTATATATATAATTAACTTTGACTTATATATATATATATATATATATATATATATATATATATATATATAATAAAAAGGCTTAAACACTAATATTCTTATTATATCCTTACTCTGTCCTGGACATTGAGTTCTACCTGGATTTTATCCTCTCGGAAATTTTTTATTCTAAAATATACATGTGTATATATGCACCTGTGGATTTTGCATATATATGTATATTTACCACTAATATTATCTATCTATATATATATATATATATATATATATATATATATATATATATATATATATATATCAAATGTTGATTTCAGCATTAATTATATCCATATATATATATAATTGGCTTTGATTTATTTTATATCTATCTGCAATACACACACACACACACACACACACATATATATATATATAAAATTGGTTTTGGTTTACTCTATATCTATCTGTAAAGAGAATAAAATCTGCCTGAAATCAAAGATCGCAGATGCGGGAATTCGACTTCTCAATATTTTTATACGCCTGCGAATCTTGGACATTAACAGTAGAATTATAGTGAAGAATGCCAACTCTGGAAATGAGATTTTGCATCCTTGATATCTGCACCGTCGACCTCACCACAAATGATGCAGCGCAAAACACCATCTGAGAAGAAAGAGCCCCATTAAAAGACCTTATGTCTGTTAATGGTTAACTCAAGCCGAATGTGCCAAGATATATGAGAATTTATTTTCAGAAATAAATATGAAATCAAAAATAATGAGGAACATCGAAAGAATAAAAAAAAAATAACAATAAACATTGAATAACTAAATCGAAAATACAGATATAATTGGTTTTAGCATTTCATACCTATATAGAGGAGAGTGAAAGTGTTATTTAGATGCTTACAAAATATCATATTTAATATACTTCCGATGCTTACTTTTTAAATTTGCGCAGGTGATGTATTTGGATATAAACGTAAGAATTGCTAAGAGAAACATGTATTTCCAAAGACACGGTACACAATACAACAGAAACAAATATTTACGATGAAAATGTATCCGTATTTCATTTATCATGAACATTTTATTTAAGAAGCAACACAAGTCTAGAAAGTTCTCTATTTGGATAGAAACTTTTCGAATTTTCAAGTAATATTTCACTGGCGAATGATACCATCACAGTCGGCATTCGCTACACCTTCGTGTAACAACGCTGTCATGATAAAAGTAATTGATCACTTAGTCAAAATGAAGATGTCGCAATTAAGCGACATAATGAAGATTTGAATCACAAAGCCATTAAAACGATATTAAATATTTCTGCCCGTATAATTGTATCGGTTACTCTGAAGAGGAAAAAAAATGTAGCACGACCAAAATCCTTCTCCGAGGTAGCGCTCTATGCATGATTTCTTCGCAATCATCCTGAATAAAGTAAAGAGAACGAGAATTCGACTAAAAAAAAGGAGATTAAATATGATTAAAGAACAGGTGAAATATCGATTACTGAAAAAAATATTGGTAATAAATTGAACAAAAATTCTTGTACTGATTGGAAAACAGATTTGCCCGCTCTGGGTATGACGATAAACTGCATTCTCGTCCTGGGTAAGACGATAGACTACGAGTAAACAGCAAGGCCTCTGATCAGGAGGTTTTGAGGAGTGTGGAACCATCTCTTGATTGCTGACCCGGCGCCTGTTGGAGTCCTGGCTATGAGCGGAGAGTTGACCCCCACACTGGGGTCAAAACCCCACGAAAGTGAAAAAATACAAGAAATACTTTTAATACCAGAAATACTTATATATATATATATATATATATATATATATATATATATATATATATATATATATATATATATTTAATTTCAATAATTAATATGCTTATAAAACGTGTAAATTTCAGGAATAAGTTATTCCAAAAAAAGTTTCGCTTGAAGATGGAACAGAGCTTAGTACTTTAATTCAATTTAATTCAAATACTTATATTGAAGTTTTCGGCTCTTGTTTTGAAACATGAGAACTCTTATGTAGCACTGGAATCATATTTTTAAATAAATAATTATATTTATGCTCTACTTTTGTATCGAGCACTATTTTTAAAAAATAATAACAAAAATACTAAAGAACTTTGGATTATTTACCTAACGAGTTCTTTCCTATTTTCTATATATTTTTACACACACACACACACACACACACACATACATATATATTACCTGGAATACATTTTTGAAAACAAAAATATTACCAGCAATAAAAATTGTCGGCACTATATAATCTTTTGAGGTTGATATGCCGTAAAATAAACGAAACGAGACCAAACAGATTTGATGAAAAAATCTGGGTTTCTCGGATGAACTTTGATTGTAAACCGTTAGAGAAACATTCTAAATTCTTTGATTGAACGAAACGTAAATTAAACTTTCTCGCTACAGCCCATCTCCGTTATGTATGGTGAAAAGATGAGTGACCCTATGACCAAAAGAACGCCATCCTTATAGTAACACACTGAAGCAAAATTATCATCATTTGGAGGTGTTTCCCTTTCAATGGTATGAATGTTAGTCAATGATAATAGTAGTAAAGGTGATATTAGCCACTTCCTTATAAGGAAACATTCGGCATTCATTTGTCGAGCAGCTAGTGCTATTGTCTGTTAAAAAAAATAAACGAAAAGGGATATTTAAACTTAGAAATTCTCAGCGACACATAAGAAAATAGACTTGGAAAATATGACATTCGCAGGAGATATTGATTGTTTGATTAGTTTTTTACGGCTTATCAACCTTTTGTAGGTTATTTAATGACGAAAAATATTTTTGCACTGTAAGTATAATTCTTTTTTTTAACGGATGAATATTATATTTGTTTGAGATTTTAAAGATTTTCATATAGAAATCCTACTGTTTAACCCATAGCTATGTGAGAAGAGGTGGATTCATTACTTTCCCGAGGGTATTTGCGCGTAAATCGATGTAACGAAACCGATTGGAATTCGAACTCCGCTCTCAGATATTCTATTCCGAGCTGTTATCCATTCACGACTTGCTCATCCAAATTTACAACACCTGGTATTCCCAAGCGGTCAACCTTCTAGAAACTAAGCTTGACGTTTCTTAACTTTGGTGGTCGGACGAGAAAGGTGTTTAAACGTGATATGGCAATAAGCCGTGTGGGGCATAGTGAAGGCAAGCGGGGAACACCTCGACGCAGTGTAATGGCTAGCAAACTTGTCCCGCTGAAAAATGACGACTGAGTAGTCAGTTCGATCCTCGCTGGGATCAATACTATACTTTTGGCCTTGTACCACGTCTAAGCTGCGCCATATTGAAGGCAAGCGGCGAGTAACCTACCAAACGTGCTTGTGTAAATGGATGACAGAACATCGACTGGGTGCGATAGTAGGGTAACAAACACTACTTAAGACTGCAAAAGGATAGGCAGCTGTGCTCAGAGCCCCGTGAGCCAGCGTCCTGAATGGTCTCGTCGCAAAAACGATGTATCTAAGTTGACAGGCGTCTCGTAAATGAGTCCTGGTTAGCTTAATATATCATTTCTGCAGTAATGATTTTGATTCTCACGGGGCGCTCCACATTTATCACTTTGTGCTAAATTAAGCTAATCTGAGTAAATACACTTTTAAAAGATTCACATCTAGAATTTGTGAAACTGAATTCGGATTAACGGTATTTATATGCTCACGTTTTAGGGGGATTTCTTAAAATTGCAGGAAATTAAATCGGAGAGCTTTCTTTTAGACAGTTATTAGCAAGCCATTGGCATTGTTTTTATACCTCATTGACTGTCCCAAGAGCATGGCCATGTAAATAGTGTTTGGGATGTGGGTAGGGTAGAACAGGGACATTGGGACCATAGTAAATGAACAAACTTTACATAGATTTACAAAACATAGGAAGTCATGATCGCACATGTCCCGAAGGGATAAGAAGCATAAGAAAAAGAAAAGCATATTAAATAAACATTTTTCAAGTGTTTCACTAAAAGTGAAATCGATATAAAAAAATGAATCATCACTATTGAGATTTCTGGATGACGCCCGGCTTTAAAATTCATTTCGATTTTCTAGGTAAGAATGAAATTGTCTATTTTAGTCTGAATAATAACAAAAATTAATCTTTTGGAATTTTTTATATTTTTTTTTCTCGAGAAAGTTTTTAGTTTTAAAGTATAAAATGTATATAGATTTTTTTTCCTGGATTTTGTAGACGGATTTTCTTCCAATAAATATTTCTTGATGTCATGGAATTTATCATGGGAATTTCGCACGTGTTATTTTCTTTTTTTCAGGAAAAAAAATTCGGAGTAAAAGATTTTAAGAATTTTGGTAATCTTGTCACGTTTTGCAGCCAAATCTTAAACAACCTTCGTTCGCCGACGAACAATGCGTGAAAACATGAAAGTGTTTGTTTATTCTTCAAAGTTTTTGTGCTTAATAATTTAAAACAAACATTTAATCATGTTTAAAATGTGGATGATAAATTGTTAGCTAATTACGTTCCATATCAAGTATTTTCCTGGATTAAAAAAAGACTGATTAAATAGATGTTTATTAAGATTAAGGTGATCCCACGATCAGCATCGAGCCGGGTGGGAAAATCGTGTGACACCATAATTCCAAGAAAGGAGAACTTGTTTGCCTTAATAAATCATCATTGGAAATAAAGCTTTTAATTAGGCGCGAACACCGATCCCTGATAACAATATTTAGCACACGGCTATTTTCTATACGACGCAGATACATATTTTTTCATTTCTATCGTTATTTTGTTAGTGGAAGAGACAACGTTGTAGATTTTTTGACATTTAAAGAAGGGAAAATGTGTCACAGAAATCCCAAAAGTATATTGAAATAGCAAAATATGCCTTTCGAAAGCTAAACGAACGACTAAGAAATAGGAAAATTAACTGCATGGTTAAGCGCGAAACACGCCAATGTATTAAAGTTTCGTTCTCCCACACATTCACACGAGATTGAAAGAAATTTTATTGATGATAGTTTTCCTTTGTTTGATGTGAAGACTCGACATTATTTTTAATCATTTTTACAGTTGGATTGGCATAGTACCGTTGGACTATCGACTATAATGGGACGGTAATTAGAAATTTGTACTAAATATTTATATACGGCACATGGTTGGAGAGGTGAGAAGTCAATATTTTGAAAAAAAATCCAGAATATGAACAATGTACTATATATATATATATATATATATATATATATATATATATATATATATAATTATTTATTTAAAAATATGATTCCAACACGCTTATTTTTTAAAAAAATAGTGCTCGATACAAAAGTAGAGCATAAATATAATTATTTATTTAAAGATATTAGTTCTTTCCTATTTTCGATATAGTTTCACATTATATATATATATATATATATATATATGTGAGTCTGTGTCTGTGTAGGCACGCACACGTGTATAAATAGTGTTGAGAATCTATCTATCTATCTATCGATGAATCTATCTATCTATATATATATATCCTGTTTATACGTTATTTTATAGATACAATTCATTTAAGTAAATGCTCTGTTTTTAATTAAACGGTATTAATTAAATTTAGCGGCTTGAATGTTCAGGAAATTTCGTAGAAAATATGCGTTCTCCGTCTGACGTGCTACACCATTTAGCTACAGAGGAGCATCTGCTTATCAGATTTCAAATTTCTGTTTATAAACACACTGCTCACGAAACGTATCTTAAAGTAAACAATGACAACATATAATGAAATGCATCAAATCCGACAATTATTTAATGTATTTTCTGTTTATACGTCATTTTTATAGATAAAGTTTATTTAATTAAATGCTCTGCTTTTAATTAAACAGTATTATAAAATATACGTTCTCCCACAGGTATCGAAACTGTTTTCCTATACGGAAATCGTCATTGTTTAAGACCACTCGAGAAAAATCGTCGAACAATGTATGTTTATAATCTGAACTTTGCTAACCAGAATATATATATATATATATATATATATATATATATATATATATATATATATATATATATAGCCATTTTTATGTTTATAGATTCTTTTTTTTATAGATACAAATATTTAAGTAAATGGTCTGTTTATAATAAATAGTATTAACAACATTTACCGGCCTGAATGCCCGAGAAATTGTCTTAGAAAATATGCGTCCTCCGACAGGAATCGAACCTGTATCCTATACGGGACCGTCATATAGCCTGACGTGCTTTTACGGATTTCGCAACAGAGGTGTGTTCGGTTTGCAAGATCAATTTTACTGTTTTTACGCTACAATTTTCCATGATTTTCTCACGTACATTCATCTCAGATGCGTATCCAGATGTAAACAAATGTTTTGTCCATTTCATAATGTGTGACTTATATATATATACATATATATATATAAGTTCCTGAATCAAATTGCGAAACATCACCAAGTATAATGTCTACCACACACACACACACACACACACACACACACAAATTTATATACATTATCATCTGAATCCAACATAGAACTATTATACACTCACATAAAGCAATACTTGCGGTTTTTCAGTTAGAATTGCAATTCGTTTATTTAATAAAAAATTAGAATGAACGCGTAGTCTCATTTCTTCTTGACACCACAAATTATACTAACGTTGGTTCAACAAGTGGAATGCAAGTGAAACATGATTAATCAATTAATATCAAACAAGGTAAAAGTAAAAATATCAGAATTTCTTTCTTTTTTTTAAAGCCATATCTCATTCTCTGATGAAACTTTAATAAAAGTGAAACATGTTAGATTCATAGACGTTTCTTATTATGAGTGCGGAACATATAATTTTCCAATATATCCGTCGGATCAAAATTTTCAACTTCAGTTCCCCAAATGTTTTTCAAAGAGCTATCTGGTGTTTTAGCTTAGGTTTAGAAAATGAATGCCTATGGGTATACAATTTCTGTTTCCATTCCCCCGCGGAAATTCCAATGTATACATTATAATGTTTCATATTTTCTTTGGGAGAAATGATCACTTGATATAGAACCCAGATAGATCTGCATTTGTTCTCTACTGGACAATTTTCTTTAGATCTACAATTGCAGGAGGGTTCACTACCAGGTTTGTCATTTGTCCCACAGAAATTATTTGAAATATGGTTATTGTGTAAGTTAATAATTTTATGCATCAATTTATATATTTTAAAGTTGTTTTTAATCCCTTTTTACCCATCTTTTAATTTTAAATTAATATTTCATTCTTCATATAAGTTCTAAATTAATGTCATAAGTTTAATATTCGGGTTTAATTTTATGAAACTTTTTCCTTTTAAGACAAGTACATCCACCCTCCTCTGACCAATTCTCGTGCCTTTCGTCTGACTGAAACATTGAAATGGATTCATTCTATATTAGTTTTTTCAACCGTTTTTTTTTCTTTTTTTTTTTAGCTGTTACAGTTAGATTTCTGTCTCTGACCCGAACTCAGTCCACACAGGGGTTGATAAGACAGACAACCGATATCTTCGTCAGTCGAAATAGGCGAGGGAGAGCAAATGGAACACGTGTACGTACTGAAAATAACGTTTATATTTATGTTGGATTAAAAAAAATTATATTTAACTCTTATATATATATATATTACTACTTCAAACGTTATGTTTTAATGGCTATGCATGTTTGAGCAGACAACCCATTAAATACATCTAGCGGTCTGTGAATCCGATAATCTTAATAAAGAAAATTGCCCCCCCCCTTGCAGGGTTTGAACATGTGAGCCTCGTTGTAGGGGGAACCACCGTCTGATCCGTTGTACTTGAGACCAATATCGTCATAGCCTAACAAGGTTCAATTATATATATATATATATATATATATATATATATATATATATATATATATATATATATATATATATATATATATATATATATATATATATATATATATATATATATATATATATATATATATATATATATATATATATATATATATATATATATATATATATATATAGTAATGAGGAGGATTTGATAATTATATTAATTGATTCATCGAGTCTGATAGAAACCTCAGGAAGCACTGGACGGCCGTTTGCAAATCTTCTTAGAGTCTGATTTGCAATCTCTTCGTCACCGAGGCCCGGCGGAGCAGTTGGTATAGTGTTCGCTTGCCAACCTAACTGTCGGGGTTTCGATTCCCTCGGTAGTGGATGCGCACTGCTGATGAGTCCCAAATATAGGACGAAACGGCCGTCCAGTGCTTCCTGAGGTTTCTATCAGACTCGATGAATCAATTAATATATATATATATATATATATATATAAAATCACTTTAATCGTTACTTGAATTAAAGTGATTAAAATCTGTCGGATTGATAAACATCCATTACCTAATATATATATATATTTGTATATATATATGTCTGTCTGCGCACAGATATATATATATATATATATATATGTTTACTGATTCTCGTTATAGATAGATATTCATGAGATTTAGCTTAAATGGTGATGAACATATTGCGTTAATTTTCTAAATGGAAGTGAATAACTTGTTTGAAAACTGACATTCAAATTCACTACACAGGCAGAATGGGCTCTGAGAGAAATTTGCTAACTATTTTCATTGACATGAGTTTTCAGGGCAGAAAAAACTGTCTGATAAACATGTTTACTTCGGCGCTACTTTCCCAAGAGAGACCAGATACATTTGGGAAAAGGACGTCAAATAATTTCTATTGTTAGTGTTTGAAGATTCTATAGAAATGTCAACGTATTTCCAAGGAAACGCTTCATTTTTTTTTCTTTTTGCTTTAAAAATTATTACATTGTTGATTTTTTCATTCAAAACCTGCATTTTAGTAAATATACATTACTTTTCCTCCATTCCACTATTTAAATATATAAATGAAAATCCTGTACAGTTACCATATTATAAGCGGAGTATACGTTTTTCGATCACATCCCTCAGTAGATGCTTGGATACGCGGCTAGTATTTATTAACCCACCCACGAGGATTAAATGTGGCACAAGGCCGGTTTAATGTGGGTTGCCCGCGAGCCCGTAGGCTCGGCCAAAAATATGACCTTTGAACCCGCCTGGACGGGTTCAGGTCCTGTCTACCTCCCTGAAGGAAACCTTGCCCTTCGGCAAAGCTTCCTCCGAGTTCCTCCCTGCATTAGGGAGTTCGACAGAAGCCAGCCCGGATGATCACAAAGCACAGATACTACACTTTGATCCTAAACGGGCCGGGCAGCTAACCTTACGTATACTACGTCATAATTAACGATGAAAAAGATTCATTTATAAATTCCGTACAAAAAGAAATTAAAAAGAATAGCGAAACGGAAAATATAATATTTTTAACAAAATACCGTAATAAAAGTTACATGACGGAGAGAATATTATTTCTTAGTGTATATCTTAAATACTTATTTGTCCAGGACGTTCAAATTTTATTTAAAGGGAACACTTCTCCTTGGAAATTCGGTAAATTTTCATTTTAACACCCGAGCATCATTTCCTGCTGAACTATTTTCTTTCAGGAATTAGTACGCGTTTCCGTAAAGCGATTTTTTTGTATTTAATTTAAGAATAAAGTTAACTTTCAAATATATGTAAACATCGACAAATAAAAGAATCACAAAAGAAAAAAAAAACCTAACCCTAATTTGAAAGTTAACTTTCTCCTTTAAAAAAAAAAACAAAAAAACAAACAAACCACCTAACCCTAATTTGAAAGTTAACTACAAGGAATTACTGTGAAGGGGGTAAATAGTCCCAAATTGTATACGTCCACCGACAGAAATCAGCACTGAATTACATATCAATAAGCCGCTAATGGCCGACGAAAGACCGGGAAAAAGTCCGATTTTTTCGGGTCGTTAACATCCCAAAAGGTAGATTTCTTTAATATCTAATTGTTGATTTGAGTTCAGCATATACATTTGCACGGAAATAAGACTATTTGGGAAACATTTGAAGGGATATTAGCGCTCGGGTGTTAAAATGAAAATTTACCGGAAATTCTGCCAGTATAAGTGCCATGTTCCTTCAAGATCTGTGCAATCATCGATTTACACAGTTTCCATTTTTTTTAAGCGGGGAAACTTTTGATTGATATGTATAGCTGGCCACATGTATTTGAGGATACCCGTCTACTAGGGCCGCTGGCCAATCCCTGTTGCAGACGCTTGCTCAGGCGCAGTTTGTAGTTTATACAGCAACTATGTTGAACAGACCTTAGTTACATTTTCTGGGAAAAAGCGTGTCATCTATTAGGGCGGCTAGCCAATCCCTACTGCAGACGCTTGATCGGGCGGATTTGTGCTTATTCAACACTCACAGAACCAACCTGTTTTTTATACTGCAGCTATGCTAAGGAGACCTTAATATTTAGTTTCTGGGAAAGAGCGTGTAATCTAGCGTGATCAACAATTTGAACAAGGCCAGCACGCTCAAGCCCTCAGCCATGATGACTGTGTGAGTTCGTGCTAGTACAGCTATCGACAGCTCCCAAAAGTTCCGTCTACCCAGTTTCCCTCATAAGGTTTGGCACAACCCGTGGTATGGTTTTCAGGCGATTTCCAAAGACGTCGCACGCTGGGATCGCTCCCTCCCCACAAGTCCGATAACATTAAGAAATCTTCTTTCTGACAAATCGACCCTGGTGTCATTCGAAACCGGGTCTCATGATCAGAATGCGAACGTTCTAACCACATGCCCATGGATTGACATGACTGCCCTTGAGAATATAGTGGAGTAGCTTTTCCATTGCCTTCTTTACGTTTTTGAATTCTTTCTTCTGTTTCCTAGATCAGTGATTCCCAACGTAGGCGCTTGCGCCCCGCCCCTGTAGTCTCTGAAATGTAGAAAGTAGGCACCGGGAGATTTTATTTCATTTGTGGCGCGGTGAATATACCCAGGGAGCGGTGGGCATTTATCCATTTTTTTTTTCAAAATTTTCATAAATTATTCAATATTCGCTATAAAAGGACTTTTCTGAAAGGTATCTAAAGCAATGGGAAGCTATCAAACTTTTCCTGATTGCTTTGCCAACTTCTTATGTGGCTGAATATAGTTTCCCCGCAGTTACAAATCTTCTTACTAAACAAAGAAACGGACAAATTACAAAACGAGGAGATTTAAAATTATTAGGTTTGTGCAAAAATAATGACGTAATATTGTCGTTTTTTGACGTATTTTTTAACGTCAAAAAACGACATTGTTACGTCATTATTTTTGCACCAACCTAATACTTCTATTAGGTTGGTGCAAAAATAATGTCGTTTTCTCACATATGTTAATATGTGAGAAAATGACATTATTTTTGCACCAATCAAATAACTAACATGCAACATAAAGTAAATCCTTAGCCAGTATACATCAAAGTCAACCATCGCACTAAAATCAATGAGATAAGCTATTGAATATTTTTACTTTAGCATTTTAATCATTGGCATTTATATTAGAAATGAAAAAAAATATTAAAAATCACTGATATCTATGTGTTATCTTGCTGTGAAAGATGAATTCTGTATATTATTAGACATTTAGAAGCGTTGACAAAACATTTATGCCCAAAGGAAGCGCTTGTGATTTGTGGCCTTGTTAGGGCTAGAAATAAAGACACATAAGAAGAACTGAGTTAAGCAAATATATTAACAAAAACAGTAATACGCACATACAAACGAGGATGTTACAGCAAGAACATTCTGTCCGACTGTCAGAGCTGACTGCTGGAAATTTCCCTCTCTAAAATGCAGTAATATGGATATTCTTTAAAAAATGAATTTTCTTGGGTTTTACTCGTTTGATATTCATATTCGTGGGAGAGTCCATGCTTGCGTGGGTAAATTGCGATAACATGATGGACAAAAGATCGGGAAACAATGTCGTAGACTGATTTCCCTGCCAAAGTTAGAGATCCCAGTATGTCCTTCTATTCAAAATATAGTTTGGGGAGATTAAGAGAAGGGATAGGCTTCTGCCTTTCCCCAAGGCATTAGTGCGAAGTGAATACAAAATGTCTGAGACAAAATTTGAACTCGGATTCTGTTTTCAGCCAAGATCACCACTATTCGATAAGCTTTGGTAACGATCTTAAATAAAACTTATAAATTGCTTATAGATGGAACGCGAAACCGCGGATAACGTGGGAATTGTGTTGTCAAAGTATTATGAAGACAGTAGATTACGATTGACATTGCATATAAATTTTTGAAAATCAATGAAGCAAGAAGCCAGAAGAGAGTTCCATAAACGAAAAGTACAATAGAAGAAACAGTTAACATAGAACTTACGGCTACATCTAGTCATTTTTATTTTAAAATAATGAGACCTTGCTACCAATCTAGTACTCTGCTTAAATCCATAAAATCTAGGTACCACAGAGGAAAGTTCATCTGAAGAATTACAATGAAAATATTTATAGAGAAATAGACAAGAAAATTATGTTAGTAAGGTGGGAAAGTAACTGAAGACGAGATGCTAGTTCAAGACCAATAATATTGCAGATTTTCTTTGAATTTTTTAAAAGAATCATTAAATATATAGAAGAAGCACCAGATCATGTGTGGTAGCAATATTCAAAGTATGGACGAATGGTATTAGGTTAATAATAAGGATTAGTAAAGAACCCGTTACCTACTCCATCGTTTATCCTAATATAAATATTTACTAAATTTGTTTTTTCATTAATGCCTTGCAGCAGGGACTGAGGGAATATTGAACTCATTACAAAAATGTGTGTTCATGAGTTTGGCTTACTAGCTCCTCAATGTTTTAATTTTATTTGCATATTTAAGCATTTTTTTTATGAGCATTTGTTGTGCTCAGTGCCCTGCTGGTAATTTTGAATGGTCCGATGAGGTCCTCGGATCTGACCGACGATGCTACCGGGGAGCGTGCACGTGGCGCAGCGGTTTCCGACGTTTTTTCCGCCCGTGTCGTTCGATGCCTGGAGGAGACGACCGAACCCGATCGTTTAGAGGAAGTAAAAGCAGGCTGTTGAAAATACAAGAACCGAAACCTTGTAGGTGTAACAAAGAAGAAGGTAAGTTTTTTAATAAATTAATGTTTGGTGACAGTGCGGCTGTCAACCTGTGGCGGGGCATAAATGACATATGGCAACCACACTGCCGCCAACATCAAAAGTAGGGTGTGGCCAGCAAACGTTGAGAAGTATTTGACATAAATGAAACTGTTAGAAAAATATCGTTTTGTGATTCATTAACGGGCAAGAAAGCCAACCAGTAAAATTGCAATTAATTCAAATAATTCAAATAGTGCCAAATATGTTGCTGAATATGGATTGAGAACTGTTCATTCATGTATCTGGTCTGGTGCATGTCTTGACAACATGTGAAAAAGTATCTGCAATGTCATCGGTCCTGATCTGGCATCTCTGATTCACTTAATTTCTCACTGTCGTAACGTAGCTATACGTTCTATAAATATTGTTATGGTCCGGTTCCTTGTACTACGGTGATAGTCCAAGGTAGAACCAATAAAGAAGAACTCAAACACGGATATGGAATAACACAGATATATTACAAACAGGAATATATACAGGGAAGTAGAAAGTGTTAGTGTTATGGTCCGGTTCCTTGTACCACGGTGATAGTCCAAGGTAGAACCAATAAAGTAGAACTCAAACACGTATATGGAATAACACAGATATATTACAAACAGGAAGATATACAGAGAAGTAGAAAGTGTTAGTGTTATGGTCCGGTTCCTTGTACCACGGTGATAGTCCATGGTAGAACCAATAAAGAAGAACTCAAACACGTATATTGAATAACACAGATATATTACAAACAGGAATATATACAGAGAAGTAGAAAGTGTTAGTGTTATGGTCCGGTTCCTTGTACCACGGTGATAGTCCAAGGTAGAACCAATAACGAAGAACTCGAATACGTATATGGAATAACACAGATATATTACAAACAGGAATATATACAGAGAAGTAGAAAGTGTTAGTGTTATGGTCCGGTTCCTTGTACCACGGTGATAGTCCATGGTAGAACCAATAAAGAAGAACTCAAACACGTATATTGAATAACACAGATATATTACAAACAGGAATATATACAGAGAAGTAGAAAGTGTTAGTGTTATGGTCCGGTTCCTTGTACCACGGTGATAGTCCATGGTAGAACCAATAAAGAAGAACTCGAACACGGATATGGAATAACACAGATATTTTACAAACAGGAATATATACAGAGAAGTAGAAAGTGTTAGTGTTATGGTCCGGTTCCTTGTACGACGGTGATAGTCCAAGGTAGAACCAATAAAGAAGAACTCAAACACGTATATTGAATGACACAGATATATTACAAACAGGAATATATACAGAGAAGTAGAAAGTGTTAGTATGAACAATCAGGTTTAGTAGTAATTGTCTGAACGCGACTCTGTTTCAGACTGCCTCTGACTCGACTGACTGACTCTCTCGCTCTGACGGACGGACGGACGGACAGACTTCTGACGGTCATTACTCCAGACTTCAGACTGAACTTTCCCAGCTTCCTCTTGAGACGCAGTGTTTATTACTTATGGAATAGTCCTTTATGTTATTATGGGTAAGGTCCCATAACAAATATTTTCATGGCAATCGTTCTGATAAGCTTTCCTCCTTGGTATCTCGAATTCACGAATTTAAGCACGTTAGCAGCTACTTCTCGTGATTTTACTGTCGAAATTGCTAAGTTCTATGCTAATTATTTCTTCTCCCATATTTCTCTTGTGGGGACCTCTTCCAACTTCTTACTTTCCTGTCCGCCATGATCTTAAAAATAATAAATTTTCCGGGTCTTTTAATGTCGTCTCTTTGTTCAACGTTTTCTCATTTTCTTCCAATATCTATTTCGTCATCGACTTGCTTGGAGTGAAATAATTAAAAAAAAAACAACAAAATAACAACAAAAAATCTAGAGCTACAATGACGAAAGGAAACACAGACTTTAGTCGAGAAAGATGCAGGTAAAACGGTCGACTTTCTGTTCGACTCCAATAAGTACCTGATCCCTCATGCTGTAAGAACCAGATCAGGCCAGAAATGGGGTACTGTTGGAATATTTGGGCAGGAGTTGCCCAGTCCTCATTTTCCAGTCTTGATAGAATTCAAAGGCGTCTCCGAGTCCTTGTGGGTGGCGAAATATTTTCCACCTTTCAACCCTCTAGGGCGGGATGTGACGAGCCTCTGACTACTCTATCGTTACTTCCATGGAAAGTGCTCGGACGAACGACATTCCTTGGTTTCGCCAGGTCTAACATTCACAGCTAGGACCCGCAATACCAAAACATAGTAGCAAACCACTCACATTCAAGTAAGTTCCATTCGAAAACTTTCCAGCGATCCACGGTGGAACCGACTCCCAAGAGGATGTTTCTTCGATCACGACAATCTTAACCTTTTCAAGTCTAGAGTTAACCGTTATCTTCAAAATTTATCCGCATACACTGCCTGTTAATGTAAATCCCTACCTCAAGTGGCCTCCGGGCCTTGTACAGGATGAATTTATGGTAAAAAAAAGAAGATAGACACAGAGGCGGAACAAATGACAGAGGTGTGTCATCGAGAAATATTTTAAAGTTTGCCTTGAAAATCAGCAGACAGAATATTGATATTGGCGTTCAAAGAAAACCTCTTGTGTAACTAATTTATCTCGTGCAACTACTCGGAAATCAATGCCTAAATTCGTTTTACAAACTAGAACCACTTCTTTGGCTCCAAAGAAAAACGAGTAAAAAATTCTTTCCGTGCCTTGTCTGTCTGTTGTTTAAAAATTTTCAACTATTTTCTCGGCCATTTTCCCGACGTTTTTTTTTTCGCTTCGCTTTTTGTGTAGACGCGTGCAGATTTCCGATTCACTTAGGCATTAGGGGCATAACAGTGTGAAATTGTGAAGGTACACAAGGTCTGCATACAAATCAATCATCTTCACAGCTGTCAAATCATTTATTCATGCACATTATGAATAAGAAAAACAAGAGTCGTTTTTTTTTTATCTTATTTTTAAAATATCACCAGTGTTGTGTCTGGCTTAGAGAAAAGGAGATGGCGTCAGGTACTGAAAAGCCCTTACATCTGGACATAGAAAACAGCACAAAGGAATCTGTTTTGAAAAACCGGATTTAAAACAGTTTTACAGAGATTTCATATGAATAAATAAGATATGCAAGAGGTAAACAGGATATGTAATTTATCAGCTAGCCATTTGCACAATATTTGTTTATATATATATATATATATATATATATATATATATATATATGTATGTGTGTGTGTATAATTTATTCGAAAATTATAATATAAATATATTATAACATCACTACAAAAATAGCCATTTTGTTTCAACACATCTGATGTCTTATCATGTGATGGTGTTAAATGTAGAATAAAGAGTTTCAAAAGGTTCAAATCAACCAATAAAGAGGGCAGTTTGATTGATTTGGACCTTTTAAAACTCTTCATTCCACACCATCACTTGATAAGACACCAAAAGTATCGAAAGAAAATAGCTATTTTTGTAGTGATGTTATAACATCTTTACGTTATAATTTTTGAATAAATAATATTTGCTCAACTCTGTATTAAGCACTCTTTTAAGAATAGAATAGTATTTTTGGTTATTAGAATTTATTCCGTCTACACCAATCGTATACTTATATACTTATATATATATAATATGGGCTCATGGCAAAGTGGTTAGAACGTTCGCATTCTGACCATGAGACCCTCACCATGGTCGATTTGTTATCGGAAGGAATCGAGATCGATCCCAGTGTGAGGCACCTTTGGAAAACCATACCACGCCCAGCGAGTGACATTGGGTAGACGGAACTATTGAGGGCCGTCGATAGCTATGCTAACACGAAGCCACAAGTCATCCTGGCCGAGGGCTTGAGGGTGATGGCCTTGTTCAAATTGTTGATCACGCTAGATTACACGCTCTTTCCCAGAAACTAAATATTAAGGTCTCCTTAGTATAGCTGCAGTATAAAAAACAGGTTGGTTCTGTGAGTGTTGAATAAGCACAAATCCGCCCGAGCAAACGTCTGCAGTAGGGATTGGCTAGCCGCCCTAGTAGACGGGTATCCTCGAATAATGGATATCCATGTTTGAGTAGATACCGAGTTATTTATAAGTGGTGCGAATCAGTCTTTTGGCCTGAATCCAAGAGGATTAAAAAATGTGCCCTCTGAAGATAATACTTTTCATTCTGTTTTTTAAAAAAAAACATGTGGTGGAATAATATATATTACCATCGCTTGAAGAAGTACCATCAAAGTGTTGAAACATAAAAGTATTTATGTATCGATTTAAAATTTTTTTTATTATAATCTCTTATTTATATATACATATATATATATATATATATATATATATATATATATATATATATATATATATATATATATATATATATATATTTTTATATATATATATATAGGTAAATATATATATATATATATTTACCTATAAATATATATGTATATATATATTTATATATAAGCATATATTTAAATGCATACGTATATATATATATATATATATATATATATATATATATATATATATATGTGTAAGCACTTCAAAGATTCACTAAAAGTGAACATACATGATAAAAATTACTTGAACCTAATCAAAACAAAGTTTTTAAATTCAAAATATTTATGTTATTATTAAGAAGAAATGCCAAACGAAATTATTAGTATTAAATTATATCGTTTATCCATTTTAGAAACTTCGAAATTATATTTAAATTTTTGTTTTTCTTGAGTCTGTGGGTGACAATAAATTAATATGGAAATTTCAGCTTTTATTTTGGCGTTGCAAACCTCATAAATTGGAAAACTCTTGCAAAAATTAGATAATTGTCGGAATCTAACTAAACTTTCGGAATTTATTCGCAAATGCACTAAATTATTTTGTAAATTTTTCATCTTTAGAAATTCTGTGTAAAAATATTTTTTACACCTGCTAACCCTCATTTCTTTAATTTTATGAAATTTCGAGAGATGCTTTTTTTTTTTTTTGTAGCGCATACTGTTTATATTAGTTATAAGGACAAGTCCCCGGAGAATGTAGATCATTTTTTTTTTATATATATATATCAAAACCACCCCCAGAAAATCTTTGCATTCTCAGAGCCAATACACTGAAAGCAAGGAGACAATTAGAGAAATAAAAACGCCCCCCCCCAAAAAAAAAACAATAAAAATAAAAAATAATAATAATAAAAAATATCGACACTTCCTTTTTAACAGCAAAACATTAAATACGTTTGAAGTATCGGGTGGGTTTTAGCACCCCGGTTAGTGTTGAATTACCCTTGACAATATCAGCCCGAGAGACGATCTCAGCATCCAGCAACGTTGCGAAAAAATACCACAAGTTGACCCAAACCATGTGAGTGAAATTTGATAAACAAAAATATTTGGATTCGGTCGATGATTTTGCTAACACGATATCTTAAGTCACTGTATGAAGTTTTAGGCGTACCGAACTTTTTCAACTATAAATTAGCCCAGGTTATTCCGCTTTTTTCTCAGAAATTTTAACTATAGTCCACTCAAGTATAAAAATTTACTGAGCGTCGCATGAGGTTTGAAAGCATGGCGCACTCGCTGAGGTTCGAACCCGCTACTCAGTTGTAATTGACCTAGCGAGATACGATTGTTAACCATTAAACCAAATCGAAGTGTCCCTAGTGATTTAGAAAGCATCATTTAGATGTAGCGAAAGGCCGAAAAAGAGGGAGCGCTCAGTGAGGATCGAACTCACTACTCAGTTGCAATTGCTTAAGCGAAACTCAATTGCAAACCATTACACCATAAAGTCCACTCAAGTATAAACTACAGGTTGATGTATAAACTGCAGTTTATTTCTGTGGGCGTTGACGGAGTTACTATATAACCCACTATAGCAGAGGGGTATACTCGAGAAAATGTAGCCGGTTAGATTTGAGGAAGTGGGTCTGGCTGAGAAATTTGCAACACCTGTTCGTGTATAAATGTCTGTTTTCTAAAGTCATGTTATCCCTAGCACGAGTGACACAAAGGAGTTCAGTTGGTCGAACAAAACTTGTAATGTCCTTATTGTTTTGCTGTTGTAAAGGAAGTGTCGATAAAATCTTTTTTTTTTTCGTTTTTATTTCTCTAATTGTTTCCTTGCTTTCAGTGCCTTGGCTCTGAGAATAGTTTGAAAAGTCTTTGTGTTGAACGCGTTCGTATCAGACTCATCTATTTGTCTTAGTCAAAATGCTTTGTTTCTTAAAATCAATTCAGTAATTCAGCATGCAACGCTGTGATATCTTTGATATTCAACAAACTAGCAGTACTCCACGGAGTTGTCCAGGACTTTATAAAAAAGAAAAGAAAAATGACAAAATACAAAAAGAAAAGAAAAGAAAAGAAAAGAAACAGTACATTTGAAATAACAATAAACGTTTGCGGCCAGACCACCTCTTTACCGGTGATAGAGAAAAATCACTTAATGACCAGCCACCGGTTGAAGGGTGGGAGAGAAAATGATTTAATGGCAACCACCGGTTGAACGGTGGGAGAGAAAAATGATTTAATGGCAACCACCGGTTGAACGGTGGTAGAGAAAAATGACTTAATGCCAATCACCGGTTGAACGGTGGTCGAGAAAAATGACTTAATGCAAACCACCGGTTAAACGGTGGTAGAGAAAAATGACTTAATGCTCAACCACCGGTTGAACGGTGGTACAGAAAAATGACTTAATGCCCACCTACCGGTTGAACGGTGGGTAAACACTTGTAGCTATTTTTATATCTACCGGGAAACATTATATACCATTTATTTGCGAATTTTGACTCAGGAACCCAGACAGAAGGGTTAAAATCGATCAAGACGCAGGGTTCAAAGGGTTAAAGCATAAAATTTTAACAATGAAATTCGCTGGAGTGTAATCGTTAGCATGCTTTTTTCGCTAAATTAATTACGACTGAGTAACGAATTCGATCCTCACTTTGTGTCTTATATTTTCGGCCTCGAGCCGCATCTAAGCTACGCTTAGAAAACCACCATAGAAACTAAGCAAAAAAGTTCTCAACTTTCACAGAATTCCCTCCGACCAATTTGGGAACTCTAATACAATGTCATTCTGTACCATCGAATCCTTTAGTCCTGCGTTTGACGATAAACTACATCCGGCAGCAAGGCTATTGATCAGACAATTGGAGGTTTTCGGCGGGTAGAATCACCTCTTAATTGCTGTTCTTCCCATGTTCACACTGACCCATGGTGGTTGCACAAGTTAGAGTCCCAGGAGAAATAGTGCTCCCCCCCCACAAAAAAAAAAGAAAAACAAAACACTGTGAAAATATAAAAGTACATTTTTATAGGAAAATGACCAACAACACATTTTATCAGTAGTTGAAGGCATACCATTGCGTTCAAAATGTATTTAGTTGAAGCCATAAAATTGTTCAAAATATTTAGATTTCGACATTAAATTTCTAATAAAAGTTGATATGCCACTAAACAAAATAAACCAACCAACCATCGAATCCTTTTCTGTCGTCACGTGACATATCTGGGCTGGCGCTGCCAAATCCTCTCTTTCCAGCCATGACAGATTTCAAAAAAACGTTTGCAAGGACTTGTAAGTCAATGAATTATATTCCAACCTACAACCCCTCTCCCACAGACACAAACTCGCTAGTCTCTCCCTATTTTCACGGAAAATGTTCTAACCAGCTACATTACCTAGCCCCTAGTTCAAACATTTACATCTAAGAGACGTCAGGAGGAAGTTTCATTCAGAGAGCTTCTTCCCAAGAGACGATACTTTACATAAACTGACAGGATACTTCGTCGAACATCACGATCTTAACCCGTTCAAGTCCATGGTTATCCTATATAGATAAGTTAATACTTATCGTATGTATCTTCATAAAGTCCAATTACTTCCCCTTTCTCCTTCCTATGTCTATACAACAACCTTATTTAATAAAACTTTACCATGAGCAGATATTGGGTCTTGTAATGGGTGACCATTTAGTAAAAAAATAAGTTTCACCCAAATCTGGGGCATGATTTGGCTGGTCAAATTCAACACTTCTAAGACAAAACTGCTCTCTATTAATCACCACAGAGATCCTTCCCTTCCCTCCATTAGAATGTCTGACGCTCAACTTCTCGAGAGCAACTCTCTGCGGCTTCTCGGTCTCACGTTGACTGCTGACCTGAGATGGAATAAATACATTGAGTCAATTGCTTCGTCCACTGCAAGGAAAGTTGGCTCTTTGAGCCGCGCCAGGAAGTTTTTCTCCCCGTAGTCGATCCTCCAGATCTACAAATCAACAATTCGCCCTTGCATGGAGTATTGCTGCCATATATGGTCTGGTGCCCCTTCAGTTTGCCTCGGGGTTCTTGATAGGCTCCAGAGGCAGATATGCAATGTAGTTGACCGTGCTCTAGCGTCTCGTCTACAGTCACTTTCTCACAGACGCGCAGTCGCCTCCCTCTGTCTGTACTACAAATACTTTCATGGAAATTGCTCCGAGGAGCTGCATTCGCTGGTTCCCAGACGTCAAGAGTTCCAGCGCATTACGAGGCTGGCATCTCGCTCTCACCCCTTCACTGTCGAAACTCCTAAATGTAGCCGTCTCTTCTACTCTAATAGCTTCATGTCTCGCACCTCTCGCCTGTGGAACTCCCTTCCCTATTCCTGTTTCCCTGTAAGCTATAATCTCCAGCTATTCAAGTGTAATGTCAATCGATATCTCCAGTTGCCTTGATCTATCCACTACCCTCATCCTTTCTTCTATCACTCCTATCTGATCTTGCTCTAAATTTTCTGTAACCCCTTGCGTCCTAGTGGCTTCCCGCCTTGCTTGGGGTGAAATGCATAAAAAAAATCGTTAGGTTAGAGTGGTTGTTTGTAAATAGCAGCCTGTAGTAAGTAAACATTTCAAAAAGGTACTACACCACGAACCACGAGAATACCTTGATAGTGAAATTTAGGATTCCTAAGTTTTCTGTGAATTGATTTTGGTAAAACTTTCTCCAGCTAGTTTACACAATATGACAACACCATTGTTAGGTTTTTATTATTCTGTGTAACGTCCTTTACATTTTATTTCAGATTCGACAGTTTCTGGGGTGAACCAACGCTAATAGCGCCTCTCCTCTCTAAGAACAATCAGTCAGTCAGTTATGTGCCATGCATGATACACGTTTAGTCAATCTTTCGATACATGACTGACGAGGCAGATTTTTTCCGCAGCCGGTTGCCATTTCTTTCTGCGGTAGAACCCGATTTACCCATATATTTACCCATAAGAAGAGGAGTAATGCCTTTTCCAAGGGTATTAGCACGTAAGTGAATATAATGGGTTCAACTGGAATTCGAAATCGGCTCTCCGATTACTCAATCCGAGCCGCTATCCATTACTCCATCGTGTCTCCTCTTAGAAACTGCCTCTTAGAATCTTAAAAGAATAGAACGTGGAAATGGCCTCAACGATGAAGAAAAGTCTGTTATCATCAAGGAAAGTGCTCTTCATGTCATTGCAAAGAAGCTCAGTCGTCGTGTAGACACGGTTAGACGATTCCTGAGGGATCCTTCGTCAAGGAAGAAACAATCCGATTGTGGGACCTCCAAGACTATGACAGCTGCGTATTTAAGATATTCATGTGCGAAACCCGGACAAACAAGCAAAGCCATTTTCACCGCTGCTGGTCTTCTTCCTATACTGAAAAACACCAAAAATTGCATCCTTGGGACCATGACTTCCATACGAGTTCTCTTAAAACTGCCTCCTTAAGGCCCATCACAAGATATTGAGGCTTCAGTGGGCTTGAAAGTATATGACGTTGGAAACGAGATGTGCTCTATTCACTGACGAGACCAGGGCGACTCTCAACGGACCAGACGGTTGGCAAATGCTTGTGTCTAATTTGTCAACAAGAAGGTGGAGTTATGTTGTCAGCTGGTATCTTTGGAGGAAGACTTGGGCCAGTTATGGTACTCGATGTCTTTAAAGTGATCACATTCGTCTACTGCAATCTTCACTTTGCTTGGTATGGTGACTCTTACTCTGTAACCCTCTACCTTGAGTTGTTCTTATGCCTTGTACAGGGTGAATATCATTGTAAAAGATATCAGAATTTACGCAGTGTATCGAAATTTTACTTAAACGTTTCGTTTCTCTTCTTCTTCGACTGTCAGCTTTTGTGTTGAGGCTTTTTCAGAGTCATGCAATATAAATCTTTTTTCGTGTTCCTCTTTTGACCCTTCAGACTTCCCTATATCCCCCCCTCTCACCTGCCACACCTTTAACAACTTTATTCACTCAACGCTCAATTGTGATCTGTATGGACGGGTTAAGGACACCAGCAGAGCACGGTTTACCTATTGTACGTGGATAGCGGCTTCTCTCAACCCGTGAGCACGCAATTTCATTATATATCTGTTTCTCCCGCAACCCACCCAATGCTGTAGACGTTTTGTGTGTTGCAGGCAGGTCTCTGCTGTTCGACTTGGACAGGTTTTCCAACAATACACTTTATTTTTTCAGACTCTTTTCTCGCTTTATCAATAAATCGTTGCTGTTTTATGTCATGTATTTTATTTTGTATTGCTTTTTTTTTTTTATATTGCGATCTAAGCGAACATGATCGCCGTAATGTCTACTCAGTTTGTATCTCAGATTTCATCTCCGCAATGTCTGCAGTACTTGCAATAAAGCTCAACAGCCATAATTACTTCCCATCCTCTTATTCGATGTAATTTTTACATCATATTTTGCGTATTTCACGGATTTTTTAATATTACATTCACCTAGTTAGCGGCTCGGGTTGAGGAATCGGAGAACCGAGTTCGAATCCCAGTCAAATCCATTACATTCACTTACGTGCTAATACTCTTGGCAAAAGTATGAATCCTCTTCTTCTCACCCCAGCTATGGGTAAATAGCAGTACAGCCCAGGTTCTATAGCTTTGGATGGCAACTGGTCTACAGCAGAAAGAAATGGCAACCTACCGCGTGAAAAAATCTGCGTCGTCAGTCATGTATCGAAAGATACATGATCACCTAAGCATGTATCACGCATGGCACATAACCGAGTTAATCTTTCTCTTCAGTTTTTGACTTTGAAAATTTTATTTGAATTAAAATTATTTTTTCAAGATTAGCGTTCTGACTTGGATACTAATAAACTGGTTTTCTGCATATTTACATGTTTGTCTCCGTCACAGAGCAAAAAGGTACATCATAGCGAGATTTACAATAGCAGAAGCTTGTTAAAATGCTCAAACAGTTTTTGAAATCGAAATCACCCCAAACAAGACTATAAAACCATTTAGACACAAGGGTTCATTGTCTGTGAATGAATGAGAAAGCATAAACATTACTAAGGAGAGAGAACAGCAGAAGAATAATCAGGAAGACAGTAGATAACGATTGACATTGCATTTAAATTTTTAAAGATCAAACTTGACTGGAAAGCAGGAAGCTGGAAGAGAGTCCCACAGGCGAGAAGTACGATAGAAGAAACTGTTAGCATAGAACTTACGGTTACATTTAGCCATTTCAACCGTAAAAATGATAAGACCTTGATGCTAAGCTAGCACTACGCTTAAATTCATAGAGTCTAGGTACCATAGCAAATAATTCATCAGAACAATTACCATGGAAGTATTTATAGAAAAAGTCCAGAGAAGCAATTTTACAGCGTGGGAAAGTGACTGAAGCCGGAATGCCAGGTCAAGACTGATAATATTGCTTATTCCTCTTCGGATTTTATCAATAATCTCTAAATATATATCAGGAATACCGTACCGTATGTGGCAGCAATATTGGAGGCATGGACAGATGCTAGACTTATAGATATGCAAGATAGATTCAGGAGAGAAAAATCGCCTAATACGACACAGTGTACCCACTTTCTTGGAAGGAGACCTAGCAAAAGATTCAATATAGTCTTTCCACTTCATGTCAGCCGAGAATATTACTCCGAGAAGGTGCAACAAGTCACTCTCCTCGAGGTTAGCATCAGCCATACTGATAGAAGGTAGAAAGGGGTCACTTAGATTATTGATAGAGATACGTTTTGTTTTAGAGACGTTAAAATTAACAAGCCATCCTTTTCCTCCAGTTAAGAACTGACTTTAAGTCATATTTGAGATCAGGCGCCAATTTGATCTTATCGATCTGATCAGACTTAGTATTGAGACAGGAGTAAATGGTTGTGTCAGCAGCATAGTAACCAAGTTGAGAATTGATACCATTAGGAATGTCACTGATGACATTTCAGAAGAAAATAGGACCAAGGATAGCACCCTGGCGGACATCTACATCAGTACAAAATGATCTAGAAGAGTGGCCATTAAAAGGACAACTTTCATTTCGGGATTTGATAAGAAAGATTGAATCAATTCAAAAATTCACCCGAGACACCGCAACTTATGGAGAAGACCGGCATACCAAACCCTATCGAACACTATCGGGTGATATCCAAAGCAACACTCCTAGCTTCCTAATTCTTGCCTAAAGCTTGATAGATTCTTTCTACAATAATCGTTAAAACATCAGCAGTTGACATGAAGAAACGAAAGCAACATTGCTTGTCTGAAAGAAAGCCCCGCGATACGAGATGCTTAATTAATTCAGCATTGCCTCTAGTAGTTTACCAAAAAAGAGGTAGAAGGCTAATAGACTGATAGTTTGAATGGTCGGATTGTTCACCTGGGGTCTTAAAGACTGGAGCAGCAAATGTGGATTTCCAACGAGCAGGAAAGCAAGCGGCAGCACAGCATTTATTATACAGTTTAGAGAGAACAGGAGCCAGTTCGGGAGCACACTCCTTAAGGCCTATTACAGGAATACCATCAAGTCCAAACGCATTGTAGGGGTCCAAATTAGAGATGATAGAAAAAACCATGCAAAGGGTTATATGCATATCACTCAACAGAGACTCATCTAAGAAATTCAAATACTTTCATAATTCACTGAATTCCTCCAGTACAAATATTTCCTCCTTTTCAGTAAGCTTTCCAATGACAGATTTGCAATTTTCAAGTTATTTGATTTCTTACAGGTTTGTCAACAAATTGTTGGCTGCTGACGGCAAACCCAACATTGCTCATCATCAGATTCTTAACCTATTCAGCGTTCATTAAAGCATCTAGTAGTTTACCAAAAAGTGGTAGAAGGCTAAGCTGGAAGGATCAGACGGTTCACCCGAGTTCTTAAATCCTAGAACAACGGATGAGGATTTCTAACAACACGGGAACGCAAGAGACATTTATTATACAGTTTAGAGAGAACTTGAAACATTTTGGGAGCACGTTTCTTAATAACTATTACAGGGATACCTAAAGGTCCACATACTTTGTTGTGGCCCAGATTAGAGATGATCAAAATGAAACAAGTTATAGTTCAATCGATTCATCGGCTTCTGTGAAATTTTGAATATATAACTTAATTATAAATTTACAAAAAAGTGCCTGTTCAAATGATATAAATCCAAATTTGTTAGCTGGTAATTACATACTTTCCCCATTTTTTTGTATAAGAAACCGCAATTATATTTTTTTATATAAAATAGAATACGACTTTATATTTTTATCTGTTAAGTAGCCCGATTCTCGTTTCTAAAATATTTCGTTAATAGAATGTATAACTCAGCACTAACTGGCAAATATGTGTCGTGTTTACATAAGTGTAATGACAAAAATAGGCAGGTGTAGGCTTTAAGAAAGTCCCCCAAACTCTTCAGACCTTTAACATAATCCAACATCTTCAACACATTACCTCACCAAGAGAAAGTCATCTGCAACAAACCCGATGCCTGATATGCAAACACATCAACGCCCACAACATTTACACCCCCCGGCACTAACGAGGTATTCAAACCCCCAGCTCTAAGCTGTGAACGTTCCAATCTCGTATATTTACTTTTCTGTCACAAATGCGAGAAGGGGAATTATGTGGGAGAAACAGGAACAAAGTTCCGTCTACGGTTCAATAACCAAAAACAAAAAACAAAAAAAATATCATCAGGAACAAAAGTAACGATAAACCGTTCTCTGTACATTTCAACCAACCCGGTCATAGCATCGCCGACGTCGGATGCGTGCTTTTAGCGTCTTGGATCGGCAACCGGGACGACAGACGCAGATCGGAGTTGAAGTATATCCTAAAAGTAAATTCCCACATTGACGGACTAAATAGGGATTTGGGTTTACTCAGAAACCCATAATCAGCAACACAATTCCTCGGATGACTAAGTCCCACACACCTGTTTTTCCACTAAATTTTAACAGCCATCATCCCACCTACCTAATATATTCTATGTTCTACCACCTATGATTTCCCTCATGACGCACTAATCAGCACTTGAAGGATTGCCGTGGACACTGAAGGCTACCTTACAGTCACACTGTTTGTACCATCACTATGGCTCCTTTACATACAAGTTTATCCAAGGAGAGGGGAAGATACATAATAATTTTGTTGCTGTATTTACTCTATACGTGTATGGCGATTCATATGTTTTGTTTGGTATGTATATTGACACACTCTTATGTGTATCTGTATATGTACGCTTTTTACTTTATTTTATTAAACCGAATTCTCTGTGATATGGCGTGTAATACTACGGAGCAATTTTCTCACTTTTGTCACATGTGCCATAAAACAATTATAACTTAAAAAATACACACACCAATACACAGAAAACTATAAATAAATTGTATGAAATTATCGTACAATTTACACTGATTTTCTTGTTTTTGTATGCATTTTATTTACTGTCAAGTATGCTTCAATCTTCGTGAACACAAGACTAATTTTCCGCTGCATGATGTCACAACATTTCGGTGACGGCCGATGTGTATAAGAAAAACAACCTATTCAACCACAATATATTATTACGTCTTCATCATGCTATATAAAGGAAAACTATCGGGGAAATTTGACAACGAATTGCTTTTGGGACGAAGTATGGCATGAAGCTCAGAAGTATATTATAGATTCGAACATAATATCAAAATGGCCGATGTGTCATATTTACACACTAACCAGTGAAACAAAATCCTCAGTTCGAAAAATTCATCCATTTCATTTATTAATTGCATAAATAATTATGGCAGGTTAGTGGATTCGATTGCCATTCAAGAAACAAGGCGGTTATTATATTTCTAAAGTTTCTCTCTACCTGGCTTTTATCACGGAAATCGATATCCCAAAGAGATCATTTTCACAACACCTTTGTCTTTGTGTCTCACAAATTCTCTAGTTGTTCCGGCACGGAATTGATTTTTGTTGGATATTCGTGGAGGTTTCTGCATCTTCCTTCGGGCTTTTCCTGCTACTCGTTATTTCCAGACGGAATATTGCAAAGAACATTAATTTTTACTCGGCGATGAACAGATAGCCAAATTGTACAAAACTTAAAGATAAAATCATCAATGCTGCTTTTATTCGAAGGACGAATATTGATTTCGGTTTAGACACAGTTGGCAATCATCGTAATATCTCTACCTTGAAATGCTTGTAAACGTGTTTTGACGATGAAATTAAGTGGAATACACTGGGTGCTTTCACTTTTAACGTATGTTTCATTGGAGAACCAATAAATGCTATAGCTTACACTTCACTGAGAAATACATCCGCACATATTTAACGAAAGGGACACACTATATAGGAAAGAATAGACTGAGAGGTCGATCCCTCTCAATTTTGAAGGTGGAGGTAAATGTGTTCTGATTTCTAAAAAGCCGAGAAAATAAGGTAGATTTTAGAGTGTGGTATATTGAAGATAGGATAATTTGAATAGCCAAAGATGCCTTCCAAAAGCTAAGCAAAGCTTTAGGAAAATTCCGTTAGAAACAAAGAAAAGAGCGTTATATAATATTGGTCCTGCTATATGGCAATGAATGCTGGACAATTTCCTAAAAGAAGAGACTTGAAGCAACAGAAACAAAGAAAAGAGCGCTATGTAATATCGGTCGTCCTATATGGCAGGGAATATCGGACAATTTCTTAAAAGAAGAAGAAGAGACTTGAAGCAACAGGAACAAAGAAATGAGTGCTATGTAATATCGGGAAGGGAAGAGAGAAAGCCCCAGTTACCTACCTAACGCGCATGTGTAAATAGATGACAGAACAGGGACTGAGAATGATAATGAACAAACTAACCTTACTATGAACTACAAAGGACACGACATTGTAGACGGCCATGATCGTCTACATCTTTGGTTGGTATTTTGTGGAATACTAGTGATAGTAATTTTGTGTTCCTATATAGGGTATTAAAAAATAGCATAGTGAGAATCGATTGATATATTTTCCTAGAATATTATTACAAAGCAAATCAATTTTCGTCAGTTGTGACATAAGTGTTATCTCAACGCTATGATAATATACAATCATATGATTGTATATTGATCATATGATTGTTTGAGGGGAGGGGGCACACGTGTATGTATATAATGATCTTAGTCGAATTTTACTATTATTAGATGAAGCATTGTTATCATTATTAATTTTTAGTATAGTATTTTTTTCGATATTTCATTTACTTTCCTGCACAGATATTTGCAGAAATAAGAAAGAAAAGGAAACGTTTATGAGGAGCGAGAACAATAGAAGAGTAATCAAGAAGACAGTAGATGACGATTGGCAAGTTTTGAAGATCGAAGTTGGCTGGACAACATGAAGCTGGAAGAGAGTTTCACAAACGAGAAGTGCGAGAAACGAAACTGTCAGCATAGAACTTACGGTTCTATCTAGCCTATTTAACTGTAAATCGATGAAACACATATTGCCAATATATTAGGTTGGTGCAAAAATAATGTCGTTTTCTCACATATCTTACTTTTATATATGATTTCTGAATTAATTCATTGATATATATAGCCATGTTATATATAATTTTGAAGCGCGTTTTTCGCTCTATCGAATCGTGTTATTCGTTACCGTTCTCAATCTCTTCATTCATTTTTTTGCAGGCTTTTCGACAGCATGGACAAAATTCAAATCCGCACGGTTTTCTTGTTCCAGTTCAAACTAGGCCGAAAAGCTGCCGAGAAATTTCGCAATGGTGACGAGAGCCTCGAAGATGAAGACGGTCGCGGCCGGCCGACTGCGGTTGATAACGAACATTTGAAAGCCTTAATTGAAGCCGATCCTCGCAAAACCACACGAGAAGTTGCTGTTGAACGCGAGGTCGACCACTCAACAGTCGTTCGCCATTTAAAGCAAATAGGGAAGTAAAAAAAGTTGGATAAATGGGTGAACGATAATAAAAAAAAATCGTCAAAAAACGACATTATAGTACTGCGGTTAAGTTCATAAAGCCTAGGTACCACAGAGGAAAGTGATATTTATTTTGTATAGATACCAAAAGTAATGGTACAAGGCTAAAAGGAGAGATAGGGATGGCTAGTCTTTTGTCTTATAATTAGACCAAGCTAGCCACAATTACTAACCCAGACATAACACCATAATATCTCAAAGTCTCTATGAAATCTTAACTAGTTCCTATATGTAGAATGTTTTGTCTATGAGAGGGGGGAAATAAAAAAACAATTTAAAAAATCAAACCCAAATGTGTATATACAATGTATTTTAATATTTATACCACAGAGGAAAGTTCTCCCGAAGAATTACCATGAAAATATTTAGAGAAAAAGCTCATGGAAGCTATATTACTGCGGTGGAAAAGTGACTGAAGCCGAGGCGCCAATAATAGTGCTAGTTCTTTGGATTTTATCAAAAATCTCTAAAACCTTGTCCGTAGGCCTCGAGAAGGAACTCCGATCTGTGGTTGACTGGGTCAGGAAAGGGCTTGTAAGCTTGAATGCCTCAAAAACGGAACTGCTTTCAGTTACCCCACATAGAGAACTCACCCTGCCTCCCATCAGTGGAACTCCCTTCCTATCAATTGCTTCTCTGCTATAGCAATAATCTTCAAATATCCAAATGTAATGTCAATCTGATGCCTTGACCTTGATCCATGACCTTCTCTTTATCCTTTTTTTCCAAATACTCCTCTTTAATCTTACTCTGATCCCTGTAAACTCTTGAGTGCTAGTGACACTTCGGCCTTGCTTGGAGGTGATTTGTTTATATATATATATATATATATATATATATATATAGTATAAGCACCAGACCATATGTGACAGCAATATTCACAGTATAGTAGACTTAACATACGTAAGAATGATTCTGGAGAGCTATGATCACCTACGTCCTGAAGTGACAATACACAAGGAAGAAGGAATTAGAATATAAGCAGTCAGTCATTTATGTGCCATGCACGATACACGCTTAGGCAATCATGTATCTTTCAATACATGATTTTACCCGCAGTAGGTTGCCATTTCTTTCTGTGGTAGACCAGTTGCCATCCAAGGCTATAGAACCCGGTCTTTCCTGCTATTTAATCATAGCTGCGGGGGGCGGGGTGGAGAAGAAGAGGATTCGTACCTTTCCCAAAGGTTTTAGCACGTAAAGGAATGTAATGGATCTAACTGGATTTCGAACTCGTCTCTTCGACCCCTCAAACCGAGCCGCTAGCCATTACTCCACCGTGCCTCCTAGAAGAATATAAGAACATAAGTATAAACCGTAAAAGCTTATTTTGTCATCGAGTAACTAGTATGTTCCTGAGTACATTGAAATATTTTTTCTCTCTTGCGCCACAAATTACTAAAAGAGATTTTAGTTTGTTCTTGTTTTTGTGTTTGCAACGTTGTTTCTCGCGAGAATTGCGTGCGGAAGTTATCAGTGTGCTTCATCAGGTGAGAACGGTTCACTTCACTGACACGCCTATCTCAGCAATTACTCACTTATCACATTCCTGCACCGAGACACGCATCATGGGTCACGCACTCAGAGGACAAGGGCAGATCTACGACGGGTACGATTGGGGAATGACAATAGTCATTTCTTTTCTCACCAGAGATTGTGTTAGGAGTTCGTGTCTCTATAAAATACTAGTATTTTTTAATGTGACATTTATCTCCCCACAGATTTTTTTTTTACCATTTCACCCCAAAAAGGCATTAAAGACGTAACGGGATTAGTGTGAGAGAATACGAGAAACAAATAAAACATTATTAAGCAAAGAGAACAATAAATGAACAGGAATTTAGAAGACAAAAGATAACGATTGACATTGCAATTCAATTTTTAAGATCAAAGTTGATTGGAAAGCAAGAATCCGGAAGAGAGTTCCACAAGCAAGAAGTGCAAGAGAAGAGACTTCTTTTATTTTTGTTACGCAGTTTTATTGCTCTGTACCTGGATTTATGACACAGGTATTCTGTTAGGTGGCTAAGGTAGTTTTTACGTTTCTTAGTCAACCCAATAATAGGTTTTTGGTCTAAGGTAAAAAAAAGTACAAAGTGTAGATTTTTAAAGTGCAAATAGCAGAAAAATAAATGTTTTTTTACAACTTTTGTTCGAATCTGTACGATACTTAATAAACATATGAATCTATATGGCATATAGAGCCGAAACCATCCAAATAATTATTAAAATTAAGTTGAATTGAGGTGTTTAGTCCCGTTTAGGTTAGGCGCGCGATAAAAATATCCCTCACTGGAAGCCAACTAAAGGATGACCGCCAACATTAGCCTTGAAATAGATACCCTACCCAACCTTAGCAAAACCTCTCAGAAGATGATGAATCTATAGATAAGAATTAACTCTCTGACCACTTAACGAAGAAAACTAGTCTAGTCACTCCCACAATAACGAATGTTATAACGAATCATGCTTAAAAACACACGTAAACCAAGAGATAGCTTATTGCTAAAATTTCGCTTGAAGATGAAACGGGACGAAACACCTCAATTTAACTTAATTTTAATAATTATTTGGATGGTTTAGGCTCTCGTTTTTGAAACATGAGAACTCTTATGTAGCGAAGGAATCATATTTTTAAACAAAAAATATTAGAATTAAGCTCTACTTCTGTATGGAGCACTGTCTTCTTAAAAATAAAAACAAAAATGCTAAGGAACTCCGGATTATGAACCCAACGTGTTCTTTTCTATTTTCTGCATACCTGCGCACTTATACATACTAGCTTCCAAAGCAAGGTCGAGCACTCTGAACCATTATTTTTAAAATAAGAACTTTAAAAATATGGAAAAAATAAATTTCGACATTTCTCTGAAGAACATTCCACACACAAACAAACGGAATTATTTCATCAAACTTTTGCAAAAAACAGAGGAATTAATAAGAAGAATGAGATGGAAAGCATTCTTCTTCCTACGATGGAATAACCTAAGAAAAAAAGAGCATGAGGTTTATGGATTTAGAAGCAAGAAAGTAGTACCATACAACAAAAACCTACAGGAATTCGAAAAGGACCTACTAAATATAATCAATAATATTTCCTTTCAAAAAAAGAAAAGCAACTTCCAGAAGCGTCTAGACCAAATAGTCAAAAGCATAAACGGCAGCGATAAAATCCTAGTTAAATCCGATAAAACTTCTACAAATTGACGGTTGACGACTACAACAAATTAATTAGAAAAAAACTTAACTAAGACTTATAAAAAAGCCCAGAATAACAAATATAAATATGATTGACACTATTAATAGAACTAGTAAAATTATTTTTAAAAAATGATTACTGAAAAATTAAAAATAAGTTACAGAGTAGACAAACTGGCCGAAAAGGAGTGCTACATCACTCTTAAGGACCACAAACACGATTTTGAGGAAGACCCCACTACCAGAATGATAAACCCTACTAGACATAGGAAAGATAAGCAAAAAAATCCTGGAAAGGATCACTAGCCAAATTAAAAAAATACACCTTGGATTAACACCAAAGAAGTCATAAACTGGTTTACCAACATCGACAATAAGCCCGACTGCACCCTGATTCAGTTCGATATTGTCGATTACTACCAGTCAATATCAAAAGACCTCTTCGCGACTGCCATGGAGTTTGCTACAGTATATTCTGACTTAACTAAGGAAGAAACAAACATAATTCTCAATGTAAAGAAATCTGTCCTCATCCATTATGGGGACCAGTGGATTAAAAACATTAATGACAACTTTGACATCACCAGGGGATCTCTAGATTCTACAGAATCTTCGGACATTGTAGGTCTATTTATACTGTACAATCTAACCGCCCACCGTGAACTAGACATTAGGGACATCGGGCTATACAGAGATGACGGGCTCATGGTAGTGAGGAGCTCCACAAATTTTAAAACAGAGAAAATTAGAAAGATAATTTATAATGATTTCGGAAAACGAAATTTGAAAACAATAGTCAACACTAAATTAAAAAGAGTAAATTTCCTAGACGTAACCCTAGACTTAACGAACAACATTCACCTACCTTACAGAAAACCAAATACTAATCCCCTGTATGTACACCCTAAGTCAAACCACCCTCCATCTATAATTAAGCATATACCCACATCAACAGAGAAAAGAATCAGTATGAACTCAGCAAATAAGGAAATATTCCGACAACACAGTAGTTTTTATAACACAGCCCTGAAAAATAGCGAAAAAAAACAAACGCTGACATAACCTATAGAAACGATAGTACCAATAATAAGAAAAACAGAAAGATTATCTGGTATACCCCTCCGTATAACCAAATAGTCAACACAAAACTAGGCCATAAGTTCCTAGCTTTAATCGAAAAGCACTTTCCCACTAATAACAAAGTTAGCGAGATCTTTAATAAAAACACCTTAAAATTGAGTTACAGCTGCACTGAAAATCTAGAAAGAATCATAAAAAGACAATAAGAAAATTCTAGAAAAACACGCATGCCAAAACAGTAGTAAAACTCATAAACTAAAATTAGATAAAAGTAACGAAAAATGATGTGATTGTAGAAACCCTGAATACTGCCCGTTGGAAAATAAATGCCTCACAAAATCCGTGGTATACCAATGCACTATCTCATGCATTGAGAGTCATATCACTGATAGGATATACATAGGCTCAATGAAGAATAATTTTAAAATTAGATGGAGGCAACAAAAGAGCTCCTTCAACAATATTCAACATAGAAGTCAGACATCTCTATCCCAATATTTCTGGCATCTAAAAGAAACGAATAAAACACCAAAAGTAAAATGGAAAATAGTAAATAAAACAAGAACTTGTAAAACCTGGGATGACCCATGCCCTTTATGCCTACACGAAAAACTACACATCATTAAATTTCTAAATAATGAAAAATTATTAAACCATAGGCAGAAGTTAACGGTTTTTTGCCGACATCAACAAATTTTCGCATTAAATAATTAGCATAAAAAAAACCCATAGCATAATAAAAGTCTTAAAAGCTTAGCCAAATCATTAAATAGGAAAAACCCTTTCTGTAGTCGTCAAAAAACAAAAAAAACAAAAAAAAAACAAAAAAACAAATTGAAATTCAGTGCAATACGGTTTGTATATAAAACACCCACTTGAATAAACAAATAAATAAAGAGATAATCAGATGGACTATAATAAAACACAATCCTCCCGACACATAACGACTTGCAGGCGCGCCATAAAAATATCCCTCACTGGGAACTAACTAGAGGATGACCGCAAGCATTAGCCTTGAAATAGATACCCTACCCAACCTTAGTAGAACCCCTGAGAAGATGATGAATCTATAGATAAGAATTAACTCTCTGACCACTTAACGAAGAAATCCGGAGTTCCTTAGTATTTTTGTTTTTATTTTTAAGAAGACAGTGCTCCATGCAGAAGTAGAGCTTAATTATAATATTTTTTTGTTTAAAAATATGATTCCTTCGCTACATAAGAGTTCTCATGTTTCAAAAACGAGAGCCGAAACCATCCAAATAGTTATTAAAATTAAGTTGAATTGAGGTGTTTAGTCCCGTTTAGGTTAGGCGCGTCATAAAAATATCCCTCACTGGGAACCAACTAAAGGATGACCGCAAACATTAGCCTTGAAATAGATACCCTACCTAACCTTAGCAAAACTTCTCAGAAGATGATGAAACTATAGATAAGAATTAACTCTCTGACCACTTAACAAAGAAAACTAGTCTAGCCATTCCCACAATAACGAATGTTATAACGGACCATGCCTAAAAACACACGTAAACCAAGAGATAGCTTATTCCTAAAATTTTGCTTTTAAATTGGTATTTATGATCTGTGGTATATATATATATATATATATATATATATATATATATATATATATATATATATATATATATATATGTGTGTGTGTGTGTGTGTGTGTGTGTAAAAATCAGTATTTCTATGAACAGAATACTGATTTTAGGAATTGGGTCGGGTCGAGAACTTTTCAACACCCCCATCAAATAGCATATAATATTAACAATATGATTTTGTATATCTGTATGTAACCTCTAAATAGTCGAAATAGTACCTTTTACCCAGATGATTTAAGGTACCTCTACACGTAATTAAAGTAATCCTAAAAAGAGCTGATTTAATGATTGAAATACAAACATTTGAATGATGATATTTTGTTTTCGACATTTTCAATTTGGACTGAGTAAACAATTTTTTTTAAAGGGAGTTAATATTTAAACAACACTTATAGAGCATTATCCCTAACTATTTTCAAATGAATGAGAAGTCTAGGCTATGAAATAGCTCAATATTTACGCCTAATACACAAAATGCAGCATCGTCTACGAGGGAGCGATTTCAGTGACAATCATTCCCCTATCATAATTCTCTCATGAAGAAAAGAAACAACAGGTTACCAGGTTGTTGTTTAATTAGACTAAACGTTATATTTATTTGATACACGTGCTTGAGTAGACACCCTTCGTATAATAAACTGCGTAAATTTACGTCTAGCGGCCTATGTAGTCGATGGTCTTAATAACGAAGCTATACTTTTCAGCTTAGAGTGCGGATACAAAAATAAAGTTAGCAGATATAGACTCCGAGGAATCCAAAAGAGAGATATACTTTTCTTAAAAGGTCAAATGAACCTTGCTGGTCAGTGAGAATTTCTCGTCTCTGAGCGGTCTAAAACACATCAAGGTGACAATAGTTTTACCCTATATAAGCAAGTTACGTTCGAACACGACTGGAAGACATTTTATTTTTTAATTAATACTATTGAAGACACTGGTTTGTAGAGGTCAATTTTACACTGTTTAAAAAAAGAGAGATGTCTACTCAAGTACGCGTATCCCTAAAATATAACGTATAAAGTTATTTAATAATAAGGGTTTATAAAAATATCCATTAGTTCTTTAGAAATTTGAGGCTGTTTTTTGAAAACAATTACACGCATTTAAGGGCGGAATATAAATCTATTTAAATGTAAAAACAAAATTAAATTTGTCTTGAAAAGAACATCATAATTAGCAATAATAAAGTCCGAATTTGAAAGTAATGTTTTTATATCGTGTTTAACGGAATCTGTGATTCTAAACGAGGGGTGGTTTCCGGGTTCTACGACTTGCCAAAGGGTAACATGAGATTTAGTCGTTACGGTTTTAAATTCAGAGTTACCCTTATCATAGACTGGTTTCCGACCACAGCTAGAGGGTTAAGTCTATTCTGATATTTAAGCCATAGCTGGAGGAGAAGAGATGAATTCATATCTTTCCCAACAGTATTTACACGTTTGTGAATGTAACAAACTCGACAAGAATTCGAACTCGGGTCTCCGATTTCTCAAACGGAGCCGCCATCCACTAAACAAATTTGCAAATTGCTCCATTTTAAGAGCCCATAATAGACGAAACCTGACACATTTCATCGAGTGCTTAGGAAGATCTTACGTTGGTGGTGTATATATTATCTAGCATCATACGTATTTTCCACAAGGAAGAAGAGAATTCATTTTATATTGGGCGTTTGTCCAGATAGTTAAAATTCCGCACCTATTTGATTTAAACATTCACAATACATAATTCGTAACTTGGGTTGTCACTTTTGTTGACAACAATGCATCTTATCATCTTAAAATTAATTGTTAGCCGTGTTTTCTTTCTCTTTTCGTCTTTTTCTTTATGAAGATGCCATCAACACAGCGCCATCAGCATAGCATATATTTATGTCTGCCAATAATAAATTTTTGTCCTCTTAGAACTGTCTTGTGGCGGTAAAATAAATCCGGTTAGAAAATACCCGCTTATAATTCTCTTTCTATTTTCGGGTATTCACAAACTGCTTCTCTAATCGCGTGCTTGTTCGCATGTTTGAGTTTACGAAGTGTTTCATCATCTTTACCGTATAAATCAAGCATTTCTAATATTTTATGCCAACGAGGTCTCATCATCATTTTACAATCGAATTGGCTAGATGTCACCGCAAATTCTTTGTTAACTTCTTTTTCTCGCGCTTTTCGCCTGTGGAACTCTTTTATGGCTTCTTGCTTTCCAGCCAAATTTGATCTTCAATAATTTAAATGCAACCTCAGTCCTTATCTCCTGTCTTCTTAATTCCTGTTCTCTCTCCTAATGTTATCTTTTTCTCATATTCTTTCACACTTAATAACTCCGTGTGTCTAAGTGGCTTTATTACTTCGCTTGGGGTGAAAAGATTAAAAACAAAGTTCCTCATGGCGTATCTTATCAAATGCCTTTGTTTAATCTATGAACCCTAAGTGTTAAAACATCCTCATACGAATAGCTTGGAGATTCGAGCTAACAGGGTTGTAGGTTCAACTCAAACCGCTGAATAACCTGTAGGTTCGAGTTAAACTACCCCGACCCTCAAAGTGTGAGATTCAAACTGAAATCGAAGAATAGCCTGGAGATTTGAATTAACTTACCTCAACCCTCATAGTGGTAGATTCAACTCAAGTCGATGAATAATCATGGAGATTACACGCTAATCTACCCCAAACCAAATAGTAGTGGATTGAAAGTGAAACCTGGAGATTTGAATTAACTTACCCCAATCCTCATGGTGGTAGATTCAACTCAAATCAGAGAATAGCCTTGACATTCGAATTAATCTACTCTAAACTCCAGGATACGAGAACAATATCGATGAATAGCCTGAAGATTTAAATTAACCTACTCCAAACGTCAAAATCAATGAATAGCCTGGAGATTCGCTACTCTAACTATCATGGTGGTAGATTTAACTAAAAATCGAAGATTTGACTGAAGATTACGTGATATACAATTGTAGTCTATATTTAGACTGAAGATTGAAAAATAAATTGATAAACCCATTGGATTTTAAAACTGATGATTTTGCTTAGTCCAGTAATTGGAGATATCCACTCAGTCAGTTATGTGCCATGCGCGATATACGCTTAGGCGATCATGACGAAGCAGATTTTTTCCCGCAGTAGGTTGCCATTTCTTTCTGCGGTAGACCAGTTGCCATCCGAGGCGTTGGGACCTGCTCTGTCCTGCTATTTACTCATAGCCGGGAAGAAGAAGGAGATTCACACCTTTCCCAAGGGTATTTGCACGTAAATAAATGTAATGGATTCGACAGGAATTCGAACCCGGATCTCCGATTCATCAATCTGAGCCGCTATCCATTACTCTACTGCGCTTCTTGTGAATCGTAATATGGTTTCAGTTTCTACTCCAATTGCCTCATGTCTCTTTTCTCGGTATTCCTCTGTTTCTTTTATCACTTGGCTTAAGGATTAGAATATTTCTTTTAATGTTAGCTTATGACAATCCCGGCTTGTACATGATCCTGACATTCCACGTCGAAATGGTGATTGTTTTGGTTGGTAGAAGTTTAATCGGTCTTGTGAACTACAGAGATTTCAAACATTGCCACAGTGTGTCACGAATCATTCCTAAGAATAAATATCTCCTTCTAGGAATCAGCTGACCGGTTGATCTTCTATTGGCGTTTTTATAGCGAGAAGATTTTCCTTAAAGAGGGAGTTGCTAGTCCTATGCCGAAGACTCTTCTTCTCACATCCGGGTTTTGGAATAAGTTTGGCGGAGTTCCGACAGAAACGTACAATTGTTTACGTTGGCACAATACGAGCAAGTCCGATCCTATGAAAAGAAATAAATAAACGAAGATGAACAGTTTCCAAGACGGGGGGGGGGGTATCTAGACGAAAAAACAAAAGAATAACTAAGTCTTGGGCAAGGAGAAAAATTAGCTAAAAATTAACCAGTTCTTACCTGAAATATTTGTTGGGACTCAAGGTCACCCTAGATACCAAGTAGAATTCGTATATACGATCAATTGATAAACTCGCTTGAAAAATGGTCGACTCTCTGTACCACTCCAGAAACAGCTGTTATGCTTTATCTTTAAAAGAGCCAGGTCTCACCAAATATGGTGTACTAATTCGGCTGGAGCTACACAATCTTCACTTTCCAGCCTGTTGGGAGTCCGTTCCACAAAGCAGTTGCTGAAGTGGAACTTACATCTCACCAATGGAATATGAAGGACAAGAAGGTGGTTCGCTACAATATGCGTGGTATACCGAGTCTTAACTGTGAAGCTTAAGTTTTGTGTAACTAACAAATATAGTTCATTTGAACATTTTCCATGGAAATAGCGATAGGGCAGCTTGCGGCGTTTCGTCTGTGGGAAAAGAAGTTTTAAGGTGGGAAAAATTTGTTATCCACAAAGACGCATTCTCCTTGTGGGAGATGAATTATTTTTCACCCTTCATTAAGTTAAAAACAATGAAACGTGTACTGAAATGCTATGTAATATCAATCCTTCTACATGACAGTGAATGCTGGATAATTTCCTCGGATGAAGAAGAGAGGGTCAGATTGAGGGTCATCTATTTTTATATATTACATATCTTCATAAAATGTAACTATTACTACTTCCTTGATAACAACCTCATTTATTACCCTCTACCTTGATGGGCTCTTGGGCTTCGTATACTGATGAGAGGTTGTAGAGAGCCATGATCAACTGCGTCATGTAGTGACACTGCACATAAAAGAAGTGCGTTATAAATGTTTGGTGACTTCTCATTCGCAAATACAGTGTTCATTTCGGACCGCTGTAATCCAATTACTTTTAAGAGTCGAGTATAATTTCTCCATTCTGGTCAATAATTTAATAAGAAAATTCTGTCGGCTAATCATTGTACTTTAAAGCAATCAGACATTTGTCTGCAGACGAAGAATCCGTCGCGTCACTCTAGAGGAAGGTGCGCAGCACTAAATACAGTTCTGTTAAAACTGTAATCAATTTAATTAGTCGGTTAGATTTTAATTGTTGAACTAAAGAAAACAAATTGAAGTGAAATATTTTTTTTTAAGTTCGCCCAATTTTACAAAATGTCTTTTCCTTTTAAGCAAAGATGTGGCAAAGTCTTTTGACAAATTAGTCCTTCAAAATATTTAAATAAAAGATTAGAAGTTTCTGGGCGACTTTTGTTTAGCAACTAATAAATTCTACGACAAATTTGATCACAAAGGACAATCAGAAATAAAAAAAGAAAACAGATCTGTTTCTTAAGAAGAAGAGACTTTTAACTCATTATTATCTTGACATGAGAGATAAAAAAAAAAGAATGTTATAATTGGTAATAGTGATATTCCTTATAAGGCAACATTCGACATTCATTGACCCAGCAGCTTTGAATTGAAATTTATAAATCTTTCTCTTAACACAATTTTTCTGGAAAATGGGTTTCTCATGTTCATTGACTGTTATAACATTTGTAGTAATTTGGAACGTCTACATCTCTATTAGACGATAGACTATATTCGGCATCAAATCGATCGTGGAAATTCATTGCTGTTGTTCCGCGGTCCAACATGATCAGGGATGGCAGCACCTTTTAGGGTCCAAAATATGGGCAAATAGTGAAACCTTCCCAGAAAAATATAAGACTATGAAAGTATAAAAATAGTAAAATACCAGCAATAAATTTTTATATAAAAAAATGACCAAAAAAATATTTTGTAGCAAATTGACCAACAATACATTTTATTGTAGATATAGTAGAATTACTAATAATAAAACTTAAAGCAAAATGGCCAACACATTTTATCTGTAGTCGAAATTATGTAATTACGTTCAAAATATATTTAGTTAAAGCGATAAAATTGTTCCGATATATTTAGATTTCGGCATTAAATGCCGCTAAACAAAATCAACCAACATCACTATTACAGCATTATTGCCCCTCCGCGATACATGTGGTATCCATTTTAGTTGTTGCTGTTGTTGAAGGTCCTTAGCTGATAAAGTTCTTTCTTTGAGGTTTTGTAGCGCCAGTCCATGAGGTTTAAAGAAGGACGGTTCTCGCTATGACCTACAGGCTTCATTCACTCGAATCCATTTTTAGCCATTCATCTGAGAATGTGGTTTGTATTTCTGAACGAGTTTGGTGCCATGCATGACATCCATATGAAAATCATCATCAGGCTAGCCTATTAAATCGTGGCTCAAATGTGACTCCCAGCGAATACTAGACGAGGTATGTCGTGAGTTCTATCTTCAATAGACGCTCAAAGAATGTGACCCTGTGCTAGATTGAGATCATAAAATAGCTAATGTAGCGAGAACTGTGACGGAGTATGAAAAGTGTTAAGGTATTTTTATAGACATATGAACAAACTTAAGACTCCACGAAATTAGTATTTCCAGGTTTCTTTATTTCCTGTTAGATTCAATCTTTTACCAACCTTTTTAACTGATCTGATCCCTAAGGAAAGAGAAGACTTTTCTTAGAAGGCTGGTGAACATATTGTAGTTCTTATAGCACCAGATTGATAGTCATGAGCTGAAACATTTGTATAGATAAAATGTGTTTTCTGGGGATTTCTTAATCTATGCATCTGTGTGGTTTTTAATCATTCACAGCACTCTTATTATAGTATAAAAGTTGTACTATTATTAGATTTTACTATTTTTACACTTAATACAATCGCTAAGGGCTGCTCAAGGTAGCGGGTTATTGAATGAGGTTGTTGAATAAGCGAAAGAGATAAGAAGTGCATTTTCTGAAGTAATATAACGGTAAACGCTAGATTTGAAGATGCTAAGATTATAGACATTAGGAAAGCATCCTCTCGGGAGTTTGTTGCACAAATTAACGCCTGTTTGAAAGAAACTATTCGAATGGAACTTAATAATTGAATACGAAGGGATTAGGGAAGTCTTAACCCTAATATATATATATATATATATATATATATATATATATATATATATATATATATATATATATATATATATATGGGTGGGTGTGTTGTTGCTTGATGCATGAACGCAGTGTTCAGGCCACTTATATATTTCATATTTACATACACTCTGTCTTTGTTATGGAGCACTTTTACCCATGAATATATCATACGTTATATATATATATATATATATATATATATATATATATATATATATATATAAATTGATTAATTGTAGGGATAATTACAAAGAAGACATTAATCGAAAGAGAGCTCAATGTAAGAACAGACCAATATAATAATGATTGAAAATACATTCGGTTATAATTTATTTCATGAATATACAAAAATATATTCACCTCTTGTATAGTCATGAAATAAATTATAACCCAATGGATATTAAGGATCGTCTGAACTCATTATATATATATATATATATATATATATATATATATATATATATATATATATATATATGAATAAGTAATGAAATTTTGATAATCCGTATGGATAATCCCAAGGAGGATGTAATCCAGAGACCTCGATGTCAAATCAGAACAATTATTAATTCAATTTAAATAGAAAACAGACAACCTTAAGGGTCCATTGGTTACAATTTATTTCCCCGCGTATGTAGTTTTTATCTGGTTCATCAGACTACACATTCAATTCTAAAAAAAAGGTTTTAAATTTACATATAATTTTTATACATCTTTCAGGGGTAGTTTTAAGCTGATGTACAGTGATATAGAGAGAAGGGGAGAGGGAGTATGACAGATATGGTTACAATTAGATAGGAAAGGGAGAGATAGGAATAATTTTAAATCTATTTTATTAAAATACTTAAGAGTAAAGGAGGCGGGTAAGATCTAGTCATTGCGATATTTAATAAGTCATCTCACAGGAAACGAGATAAACAGAAGTGTGGTCTGATGAACCAGGTAAAAACCACATAACTGCGGAAATAAATTATAACCAATGGACCCTTAAAGTTCTCTTTTTTCTATTTAAATTGAATTAATATATATATATATATATATATATATATATATATATATATATATATGGTTGAATGGATATAAGTTTGTGACCCTGGATTTCTCGCCTATGGGATCCTCAGACAAACTTCTGAGTTTAACGGTAGCATAAGCGTGAAACCCAGGGTTACAAACTCATATCCATTCAAGTAAATATCTTAGCTCTATCACTGATATTGAGCGGCTTCCAATAAGCACCACGTTAATATAAAATATATAGAGAAATTATATATATATATATATATATATATATATATATATATATATATATATATATCAAATATGTGGTACAGTTCAATTTATATTACAATGAATCATTCATACAAAAAGTAGATTAGTAATGTTAATGATATAAAATGGCGAAATCCCTTCGCTAACAAGATTTTAAAGGTGCATTGACCTACAGAACACTCGATGAATGTTGTGATCCTTGTTCTTTTAAAATTATAATCTGTATAAGCACTTTCTTTAATACGCAAATACTTTCAACTGTACATTCGGTCATCTTCAGGCATGGAAATTATTTTGTTTTTGGTAAAATTTAGGTATCATCCAAGACGAAAAAAAATTAAATGTGAATCGAAATATATATATTTTTTTAAAATGTGTTATTGTTAGCGGATACAAAGTTTTAGACCGTGCTGTCGCAACGCTAAGGTTGAATTTTTTTTGAAAATTTTAAGAGGGTGCGTTTTTTTTTTGTTTTTTTTCTACTAATATCGTAATTTGAGAATTTTTTTTAGTTGTTAAACTGCTAGGTACTAACATATATTCTAGAATTCAAGAAATACCCGTGAAGATATTCGTAAAATACTCAGAAGTCTGTTTCACAAATTAGCGACTTTTGGAAAGAAACTATTCGAATTGAATTTAATAATTGAATACGAAATTATTAAGGATGATTCATTCCGGTGTACGTGGCATGGGGAGGGGGTTCCTAAGTTGCATGAGGTCAGAACTGGTGGAACTAAGGAGTGTAACAAGAAAGAAGAATTTTCATGAAAAAAGCGATAGAGTAGCGAGAGTCTTGAGACGTTTCGTCTGTGAAATAATATTCTTTTGTGTCCTTTTTCCAGATGTTACACATTGGACATAATTATTAAGATTCTGTCAATATCGAAGCTTTATTTTAAACTAGAACTTGAGGCGGCTGAAGCTGATTGCAGAATTCGAGAAATGAAAATAATAATAATAATAATAATAATAACCTACAGTACCGTTAAAAAAAAAGATTTAAGCGTTGTAAGTCTATAGACTTTTCTCTTAAATTACAAGCTACAAATAGGCCATTATCACGAGTTGATTATGATACTTCAACCTGCGATACACGGAAGTCGAACAACAGAAAACGTAAAATCTATGAAACTTAAAATATTTCCAGCATTAAAAATACCTAAAACTTTTAGAGGGATAGCTTAAAACAGAAAATATTTTTGAAACACCCCGATGTTTGTAATAGAGGTCTCATGAATTTGGCTATATGCCAAAGGTTTTTGCGGAGTTTTCTATTATCGTTCAAATTTGTTAATTGATACTTAAAAGCTTGCTTCACATCGAATTAGTATCGCCGACAAAAAGGATTTTACATTATACTTTAATAAAAATCCGAAAAAAACAAATAAATTATATTAAAATTCTTATCCATGAAGTTATAATTAAAAAAAAACTAAAAAAAAACAACTTTTGTTTTTATAAGAATAATTTTTCAAACTTTTCCATTCGAATTTTTATTTTCCTTTTACCAAATTCCATTTCTCCATGTTAGAGGCAGAGCTGTCGATGTTCTATTTAGAGCGTTGCCAAATTGATCTGTTTTCTTCCTGTTCCTATGTCTGGGATTTGTTTATTTTTGAAAAATCTCCACTCACACCCACAGAATCGAAATCTTGACCGTTCTATCTTGTAGTCATTTTTTTTTCTTTTCTCTGCTGACTTGGAAAAATTTCTCTTCTTCCGGACGTCGCTCAAATGGCAGACGTTAAAGGTCTCATCTCCCATAACAGTTGAACATTTCACTGGAAAGGCCAGCCATTAGATTCTCACTTGAGTTTTGACAACCCTGAAGTAAAAGGCGAACGAGTAGGAAGACGTTTTTCCTGCATTTTAACATCGTATTATTAATCATTACGTTCCTAATCGATTTTTCAACTAATCGATACCATGTTAGAGAACCTGATAGAAATACGGATGAAGGAATAACAAGATTGTAATAAGTAAACAGGAAAAGATAACGCGTCATTGAAAGGTTTTATACATTAAATTTGATAGGCATTTTTGATATTTTTTCTCAATCAGAATATGTCATTTTATATGTGATATATCTACTAGCAGATTGTTTCCGTTATGAGCTTAAGGGTCGCATCACGTTGAAAAATCGAAGTTAAGCAACATCAAATCAGGACCTAGATGGGTGACCATTTGGGAATACCAATGACTGTAAGCTTGGATGTGCGGATGGTGTAATGGATAATTTCTTAAGTTGTATACCAGAGTTTCAATTCCAGTTGGCTTCGTTGTATTCACTTACGTGCAAATACCCCTGGGAAAAGTATGAAGCAATATCTCCCCCCCACCCGCTATTTAGTAAGTCTTGTATTACTGAACCATTATCTAAAAAATTCTTAGAATCTAAAAATATTTTCTGACTTTAAATAACCTGCAATTAGTTGATAAGCCGTAGAAAACGAATCAATCTGTAAAAAGCAATAGCATAGCGTTTTGACACAGAGTCCAACAACGAAAACAGAGATGGTTGAGAAATACGCCACAATTTCAAAGTTTATACTTTCCAATGATGAAGTTTTAGGCACGGTGGAGTAATGGATAGCGA
>OZ010582.1:116495716-116510716 GCA_963932145.1 Acanthosepion lycidas | reverse complement strand
GCGTACTTATGGCATCCCCACCTTGCTTGGAGTGAAATGACTGAAAAAAAATTCAAAAGTGAACTTTAACTTTATATGCTTTTTCAGAGGGACAAGCTCGTTAGACACAAAGTGTCTATATTCTTTTATAACAATAATTATATATACATATATATATATATATATATATATATATATATATATATATATATGAAGAAATATAGTCTTAAGGTGTGCCATATTTATGGGATAAAGTGTTCAGTATCAGAAATAGAGCGTGTGTAGATATAAAAGTGAACATTGAAGTCAACACTTAGAGGCGACTTCAATGTTCACTTATATATATATATATATATATATATATATATATTATATATATATATATATATATATATATATATATATATGAGTGTAATTACTCTATTATATGTATATACATACATATATATATATATATATATATATATATATATATATATATATATATATATATATATGTACAAACTTTCGCATTTCCATCTGATATGGGTAATCGATTTTCCCGTCTTTCTACGATAGAAAGCTAAGATTTCAGATCGTGATATGCAAGGTAAGAATTAAATACGCACTTTGGAAATTGGCCAGATGCAAATTTTCATATTTACATAGTGACCAGTCTCTTTTGGAGTTTGTAGAATCTGCACTCTCCAAATACCATAACTCTCTTTTTCGCTCTTCACACACACACACAAACACAAGCACACACACACACACACACACACATAAGACAAAAGGAAAACTTCCCTTAGCCATCTCGTTCCCTCCCCTACTGAACTTTATCAAAGCAAAAGTAAGGACTTTATTTTACAACAATGATAAGCTGTAGTAAAAATGTATTTTAGAAATGTTTGCAAATAAATGTGCTAAAATGTAATTCTTAAATTTGCCTTAATAAAAAGCAACAGAGGAAGAAATATTTCGTCTAAGATAATTTTCCTTTTGTCTTTATATATATTAGCATTTTACATATACATTTTTAGTTATATCTGAATTTTCCAGACACGGAGACACACACACACACACACATATATATATATATACATATATATATATATATATATATATATATATATATATATATATATATATATATATATATATATATAACATTTGTTGAAAGGTTCCTTAGATGTTACACCCCACATTTTTCGTATTAAGATGTTGATATCTGTCATATATTGGGCAATTATTATATTTTGTATAATTGTATATTTTGATTATATATATATATATAGACACACAATATCGTTGCACTGAGGTAGAACCGTTTCATTCTCACTCTATCCCTTTCCATATATACATATATATATATAGACTGTTTCACAGCTCTTCAGTGTGGCTAGACGTCCGGTTGCCTCTAGCTAGGATCGAAACCCGACACACTTGGCGTCAGTCAGAGATTCTACCACTAAACCCTCGGCTTAGTGTTAGAATCTCTGTAGGTGAATTTTAGCGTATTTTTTTTAGATAAATACACAGTGACTGACTATATATATATATATTTGTAAATCTATCTATATATATTATAGAGAGAACGGAAGTATATATATATATATATATATATATATATATATATATATATATATATATATATATATATATATATATATATATATATATATATAGTTTTAAGATGTGCTATATTTATGGGATAAAGTGGTCAATATCAGAGATAGAGCGTACGTAAATATAAAAGTGAACATTGAAGTCAACACTCAGAGGCGACAGGCTGTTTCATGCTAGACAATCGGTTGTCTGACGATTGCGTCTAGCATGAAACAGCCTGTTGCCTCTGAGTGTTGACTTCAATGTTTACTTATATATATATATATATATATATATATATATATATATATATATGTGTGTATGTATGTATAAATATATATATATATATATATATATATATATATATATGAGAAAAGACATAAACCCATCAATTGTATCAATTATTGTGTTTTATGAAAGCAATTTACAATTTGAACCATACACACACAGACACACACATACATATATATATGCACACACAAGAGCGTGTATAAATGCATGCGAAAACACACAGGACACCGAGTAGCAACAGACTGTTTCATGCTTGAAATCATTTAAAACTATTTAAGCAGGAGACAGACTGTTATGACTTGGTGTCAATCCTCAATGTCTGCACATATCTATCTATCTATCTATCTATCTATCTATCTATCTATCTATCTATTCACACACACACTTCGATTAAGGTTTGGTATCTTTGTATCATGACAAGTACATTTACGGTCTTAATTTTGATCTGAAATATTCAATATATTAGGTTGGTGCAAAAATAATGACGTAATAATGTCGTTTTTTGACGTTAAAAATACGTCAAAAAACGACATTATTACGTCATTATTTTTGCACCACCCTAATATAATGTTGAACCCACATTATTATTATTCCTTATTAAATTTAGAACTTAATCATGAAAGAAAATTATGTTTGAAATTCCATAACTACTGTAGACTATGTACTTATTGGTGTACCTACCCATACTTACATACGCATATATATTCACACACACACACACACACACACACACACATATATATATATATATATATATATATATATATATATATGTCTTTGTGTTCTCTGTGCGGAAGCGCGGTAGATGCAATAATACATACTCACTTTATGTATGAATCTATGCTTGGAAGGGAAGGTATTTACGACTTAAATTGCTTTCATTAAAACATGATGTATATTCCACCTCATTGCTCTCTCAACTCTCAGACCTTTATAGATATTCAATGAATCATGCCGAAATAAAGCCATTCAATTACTATTATCTCGTTCATCACGATGAGTCGCTGACTTTTGTTGTATTGCATGCAGACCGAGAGGTGAGTGGAATGAGTGAGAGAGGTTAACAACTAAATGTTGGCACCGATTTCTCCAACCACAACATACTTGCATTTCAATTATCGGTTGCTTACACCTCCCCTCCACACACACACACACACACATATATATATATATGTGAAATTAAAAGAGAACTTTGACAAGATTATTTCCTTATTTTTCTCTTCATAACATGAACACCCAAAAGTCCAGAGCTATAACATCCCAGAATTTGTTGTTGAATTATTTTCTTTTATTCAAAATCAGGATATATATATAGGTAGTACGTACGCAACTGGCGCTGTCCTTTATACTTTTAGCCGTTTTTTTTTCCTTTCACATAAGAAAGCCTCTCGCAGAATCCCTCTTCTTCGGAGTACGTGAAAGAATTCTTGACAGCATTGAAAAAAAAAATAAATAAATAAATAAAAACGCCGTGAAAACTTTTCTCTTTTCGATTCCCTTTCAATAAAATCCATGTCCGTCGGGAAGAACATTTCTCTTTTATCCCGGAATTTCATACCTGCAAATGGATTTGGTCTTTTTTTTTTTTTTTTTTTTTTTGGCACTTTGGCGTTTCCATATTTTCTGTTTCATTCTTTTTGAAGTGAAAAAAGAAACATTATACCGACTGGGCCAACACAGACGGTTGTGAACTGCGTAAATATGGATGGGCTGAAGCATTTTTTTAAACTTTTCTCTTTTATTACATTACCTGATGCGTGAGTTTCGTTTAGTGACCGATTCAATGGTTTTCAGATTTCAATTTCTTTTTTTGTTTGCAATATTCTCCATATCTTAGTAAAAAAAAATATATATTTTAAAACAGATCTGCTGTCTGGGGTTTTGAAAGAAAGATTGTCAAGATTCAAAATATCTACGTTTGTGATTTTGGTTAATTTGGTTTTAGCACGTTATCTGGTATTCTTTACATAAATATACCATTTATTCGGACAGCTATCTACATCTAGTTTAGGTCGCTGCTCTCTTCCTGGGGTATTATGTCGTAATGATCCATACTCTCAGGTTTCACACCGGACCGACAGTGGAAGTTATATGCAGGGTAGATTTGATGTTACTTCCGGCTGCCGAATGCAAAAGTAAATGACTCCACAATTTCAACTAGTATTGCAGTCGTTGGGACGAGAATATGCCACAAATGGATATATAAACAACAAATTATCGGGCATCTTCATCTTCGTTGTTTTTATTACAACGTTTCGGTCGATAAGCTCTGCGGTCCTTCCAGTAATATTTGACGTTTTGCGACAAATTATTTCCTTTATTCGTAATTTTATTTTCATTTCTTCGTCATGTGAAAGTTTTGTTTTTGTGTCCCCAAAAATTTGACAACAATTCTTGTTGAAATAACCTCAAATTTTCACAGAATGTATAGAAACAGATCAGGATTTTATATTTAATGGAAGAGGACAGTACTTGCTTATTTCAATGAGAATCTGCCAGAGAGATGGATCGAGCGGGCGAAGATGAAGACAGTTTTCTGATGAAATAGCCGCCGCGCACACCGGATTTGTTCCCGTGTGATTTATTTTTATGGGAGTATGTGAAGGGACTCGTCTATGTCACTCCTCTTCCTGCTACGAGAACTCAAGCAGAGAATCACTTCTGTACTGGATAATGTTACCGGAGACATGCTACTGCGTGTTTGGCAAGAGCTTAACTACCGACTTGAGATGTGTCGTGTCACAGGCGGTTCATATATTGAACACTTATGAAATCAGTCCCATAATGTTCAACTCTTAAAGTGTTCCATTTCATTGAGCTAGACTTAGTAGTTTTTAAGATAATTGCTTTTAAATTGATGTTAAATTTTGGGGTCACCCTGTAGTTTATTCATTTCCTCTGATTTTAGACACCTTTGTCATACACTTGATGATCTTATTTGAGGTACACAATTTAGTTATTGCGAATAAAAATATACGGTAGTTGGCAAAACGAATTTAGAAAAAAAATAATAATAAAAGCGAACAAGTAAATGAACAAATGGGTTACATTATATCGCTTATTAGGGCTCGATTGGGGAAAACCAAAATATTTTTACTTTCACGATCGAGTCGTGATGAATGTAGAGCGATAACTGGTTGACTCATCCTATTATTCTCATTTAGTAATATATTTTATCTTTTTTTCTCGTAATTCAACTGATATATATGCCTAACCATTTTCCCATTTTAATTATGGCCATTTTTTTGCTATAATTTATCATACTGATATAGAAACTAGTATTCTCTCTTTGTTCATATAATTCCAAAGTCTCAGCTGTTAAACTCCTCTGACTTTGGGCACTTCAACGTTTGTTTGTTTGTTTGTTTGAGTTTTATGGCATATCAACCACTGTGGGTTATTTAATGCCAAATCCAGTTTATATGAATTTTAAATGCCTATTTTGTATGGAATAAAAGATGTATAGCTGGCAACATTATTGTTTAAAAAAAAAAACGTATAGCTGGCAACATTATTCTTTTACAAAAAAACGTATAGCTGGCAACATTACTTTTTTTACAAAAAAACGTATAGCTGACAACATTACTTTTTTACAAAAAAATGTATAGCTGGCAACATTATTGTTTCAAAAACTTAGAGCTGGCAACATTATTGTTTCAAAACTTAGAGCTGGCAACATTATTTTTCTGAAAACATTATCTGAGACCTTGCTGTTGGATGCAGTTTATCGCCGTACCCAGGACGCGGATGTAGTTTATCATCATACCCAGGACGCGGATGTAGTTTACTGTCATACCCAGGACGCGGATGTAGTTTACCATCATACCCAGGACGCGGATGTAGTTTACCGTCATACCCAGGACGCGGATGTAGTTTACCGTCATACCCAGGACGTGCACTTCAACGTGGTGTAATGGTTAGCAATCTTGTCTCGCTAGAACTTATTACGACTGAGTAGTGAGTTCGATCCTCACTGGGTGCTCCATACTTCCGGCCTTGTGCCACATCTAAGCAGCGGTTAGAAAATCATTTGGGTACCTCTAGGTGGTGTAATGGTTAGCAAGCTTGTCTCGCTCAGAACTATTGCGACTGAGTAGTGATTTCGATCCTCACCGGGTACCTCATACTTTCGGCCTTGTGCTACATTTGAGCTACGCTTGGAAAATCGCTATACTCCTCTGACTTCATCCGTCGGAATTCTAAACCGAGGCCATTAATCTATCCACAGAGAAGAGTTTGACCTCATCCCGCTCTCCATGCTTAGCGGATTTTTCATATCGGTTAACACTTACCAATCTTATTCGCATTTGTGAAATTTGCTTGTTCCTTCCACTGAACAGGAGTGTGAGGAATTTTAACGCTCCCAGACACAAGGATTGAACTCACAGCTTCCAGGGAACAAAATATGTCGCCAATGCTTTCGATTCGAATAATCAGACATTTTTAAAAAAAAAATACGAGCATGAACTATCACATTTCAAATATTTGTTTCTACTATCATCGTTATTCGCTGCGCCGCCTATTGGTAGATTTCGGACTAACATGACTTATTTCCCGTCATTTATCATGATCTTCAGCTATCTTATTCAGTTTCTGCAACTCTTTAGCTGCTGACCACAAAATTATGTTAACTCCGTACTATATTTTTGTTTTCCTCTACTTCTTTCCCCAGTAACCATACCCACAAGTAACAATGTAATGAGTCTTACGTTGGATCTTTTAATGTGTATGAATACTTTAAAGGATTTGCTACAGGAGTTCTTTTATTTTATAATCATTTCACCCCAAGCAAGGGGAGAATGCCGCTAGTACGCAGGGAGTTACTGAGAGTAAAACGGAGAGAAAAGACAGGATAGAGCGAGGATTGAGAAAAGGATAAAAGATGAAAGGGATTCAACAAGACAGAAGATGGCGATTGACGGTGCATTCAGATTTTTGAAGATTGTAGTTTTCAAGGACGCAAGTGCGAGGAAAGAAACTGTTGGAGTAGAAGTGGCGGTTACATTTAACTAATTCAGCCGAGTGGGACCTAGATGCCAATCTAGTAGCACGCTTAAATTCATGTAGTCGGGCACCAGGTAAAATGAAATTTATCGTGTTAAAGATTTATAGAACAATCGATTCTATAGCGAAAAATATATGGAATATTTACTATGTATAGTCAGAAAATCGTGAGGAAATTTTTACTTATAATTGAACAATACTATTATACTTATAAAATCCTAAAGAAATTATAAGTTCTTGGAAATGCGTCTAACTTACAGTAAGAAGAAAAATGTCTCTAATTCTGAGAACAATGTATTCTGATTAATATCCCTTCCATTATATTTTGATGAACCGTTGCCATATTTTAAAAAAAAATGGTGTTCACCCTGTACAAGGCCCAATAGCCTCTCGAGGTAGAGGGTTACAGTGTATGAGGTACAGCTTATGGAACGAGAATACAGAAAAAATATTGTTATATTTTATTGGTAAGGATTCAATGATCAATTTCTTTTTTCTTTTATGAAAACTGATTTCGCACCTGATCATTATTATTTTCTTTAAATGCTAGCTCCCTTCATGATTCCCTAAATATTATCATTCTTTATCATTGCCATGCATTCTTTGAAAATGTAGTCAAGTGGTTTCCCTTTGCGCTATACAAGTTTTGTATTCCTTTTCTTTTAAACTGGTGACCAAACAAAGCTTAAAGAATCTAGTTTAACCTGTTATTAAGCTCATTGCCGCGTCCTGGGTATGACGATAAACTACATCCGCGTCCTGGGCATGACGATAAACTACGTCCAACAGCAAGGAAGGCCTCAGATGGTGTTTTCAGAAAAAAAATGTTGCCAAATGTACGTTTTTGAAACAATAATGTTGCCAGCTATACGTTTTTGAAACAATAATGTTTCCAGCTAGACGTTTTTTTGGCAAAAATAATGTTGCCATCTATACCTTTTTGAAACAGGAAAAAAATAATGTTGCCAGCTATACGTTTTTGGGAAAAAAAAATGTTGCCAGCTATACGGTTTTTTGGAAAAAATAATGTTGCCAGCTATACGTTTTTGAAACAATAATGTTTCCAGCTATACGTTTTTGAAACAATAATGTTTCCAGCTATACGTTTTTTTGGCAAAAATAATGTTGCCATCTATACCTTTTTGAAACAGGAAAAAAATAATGTTGCCAGCTATACGTTTTTGGGAAAACAATGTTGCCAGCTATACGTTTAATTGTACTGTATATTTAATATATATATATATATATATATATATATATATATATATATATATATATATATATAATTTAATTTGGCATTAAATGACCTACAGTGGTTGATATGCCATAAAAAAAAACAACCAACCAACTAAGCTCATTGCCAAATTGAAGGGAAGATAGAGAATCATGCCTTTCTTAAGGATAATTGTACTAAAGTGAATATAAGACATTAGCCCGTATTACTAAGAATATTTTTCCTGTCTTTATCTTGAGAACTTTTCAATAATCTATCTGCTAGAACTAACAATATACTCTTATTAAACCTGAGTTCGGAATCTTACTCCTATGTTAAAAATATTTCTCTATTAAGGAGTGCTATCTCTATTACGTTTCCGATGTGATATTTCCCGCTGGTTCGGAGAAATTCTATCGCAAAACTCTACAAGTGGCCGTGTACCTATTTACCAGCCACTCGCTCTTAGTACAGCTATAATTTCATGTCGCAGAATAATTCACTACTGATAAGCTCTACTGAACTTTACCTATCCGACATTGACAAAGATAATCTTGTTAGATTTGCCTCTGGCCTGACCGCCAGATACGAACGAAGAAAGAGAATAGCAACAAGCACTCGACCTGATCTGTTAGTCTCAAAGCACTGCATAAAATAGAACGCTGAGCGACATATTGTACAGTGCACTCTCTAATCAATCGCTGTATATTTTATTTGCCTATCGATCGAATCAGCAGAGAGACAAATACCTATTGGACGATATGAGACTTGCAAAGAACAAATTTTTCATAATTAAAACACCTTTATTATGGCCTTCGAAACGTTAGCATTGAACCAGATATAAGTATTGATACGGGGATACCAAAGTAATAATAACACAGAAAAAATGGCCAATGATTGATTTGTTTTTACGGTTTATCAACCCATTACGGGTTATTTATGGTCGAAACATATTTTGAACTGGATGATCCTGCCAGTTGTCATATGCTTGTCTCAAAGCAAGTGTAAGTTCACGCCACGCATTAGAACGGGCGAAACCGCGAATGGCTCAGGAACCGGACCTAATCCTCGGGACCGTAATCCTCCTCGGAGGCGATGGATAACTGTGGCAATTCTAGAGCTAATACATGTGACACAGGCCGCGATCGGTCGGCGCGTCGTCGTCGCCTGCGTGTCGTCACGCGCGTGGACACGCGCGTCGACAGTTAAGTTGAGTTCTCAAAATAATTAATTTTTATTTTCTGTGGTTTTATATTGCATTGACATCTAATTTTTAGAATAACAATGATTTCTACAGATACAAGTCCTATTATTTAACCCATAGCTAGGTGGAGGATATGGGTACATAATTTTCCCAAGGGTATTTGCGCGTAAATGAATGTAAGAAAACCGACTAGAATTCGAACTCGGTTCTCCAATTACTCAATCCGTAACAGCTTTATAGCAATCAGTAACCTGACACCCCTATTTATATACATGACGGAAAACATAAGCTCAGAGTGTCGCGCTCGAAACTTGGTGTCGGTAGTTTTTTTTTAAGCATTCAACCCCAAGTAAGGCGGGAAGACACTAGCACGCAAGGGGTTACAGAAATGGCGCGAAAACAAAGAAAGTGATAGAGGAAAGGATGAAGAGACGGTTAGGGGATAGATCAGGGCATCTGGAGACGTCGATTGGCGTTACATTTGAATAGTTGGAGATTATAGTTATCAGGGAAACAAGAAATGGGGAGGGAGGGAGTTCCACAGGTGAGAAGTGCGATATTTTCTTCCTATATGACCCATAGTAATATACTCGGCATTTATGGGTAGGACGAGAAACTACATCCGGCAGCAAGACATCTAAGAGAGCGATTTTGAGGAGCGTGGAATCATCTCTCAATTGCTGTCGTCCCCAGGTCAATACCGACCCGGATCGTAGCACCTATTAGGGTTCTAGCTAGGATCAAATAGTTAATCCCCAAACTGGGATTAAAACATTCTGAATATTTAAAAATACATTTTATAATAAAAAATACCAGCAATACATTTTTGTAAGAAAAAAAATTAAAAAGCTTCCAAGAAAATTAAACTTTGGCATTATATGACGCATAAGGCGTCGATATGTTGCTAAACAAGCAAAAAGCTATCCATTATACCACCTAGGTGACCGGGAGTGATATTCTGTTTATAAAATATGAACTAACATGCAGTGTTGTAATTTAATAATACATAATACATTTTGAAAACTTTTGCTGGTAAAGTTCACGGGTCAGCGGTAGGTGCTAATGAGATGAGGCACCGGATATTAAGTCACAGCAGGAGGCAAAATGAAATTTATCGAATTAAAGATTTATAGAACAATCGATTCTATAGCGGAAAATATATGGAACATTGACGATGTATAGTCAGAAAATCGTGAGGGAAATTTTACTAATAACTGAGTAATACTATTATGCTTATAAAATCCTAAAGCAATTATAAATTCTTGGAAAAGCGTCTGACTTCCAGTAACAAGAACAGTGTCTTCAGTTTTGAAAACAACCGTTTCGATAATCCATGAATTCTGATTAATATCCTCTCCATTATATTTTGATAAACCGTTGCCATATTTAAAAAAAAGATGTTTACAAGCCCAAATACCCACTTGAGGTAGAAGGTTACAGAGTAAGAGACACATATAGGAATATGTAGGGAATATAACGCTTCATCTTAGAATTGAACAGGATATTGTTATACTGATCAGATTAGTAGGATCTTTTGAATCGGTTCCACAAAGCAGCGGTTTGTCGGAAGTAGCTACTCGGGTGGAACTTACATGGAATACAAAGGTAATGAGGGTGGTTTACTACAATGTGTATGGCATGACGGTTCTTGGATGTGGATGTTAGAACTAGAGGGACCAAGAAATGTAGTTGATCTGAACATTTTAAATGGAAACAACGATATAACAGCGAGAGTCTTTCGTCTTTGGGAAAAGAGGTTATAGTAATTCATCACCCACAAAGAAACTTTTGAACTCTATCGAGACTGGAAAGTAAAGATTGGACATAAATGGCAGCAGTACTCCATATAATTGAGTACTGGATAATGGATAGCGACTCTGATTGAGGAATCGGAGAGCAGAGTTCGAATTCAAGTCGAATCCATTACATTCACCTTCCTGCTAATACTTTTGGGAAAGGTATGAATTCTCTTCTTTTTTCCTCCAGCTATGGGTAAATAGCAGGATAGACCAGGTTCTATAGTCTTGGATGGCAACTGGCTTACCGCAGAAAGAAATGGCAACCTACTGCTGGAAAAAAAAACTGCCTCGTCAGTCATGTACCGAAAGATACATGATCGCCTAAGCGTGTATCACATATGGCACTTAACTGACTTCATTTTCGGACTGAAAGCATATCAGTGGAGTGGAAAAGGGTTCCGGTACTTACTGGAGCGGCACAAGGAAACGAACATTTTGCAGTATCCTTCGCGATGGATTATGTGTATGACTTCCATTTGAGGAACTGAGTTTGTCCAACTAGATTATTGATTTCTCAACCGAAGTCCATATGGACCTTGAGTGTCTATGTATCATTAATGGAGGTCCACACAAAAAAACAGCAAATTAGATGTCCATAGTGATATTTTAGTTATACATAGAGCAATTTCACTTCGGAACAGTTGTCACAATTGATAATTTGAATTTCTACTGTAATCTAAAAATACAAAAAAAAAAAAAAAAAAAAATTGTAAAAGAAAACGAGATCAAGCGACGTAAATTTGCATCCCTTTTACTATACCGGATGTTTTGATTGTAAATCTGAATAAAAAAAAAATAAGATGTTGATATAAAGGAAGAATTAAATTTATAAAGGAAAATTATATAAAGATTATATTTTATTATATAATTTAAATTAATATATTAATAATAAATAATTATACTATTTTTAAATATTAATAAAACAAAATATTAATATATCGACATAAATTAATTAACATAGTTTTATGACGTACCGTGGCCATTAATAATTAAGTATAACTCAAGACTTCAATGTTAAGATAAAACAGTATTTAAATACAACCGCAAATAAATACTTAACAAGAACAAAGAAGTAAAAGTCAACGAAAGATAATTAACCATTTCAGTGAATACCTTGTTAGTAGCATGGCTCGGCTTAACGTCCGGTAAATCCTATATCAAAACCCAAATCATCGACAAACAATAATTCACACTAATTCGACTGGATAGTTCCACTCAATAGTCAAATAATCACTGCAGTCAGTAGCCTGACATCGCTATTTATATACCTGGCGGAAAACAGAAGTCCAGAGTGTCACGCTCGAAACTTGGTGTCGGTAGTTACTCATTTTATTCTTATATGACACACAGTAATAGACTCGGCATTTACTATTTCTTTAATACAATAACTAAAAATATCTATTAGTAAAAAAATTAAAATATGCTTATTTTTCATCGAATAATTATGGGGGTCCACCACGTTAACACCAAAGTTAAGAGTAAAAGTGGTCCACGGGGAAAAAAGGTTAAGAACCACTTAAATAGACGCTCAACGTAAGGGATCTCTCTGTAGGAACACTTGTTCATAGGTGAAAATTCCGTGTCCGTTCAGCGATTATGGAACGTTAGTAGTTTCGTTTTCGAGGAATTGAATGTGACCAGCCAGTTTTCCACAACTGAGCTGATAGAGTTAGATCAGAGGAGAGGTCAGATGTCATCTAGAATTTTGGAGGTGCACTCGTATACTGTTGTATCATCAACATAGATATTCACAGATGATGGCAGTATATTCAGGCAGTTCATTTATGTAAGGTAGAAAAACGGTTGGATCGTCTAGCAACCCTTAGGGACGCCTGCATTGATCACTTGGGCTTCGGACAACTGGACGTTTGCAACTCACTTCTGGGACCTATCCGTCAGAAAGGACTTCATCATTAAGAAGAATCTTCCAATGATTTCATAGCTAGATAGTTTCTGCAGTAATCCTGTATACCACAGCTTGTTAAAGGCCTTTGAAATATCTAATACGATCGTCCAATGCCTCACTGTTTCTTTAATGACAGTTAGGATATCAGCAATGGACGGAGCCAATCGAAATCCGTACTGTTTGTCGCTTCTTCTTGGTTATAGCTTCAAAAAACTTGCTAATAGAACTGAGAAGGTGGATGGGGCCTGTAGTGGGATGGGGAATGAGCGTTCATCCATATGCTCGAAAAAAGGGCATACATTTTTCCCCTTCCACAGACGTAGAAAGGGTTTCTCCTTTAAGCGGTTAAATAATTTCGCTAAGTTCGGAGATAACTCAAGGTTACTATACTAAAGGACAACCAATGTGATTTGATCTAGACTGGTTAATCCATGAATTCGAATTAATTTCCTCTCTATCATATTTTAATGAACCGTTGCAATAATCCATGAATTCGGATTAATATCCTCTTAATTATATTCTTATCCTTTTTTGGCTGTTTCCTTTTTAAATCCTTTCTGTATTATTCAAAGTTGTAGAGTAAACCGATAAAAAACGTAAATAGTTTCCAAACACATTACATATGGGTTGGTTGAGCCGAATTTTGGTTGGTTTGGTTATTTTTTTCTTTCGCAGAAATGCACCTGGGACAGGTACGAATTTATGTCTTCTCCCTCTAGCACTGACTTAACTAGCAGCGCCGACTGGAATCACCCAGAAGAAAAAAATCTCTGAATTTAAAACCAATCTATATTGCCCTGAACACCCTACATATGGTGCCTTAAGGTTTTACGGGGCTCGTAATATGACATCAGAGCTGGTCTACAAGATTTGCATGCTAAACATTGCTATACGACTGCGCGTATTATAGATATTTACTAAGCATAGTCATCGTGTTGCAATTTCTTGAATACCGAGTCAAAACTCAACTAGTTAAAGCTTTCTCAAGCATATTTTTTTACTTAATTATGCCTAAACATTTTTCGTGTATTTCTTTTTTTTTTTTTTTTTTTTTTTTTTTTAACTCGGAATCAGTCATTCTTATCTTCCTCCTCATAATAATTTGTGTGCTGTCTCCTTTCAGGACGAGTGCGATTATGGCTTACCACAGCTTCTTCTCCTGTATAGCTCTAAGGACCTTTTGAATTTTTGCGATCCAAATTTGTCCTTGCTTTGACATCAATTCATACAAACGTTGCTCACTGGTTTCCTCTTCCCCTATTTTCCTTGAATTGTCTTGTGAGCATTAAAATTTGCTATCCGTCTTTGCTCATAATGGTGCCCAAGAAATGCCAATTTTCTGATGCTTGAATTGTTTTATACTTTTCATTTGATTCAAAACGTTCATTTCAAAACCTCCTCATTGATCACATGTTCTGTTTATGAGGATCCGTCTATAAAACCAAATTTTTTTTGCATCAAGTCTTCATCTGGGATTGATTGATTGCGTGATTTGTTTTTTTTACGGCTTATCAACCTTTTTCAGGTTATTTAATGCCAGAAAATATTTTTAGATTTTGAGAATTCGTTGGAGATAATGAGGCTTTAATGAATAGTCATATGAAATAACCCACAGTTGGAGAGAATAGGGGTGGATTCTTATCTTTTCCAAGGGCATATAATGTAAGTGAATATTAAAAACCCGACTGAAATTGAAAGCCGGCTCTCCTATTTACAATTCCGACCCGCTATCCATTACACCATCCGCACATCAAAGCCTCACTACTCATTTTCAAGGATAAAATATTTTAACTGTTAAATAAGAAATGACTTGTTGCGTGTATGTATTGAAAATGGCTAAATGTATAGACGAAAGCGATCGGAATAAAAGAATATTCGGACATTTTTTCTATAATTTATCATCTAAAAAGAAAAAAATATGAGATCGCATAATAAATTGCATAAAATCTAAATCAAAGCCCCTGTCTGTTGTATTCAATGAAATGTGCATGAAATAAGGATTGGTGCCTAAATACACAAT
>OZ010582.1:116480716-116493216 GCA_963932145.1 Acanthosepion lycidas | reverse complement strand
TGAGAACAACAACAGAGAAATAGATAAACTTTTGGACAGTTTATCCACAATTTTGATTTAGATATAAAACCCATTCGAAAGTTAGAAAAATATAATAAATAATAACGCAGACCGACCTTGTCAGTTATATGTGATAAAAATTGTTTAAATTAATTCTTGGTGCTTAAATATACTGGATTGGTAGAGGATCCATCTACAAAACTTTGATTTTCTTCAGGCTTATGGTCAGTCCAAACAACAAACGCAGTAGCAGCAGCTGAAATAGGGTCCATTAGTATCTCTCTCTCTCTCTCTCTACTCTCTCTCTCTCTCTCTATATATATATATATATATATATATATATATATATATTTATATATCCGAATGTAATGAGAACGAAAAAATATATTAACGTTCACAGCATAAATTCAAAAGAGGGCTCAATACCGATAGTAGAGCAATAATTATTTATTATAATTTTTTTCATATAGACAAAAACAATTTTCGTGACATTAAACAAGAAAGAATGTCGTCTTTATTTTCAGCATCGTCTCGCAAATCCTTCTTTTTAAATAAATGGTGTTCCAATAACTTGGATCGATTTTAAATGTGAATTAAGTTTAAGCGTCTAATGATTTTTTTTCACTTTGTTTCAGACTTGGAAGACATTTGGGCGATATTATTTTTCAAACATAATTGCCATGACTAAAATAATATGATCCAATGGAGACATAAATAAATTTTCAACAATAACACTGATTTATTTACTGCTGACTTTGATACGTCTTAATGAAATACCCTTATATATAATCCATCTTAATGAAACGCCCTTTATAAGTCTACGAGGAAATTATAAGGAACATAGTAATAGAAAGTACACTTGTACTTAGAATTAGAAAGAAACAGCGGGAATTTTTAGGATATATAAAGAGGAAAGAAGGCCTAGAGAAAGTGGCACTCACAGAACAGACTGAAGGCAAAGGTATTAGAGGGAAACATTGAGTATTGCTTAGAGCTACAAAGAAGAGGATACAACAAGTATAGTGCACGTTTTTAAAGTATACGCTCCATCGAATAAGATGAAGTTCTAGAAATGAAACCGATGATGGTGATAATTAGCTAATGATCATCAACATATAAGAAAATGATTGCATCTAATTCATTTCTATCTATATTCTCCATTGAATATTCCAAATCTCTCTGTTAATCCTCTCAGAGGCTTCTTTCTGTCCCCCATCAACATGGCTAATGCTAACCTCCAGCAGAGTGACACGTCGCACCTTCTCCGGCTAACATTCTTTGCTGACATGAAATGAAAAGATTATATTGAATCAAATACTAGAACTGCTGCTAGAAGAGTTGGTTCACTGTATAGTGCAAGAAAATTCTTCTCTTTAGAATGTATCTTAAATATTAGGTTGGTGCAAAAATAATTTCGTTTTCTCACATAGTAACATATGTTAGAAAACGAAATTATTTTTGCACCAACCTAATATTTATAAGTCTATCGGTCCTCCATGCTTTGAATATTGCTGCCACATATGACCCAGTGCTCCTGCAATATATTTAGAGATTCTTGATAAAATCCAAAGAAGAATCTGCAATGTTATTGGTCCTGACCTGACATGTCGGCTTCAGTTATTTTCCCACCGCCGTAATGTATCCTCGCTATGTTTGTTCTATAAACACTTTAATTGTAATTATTCTAATGAACCTACTGTTATGGTAATTAGAATGTATGAATTTAATCGTAGTACTAAATTGGCAACAAGCTGAATTAGCTACATGCAACCGTAAGTTCTATGCTAAAAGTTTCTTCTCTCGCACTCCTCGCTTGTTGAACCCTCTTCCTGTTCCATGTTTTCCAGCCAACTTTGATCTTCAAAAATTTAAATGAAATGTCGATCATTATTCACTGTCGTCTTGATTTCTCTTCTTTTATTTTTTCGACCCTTTTTCTCTTTTTTCTTATCCTTTCGCAACCAGCAACCCCTTGCGTCTTAGCGGCTTTATTCCCTTGCTTGGCGTGAAATGATTAAAAATAATAATGATTTGTCATGGAAAGCATCTTTCATTATCTTTGCTCGATATTCATTAATAACCTCGTATCCAGTTCTTCTACATGACAATCTTTAAGACTAGATTTCTCACTGCTGATTCCAATTTCATGGACATTTTATATTTATGGGTTCCCCGCAAGTAAGATATTTCAGCGGACAAGAGCGTCACAGCCGAAATGTCTTGCCAGTGTAGAGATTCTTTCTAATTTCATCCTTGTTTCCACCTTTCAAGAATTCTAATCTCCAGAACTGTTTAGATTCCGTTTCGTTTATTTTCGGATGTTCACATAAAGCCACAATCTCCGGACTCCTTTGTTTTTCGGAATTCTTATCTGTCATTAATACTTTGGGGGCCTCTTTAATTATCCATCAAATCATTAATATCTTTGAGGGTTTCTATCAAATGGAGGAGAACGATCTCTCTTACACACACGCACACGCATTGATAGATATTCCAAGCGCGGAAAACTTTGCGTTGAAATTTTACTTCCGAGGTTTCATAATTCACGTGTTCCACAATGTGCATCCGTGTATACTGAATTGAAACTTGGATGAGAAGAGGAGAATGGCAGATCGACAAGGAGAAAGAGAAAGGTGGGGATTGGTAAAGGGGGAAGTGGAAAAAGAAGGGAATTGGAGTCGTAGAGAAAGAGGAATTGAGAGAAACGCACGTAAGTAAGGAAAGAGGGGGAGGCTGAGAATGAAAGAAAATCAGCGAGAAAAGAAGATAAAGAGAGAGGAAGATAAATAAAGAGAACGGAGTGAAATAGAAAAGAAAGCCAGTGAGATATAAAAGAAAGAAAGAAAGAAAGAAAGAAGTGCGATCGTGTGAGAGTGGGAAAGGGGTCACTGCAAGAAGTGAATGATAGATAAATAGAGACAGAGAGAAAAAAGAAGATAGAGAGAGAGATGCATAGAAGGAGTGACAGTAGAAGAAAGGGAGAAAGAAAGAAAAGATAGAGAAATAGAAAGAGGGAATAATGGAAACAGTGAAATGGTGAGGGAGTGGAAAAGGGAAGGAAATGAGAAGAGAGAGAGGGAGGAAGAGAAAGGGTAAAGAGAACACAGTGAACAAAGATAGAATGATGAAGAGAAATAAAAAGAGAAAAAGGAGAAAAGCGGGAAAGAAAGAAAGAAAAAAGAAAGAAAGAAAGAAAGAAAGAAAGAAAGAAGAGAGGTCATGAGAGAGCGGGGGATGGAAAGGGAACAAAATGAGAAGAGAGAGAGAGGAAGAAAAACTCAAGGAGGAAAGATAGAAGAAGAAAGAGATAAACAAATAAGAAGGAAGAATGTAGTGAGATAGTGAAAGAAAAGGAATAAAACAAGAACAGTGAGAAAGAGAGAGAGAGAGAGAGAGAGAGAGAGAAAGGGGAAAAGGAAGGGAATAAATATAGACCGAAGAAAGATGGTAAGTAGAGAGAGAGAGAGAGAGTGAGAGTGAGAGAGAGGTGGGGGAAGAATGATGGCCAAAAGTTGTAAGGGGAATGGCGAGAAAGTCAAAGTTGGGAGAAGAGAGAAAAGGAGATAGACAGAAAGAGAGAGTGAAGGAAGATAAAATGAAAGGAAGAGAGAACAAGAGAATAATGAGAGAGAGAGAGAGAGAGAGAGAGAGAGTGACAGTAAGAGAGAGAATGAGATTAAGCGTAAGAAAGAAAGAGAGAGAGGGGAAGAGAGAGAGAGAGAGAGAGAAAGATTTAACTAACAGAAAAAAAGAGGTGACAAAATACTCGAGAGAATGGCCAGTAAAGAAAGAACAGCCTTTAATACGGACATAGGTTATCTATTCATCAGCGGCATATACTTAAAATGAATGCTTTTCTATATTTACATATATATATATTTTTATCCTAGATAGATAGATAGATAGAGAGAGAGAGAGAGAAAAACATATAAACTGTTAGCTTCCATATTTACTTCTTTTCTCATAACTTCGGACAGCTTACCGAAATGAGGAAGTAAAATAGTAAACAATTTTCGGTAACGTTGATCAAAAGAATTTTCATATTAAATATTGCCATCCAGGGCTACAGAACCCGGCCTGTCCTGCTATTTACCCATAGCTGGTGGGAGAAGAAGAGAATTCATACCTTTCTTAAGGGTATTAGCACGTAAGTGAATACAATGGATTCGACTGGAATTCGAACTCGGCTCTCCGATTCCTCAATCCATACTTTGGTAGCGTCAGTCAGTTAGTTATGTGCCATGTGTGATATTTCCAGGCAGATTTTTTCCTGCAGTAGGTTGCCATTTCCTTCTGCGGTAGACCAGTTGCCATCCAAGGCTATAGAACCTGATCTGTCCTGCTATTTACCCATATCTGGTCAGCGAAGAAGATGATTCACACCTTTCCCAAGGGTTTTAGCACCTTAGTGAATGTAATGGATTCGACTGGAATTCGAACTCGGCTCTCCGATTTCTCAATCCGAGCCTCCTATTATATATATGTTACGTAATTGAATGACAAGGTCCAAAAGATTCTCTGTAACGCGTTTTGTCCTCAAAATGACTTCATCAGAGTAGAGTGATTTTCTTATGGATGGAATAATTTTTTTTTAAAATCGATTTCACCCCAAGCAAAGCAGTAAAACTATTTAGACTCAAGGGGTTACTAGGTATAGACGAATTAGTAACATACACATTACTAATGATCAGGAAAAGAAAGCAATAATCAAGAAGACAGAAGATAGCGATTGGCATTTTTTCAGATTAAAGTTGGCTGGAAAGCATGTAACCGGAAGCTTATATTAAGAGAGAAGTGCTCAAAAGAAACTGTTAGCATAAAATTGACGGCTTCATCTAACCAGCTCAAGTGCAAATTAATGAGATCTCGACGCCAGTCTAGTATTCTCTTAAATTCAAAAAGTCTAGGTACCATAGCGAAGAGCGATATTTATTTCTGCTATGTACAGAAAATGAGGCACAAGGCCAAATTGGGAAATGGGGAAAGGCTGGCCTTCATCTGTCTTAACTTTAAACTTAGCTAGCCACAAACACTGACCCAAACAAACCACAATATCCCTACCACCAAAACAACGCATTCTTACATACCTTTCTTACTATATCCGTCATAATACCTCATTGTCTCTATGAAAGTCCTAAATAGTCCCCTTATGTACAATCCATTGTCTGTTGGGGGAGGGGAATAAAACAGTTCATTTTCTCCAGCAAAAGAATCATTTCTGTAGTTTACTGCTAGCAGCAAGCAGAAATATTTCTCCTCCCGATGATGGCCATTTTAGGGCTGAAACTAGTCGAGGAATCTAAATGAAATAATAATAAAAAAAAACCGAAAGGATATTAATATACAACCCAGTGTGTCTAAGGATTTTAATTTTTTAATTTTTTTATTGTTCAATATATATATATATATATATATATATATATATATATATATACTTCGGTTGATGTGTAAATGTGCGGTTAGCGCATTCAGTTTGATGGCCTTAAGCCTTTACTAAGATATCCGTCTAAGACAAGTAGTAACCAAAGTAAGGCCCGCTGGCTGGATGTGACCCTCCTGATGATTTTAAGTTGACAGCCAATGCACACCAAATACTTTTGCTAATTCCCATTATGAAATACACACGCACACATACATACACACAAACATATATATATATATATATATATATATATATATATATATATATTTAAAAAATATGGTTCCATCGCTACATAAGAGTTCTCATGCTTCAAAAACAGAAGCTAAAAATCCCAGCTCTGTTTCATTCTCAAGCGAATTTTGGAATAGATATCTATTCGTACAATTTTGTACAAAATGTGGCACCAGGTCAAAATGGGGATGGGGGAGGAGGACAGTCTTCATCTGTTTTAACTGTAAACTTAGCTAGCTACAAATACTGGCCCAAACATACCACAGTATTCCTAACACCAAAACAACGCATTCTTACTTACCTTTCTTAATATATCCACCATAATACCTCATTGTCCCCATGAAAGTCATAACTAGTCCCTTTATGTACAATTTATTGTCTGTGGCGAGTGTTGGAGAGGAATAAAACAAAAATTTATAAAACTAGCTCCAATGAATATTTACAATATGAAAAGAAAACTATTTATAAGAAACTAAACAAATTAATGTTAGTAATACCCCGTCAAATCTCTAAATGTATCAGAAACATCAGTTAACTGGACGAAATTAATGCGGGACATTAATAATATAAAAACAATCATTCATCTCATAACACTCACTCAAACAGACACTCATTCAGACGCAACTCTAAATGCAAATATCACACTCGAAACGAAAGGCGCCCCGCATCCATCAGACAACTGACATCACTGACCACCTAATGAGGAAAGGGATGGGGAATGAAACCAAAGTAAAATGGGAACAGAAATAAAAAAGGGACCAATGTGCATACATCCCTCTAGCTAAGTAAACTGAAATGAAGAAACTAAAGAGACAAAATCCTAAACTAACCTAAATCCGGGCGGGGTTAGCCCAGGTTCAACCCAGGAAGAACAATATCCTGATGCCTAACCATAATGAAGAGCTCATCCGAACAATTACCATGAAAGTATTTATAGAAAAGACACAGGGAAGCAACTTTACTGTGGCGTGAAAGTGACTGAAGCCGAGCTGCTAGATCAGGACTGATAATATTGCTGATTTTTCTTTGGATTTTATCAATGAGGTAAATAGCAAAACAACAGACCATAGATGTGTATGACAGATTCTGGAGTGATATATATTATGTGGGTAAGTATAAAGGCAAACGTCGATGATAATTAATATACTGAGAGCAAACGCTGAAGTTGTAGGAATGCTAAATTTTTAATTGATATCTTTTGAAATTTTCAGATTTCTGGCATATCGGGAAGATTAAAAAATATGGCGTTCTTGCAACTTCTTCATCAGGAGTATAATTATAATCACGTTCACATTTATATCCCGCCATCTCCTCTACACACACACACACACACACACACACGCAGCCCCTCCACACACACACACATATATATATATATTATAAATTAACTGATTTAAAAATATGGGTTCATCGCTACACATGAATTACCATGTTTTAAAAACAGAAATCAAACCTTCAAATTCAATTATATTAAATTAAAGCATTAGTTCTGTTTAATCTTCAAGTGAGCATTGAGCACTATTTTGTAAAAATAAAATATCAATAAGAACACCGGATTACATATCTTACTGTTCTTCCTTTTTTTACTATATATATATATATATATATATATATATATATATATATATATATATATATATATATATATATATATATATATTTATATATATATATATATATATATATATATATATATATATGTGTGTGTGTGTGTGTGTATATATATATATGCACACATACATATATATATATATATACATATATATATATATATATATGTATATATATATATATGTGTGTATATATATATATATATATATATATATATATATATATATATATATATATATATATATATATATATAATTCTATCAATAAGAACATCAATTTAGTTCTATGACGTTCTTATCAGGACGAAACGCATTACATAAAATGTTTTCTACTTTGTCGTTCAGTCGCCTAACTTTGTTCATACGTGTTTGCGTGGTCAACCCAATTCTTTTAAATAATGTTGATCAATCAATCACTCTATCACTCTATCTATCTATCTATCTATCTATCTATCTATCTATCTATCTATTCCAGTCTGTTCCTATCTATCTATCTTGTTTTTTTTCACGGCATATCAACTAGTAATGGTTTATTTAATGCTGAAAATTAATTTTCTTGGGAGCAGTAGTAATTTCCATTTGAAAAAAAATATTGCTGGTAATTTAATTTGTTTATTTTGTTACAAAAATGTATTTCTGGTAATATTTTTTCTTACAGAAAATGTATCACTGGTAATTTTGATTACTATGAAAATGTATTACTGGTATTCTACTATAAATTTTTATTTTTTTAATAATGTTTGAACCCAGTTTGGGGTTTAACTATTTAGCTATAGCTGAGATTCCTATCAGGTGCTACCACCCTCGGTCAAGGTGAACCTAGGAACAACAATTAAATGGTGGCTCCGCGCTTCTCAAAACCTCCATTTCAGAGGCTATGATGCTGGGTGTAGTTTATCGTCATACTCAGGACGAGATCTATCTATCTATCTATCTATCTATCTATTTTTATTTGTGCGTGACTGATTTTCAATGAATATCCTACAGAATAATAAATATATTACACAATTTGGTAAATTTCTACTTTGGCACTTTTCTCGAATGGATCGGCGATATAAAAAAAAAATTATTTCACGACAATAACGTTTACATTATTGAGACAAAGCATGACTCACTTTAAATGGTTGAATGCTGGAATCTTAACCGTCACAGAAATTCGATTTTTATCTAATTCCAACCAACTTTTTTATTTATTTATCTTTTCTTCATTTTTTTTTCATACTTAAGGTTGAATAGCTTATTTATGACTACTAAAGTCATGGTTAGCTAAGATACTAAATCATTGTATACTAACTGTCGTTAAAGGCAACCATATTTGTCTCCCCTTGGAACCACTTAGCTATAAAAGAAATGGCCGAACCTGACTAATGAACAGTATTCAGATTACATTGAATAAATCTTCACTACAAGCTTAAGCGTACATCTGTTTATTTCTTTACACTAATATAACAGTTAAATGTATTTATAATTTCTTAAGCACTATCTCAAATATCAAACATAAAACTCGCCTTGCCGATCACCAATTTAAGTTTAATCTAATTCAATATATATATATATATATATATATATATATATATATATATATATATATATATGTATGTATATATTTGTGTGTGCGTGTGTGTGTGTTTTAAAATATATAGAAAATAGGAAAGAACTCGTTAGGTTAAAAATCCGAAGTTCTTTAGTATTTTTGTTTTTATTTTTAAAAAACAGTACTCGATACAAAAGTAGAACCTAAATATAATTATTTATTTAAAAATATGGTTCCTCCGCTACATAAAGGTTCTCATGTTTCAAAACAAGTGCCGAAAACTTCAATATAATTATTTGAATTAATTTGAATTAAAGTACCAAGCTCTGTTCCATCTTCAAGCAAAATTTTTGGAACAAAAACTTCGCTTGAAGATGGAACAGAGCTTGAAATTTCGGATCTTGTCTTGAAACATGAGATAACTTATGTAACGAAGGAATCATATTTTTAAATAAATAATTATATATATATTATTATATACATATTTTTAAATAAATAATTATATATATATATATATATATATATAATCACTATAAATATTATTTTTAGTGGATACCAATATTTGAGTAAACGCTCAAATGTCAAAAATAAACCTCCCCTTGCCGGTCCACAATTTAAGATTGCTCGAATTCAATATATATATATATATATATATATATATATATATATATATATATAAATAAATATATATTTATATATATATATATATGCATAAATATATATATATATATATATATACATAAATAAATATATATATATATATATATATATATATATATATATATATATATATATATATATATAATGACTTTAAATTTTTTTTTATAGTGACTTTAATTTTTTTTTAAACGATATATCTTTTTAATTTTGTCTACGTACCTCAGTATTTGAAAGTTCCAATTAAAGAATAAAATGGATGTTGCATCACTTTCTTTGATATGATTTCTCGTTATATCCAGACAAAAATAAATAAATATAACATTTAAAAAACGTAGCGTCTACCCAAATATGTGTATCCACGAAAAATAACATTTAAAGTGAGTAAATCCTTCGAATTAAAAAAAAAAGTCCGTTACTTCTCTCTCTCTCTTTCTCTCTCTATCTTTATATATAAATGTGTGTGTATGTGTGTGTGTGTGTGTGTCTGCATGTGTATGTGATAAAATATAGTTTTAAGGCATGCTATATTTGTGCCTTAAAGTGCTCGATATCAGGAATAGAGCGTATGTCACGGAGGCTGAGTTTTCACTTGAATGATGTGTCTAACATTTCTAAACATTTACAACAGCATGCTTAGCCACATTCGAAATTCAGGAAAATTCTTGTCGAAAATACATCTATACTTTTTCATGAAAATAATCAAATAAATATCCTTGAAGCTATCTATATTAAAAAATTGAGACCAACCCTTTATAAAATTAATTAGGAATACTGCACAAATATTTTAAAATGTTTACAGCAGATAGTTTAAAATATGTAGGGTTGTACTAACAATTTTAATACTTTTTTTAAACACCAGACCCACATAACTTAGTTACCCACCCCCTACGCTTTACACCATACTAAATTGCACAGGACATAACCTCAGCGTTTTACACTTCACTTGTAAAAAATTTTAACTTTCAAATGAACACAAAAATTTTGTCTTAAAAAAATGATGGACGCTACAATATTTATCTTGGAAAAAAAAACAACATACTTATGGTGAAATTGTGCTAATGTCAAAAGTAGTCGAAATAATTAAATGTGTATCAACACGGTAATTTTCGCTCTTCCTTTAATAACGACACCAAGAAATTTGGCCGTGAATATGAAAGGATCCAATAGAAAATAAGTAGACAAAACTTGTCTAAATTATTCAATAAAACATGTCTCAATATATATATTGTTATGGTCTAGGTTAGGACCAAGGAAGAACAACACGAACACAAGAATAGAAATAACGAAGGCATATTACACGAAAATAATAATACAAGATGTGGAAGGTGTTAGTATGACTGTCAGTCTGGTTTGGAGTGAACTACTATCGGCTCGACTCGATTCGACTCTCTCTCTCTTGAGAGGCGTAGTGTACATAGTGTAAGGAAGAGTTAATTCTGTAGTTCTAGGTAAGGACCCATTTGTCGTGTGCACCATTTTTCTAAGACAAAATTCTTTCGTTCTTCTGAAAGTTAAAATATTTCACAACAGAAGTAAAAAATGACGAGTTTATGTACTGTACGATTCAGTTGCGTGTAAAGCGTAGGGGAGGTACCTAAATTATGAATGTTGGAATGTTTTTTTAAAAAACGTAATTAAAATTATTAGTACGAATCTAGATATTTTACAATATCAATGTTAATTGAACAGCCGAATTCCATTATCAGTTGCGTACATTTTACTCACTTTTGCGCAAATACCCCAGGCAAAGGCATGAATCCACCTCATATTCCATATCTTATCTCCTATCTATCTGTTCATATGTATATATCTCACTCTCTCTATTTTATTTTGTGGGATGCAGACCAGCATCATCCCGGGGGATGAAGAATGGATGGGGGCTGTTATTGAGCTGTTTAGATAGTGATGGTTGCTCAAAAGCAATATGTTAGCTAACTTTGGCCGATTCATTTTATCCACTGTCAGATTCGTAACTGACCTCTGCTACACATACTCCCATGGCATGATATTTATTCGATGCTTTTTCGACATCTTTCATAATCAAGAGAAGCGCAGATGCAACCTTAGAATTTACCATCCTGATTCAATGTATCTTGATATTTATTTCATTTGAGAGATTGACCTAGAACAACGCTTCATAAGATACGAAGCGTTGTTTGATAAGAAACGTTTGTTTTAGCATTCTCATCGGCAAACAAAAGAACTAGACGCCTGACCCGATTAATAAAATGTATATCTAACGCTTATTTTCGGCCGCCTTTCTATATAAATCCTTCCAAGTTGTTTACCGCATATAAACTTGGATCCTTTCCAAACGAATTAACATTTCGTCTAATCTGTACAAAATCTGATGATTGCAGCTAAAGTTGGAAACTTACACCGTTTGGAGCAACTAGCAAACTCTAATGAAAGGCTTCGGCTCGATCACTCACGTATCTCTAATTAAATACAAGCCGTTGCAAAAGAGACCAATCAGCGTAGATCTTAAATGGGCAGAAGCCAAACATTAGATATTTTCAATCAGTTTAGTATAATTTTAACCCTTTTTTTATTCTATGCACGTTTTATTTTAAAACCAACGGCACATTTTTAAAATCATATCTTTTTCTTTTTACTTCAACCTGGCTTTAATTCTTCTGACGATTTTTGCATTTAATAAAGGATATTGATTCGACTAATGTTTTGGAAAAAATAACTTAATCCAAAATTTCTAGACCAAAAAGAGACAACGCCGAAAAAGAAGCTGTTGAGAATTTGGAATTTTCTAGATAGGGTACGCAAAGGTATTTGATAAGGCACGGCTCAAGCATCTATTTGAAATTCTAGGAAAGATAAATCTATTTAGAAAATGTTTTAGAATAAACCAGAATTTTTACTAGGAGCAAACCGTCTGCATACGGATAGAAAATGAATTGGGTAGCTACATTAAAATAGAAAAGGTGGGGTTGAAACAAGGATATGTCTTTTCCCCATATTCCTACAGACTCTACATCTGGAGACCGTACCAGGATTTATTACCGATGGGTGTAATCTTAAGACTGTA